>LQNS02277275.1:9243996-9261400 GCA_001587735.2 Parhyale hawaiensis | reverse complement strand
AATTTGTACATATCATCAAGCTTTAGGATCCCACTACGTTTGTACATTAAATTAGTACTTATTAATGGTACTTTATTTACATCATACTTTATTCGGAGAATGGTACGTAGTGTTTTGTTCAAGATTATGTTGACTTTATTTTTCCTATTGAACGGGACTTTTGTTGGTTACCTTTAATTATTGCATGCATGTAAGTATATGAGTAAAACCAGATGGCAGTAACTTTGCATACTTCCTCCCATCCTAGATTGCAAATTTATAGGTTACAGCCATCTCAGATACATTTTTCGAGATACTGATGTGTTCATCGTGATATAGCTTTCCCCACTATAGCGCATCTAAACTGCCAAACAGAGTAATGTTTAACGGCGATTTCAGCCCGTTTCATTCAGATTAAATTTTCAATTTTAACCAACTCTAGCTAATTCTAACCTTAATTACCAATTGCAGTATAATTAAACGCAGTGTAGCTAGTTGTAATTTAACGAAATTTAATCGAACCTATTGCAACCTATAATCAATTCATACTTCTCATGCTCTATTTTTATTCTATCTTGCCTAACACTATCTTACCCAACACTATCTCACCCAACACTATCTTACCCAACACTATCTTACCCAACACTATCTTACCCTATTCTATCTTATCCTATTCTATCTTATCCTATTCTATCTTACCCTTTTCTTTCTCATTCCATTATAAAATATTCGAACGGAGCCTATTATGGCATATTTAATTTGCTATATAACCTAGCGTGTTCTGCATGTATAACCCATCCGGTAAGTTTTTAATTTAGCTCACATGTACGGTTTTTGTGGTTTTTGTTGTCTTGAGTATATATATTAATTGGGTCAATTTAAGACAATTTACGTTTATATGACGTTTTAATCGCAAATGCTTATTTTTCGAGTTATATGACTTTCAATTTCCCATTGTTTTACTATGGGAGAAAATAGCTGGCGTCATTATACAGGCTTCCTAGCGACCTATGCACGAACCTAACGCACCGATCCTACCTAACCTAACCCCAATTTCGCTTATATATGGGAGTTGCCTGTTATTTTCTCCCATAGTAAAACAGTGAGAACTTCAAAGTCATATATCTCGGAAACTAAGCATTCGCGACGGAAACATTCACGAAAACTGTCTTAAATTGACCCAGTTAACATACTGAAGACAAGAAAGAAAAGGTTTTAAGTTAGAAAGTTCGCATTTTTTAAAGAAAGCTTTTTGTGTTTTTTTAAACTCATTTTTCAATGCAGATTACGAATCTGAAATCGTTTGTGGCGGTCGGCTCGGCTCTACCTTTTGAGATATGACTTTGAAATTCCCATTGTTTTCCTATGGGAGAAAATGCCTAGCGATGGTACAGTGTAATTAATGGAAACCTATTAAATGGGTTTTTTAAAACCTATCCTAAGCTAATCAAAACCAACCTAACTTCTGCCTCCTCCCCCAACCAAAAAAAAAAAAGTTTCCCACGTGTCCCCAAGATTGTGGGTTTCTTAGGGTATTTTTTACGTTTTTTTCCTACAACTCGAAAACTAAGGCAGACCGACAAAAACGGGTTCAAGATTAGGAATCGGCATCGAAAAATACATAGATTAAAAAAATATATACGAAATTTCTAAAGGAATGCAAAAAATATGGGAGTTGTAGTAAAACAATACCAATATATATACCGCCCATCCCATGCATAACACGGAGCCTATTAATTATAATTAAAAAGAGTTCTAACGAATAAAACTATCCGAATCAAATCTATTCGAATCAAACCTAAATTTTTAATAAACCAATGCTAATGTAACCTGATTAGAGCTCCTCCAATCTAACCTAACCTACTCGATCTAACATGATATCGCAATCGGTCAGTTTTTCGAAATCCGCATTAATCAGATTGATACGAAATTTTAGTTTGTCATTAGCCATGTATTTTGATGTGCTGAGCCGTAATATCATCGTAAGAACCGTCGCAAATGCGGAATTTTCGAAATTTAATCAAACCTGAAACTGAGTTTTCTTTGTATTTTGAAGTGTTTCTAAGTTTTTCAAAGGATTTTATAGCTATTCCACTTTCTTCAGTTCATTACTCTGTTTTTAATTAGCTAGTAGCTACTTAATTCTGTCAAGTCGTATTTATTTATAATTGTAATTTGAAGTGTTCAAGTTTTTCAAAGGATTTTATATTACAATAATTATAAAACATAGCCTCTCTGCAGTTTGGGTATAAAATGTAGCCATAGCAAATACAGGTATTCTGCTAACTGTTTTTCGAAACTCCTTTTCCTAAAGTCATTCTTCTATAATAGGAAGTTGAAATGAAGCGACTAAGGACGTATTCGATTGGGACATAAAGTCAACAGTCGCTCGAGTTGAGCTAAGCGACTTGACTTTGTCCCAATCGAATACGTCCTACGATTGTTGATGATTAGCTAACTACATGTTTACAAAGCAGTAAGCCCTTAAAGTGTTGGATAAAATTCCTAGAACTAGAAAAAACGACAAAATATCCAATAAAAGAGAAACAAAAAAAAAACAGAAGCAATCTTCACTTGAAAATTTTTTCTAGTCTTGTTCTCATATGAATACTTTCGAGAGATCGCGGTCTTCACTTGGAAAATTGTGGGACTTTTGATTTTCAGCTGGGAAATTTTAGGAGTCCCATATATTTTCTGGGAAAATTTGGAGGCTGCAAGCTTAACTTAGAAAAGCTGAGATGGCGAATCCGCACTCGATTCTTCAGTATAATATAAGTAACTGAAGAGCGCCCTGAGAGGGCATAGCCTATACCTCCGACAAGCAAGGCAACGATAGCAAAAAATTCGAATTGGTTCTGAAACCATGATTTTCTTTTTATCAACCAAAACTTACTCACATGTGCCTTTCGATAGCATTAACAGTTTCTGTAATTTTGTTGGAGATCCGTTTATAACTTTTTGAGTTATGCTGCTAACAAACGTTATGACAAACATAAGTCAAAGCACAAACCACCCAACCGATCATCAACATAATTTAATCACTTATGCATTTTAGCATTGCTAACAAGTGTTGTAAATTTCATAAAGATCCATCCATAATTTTTTTAGTTATTGTGCTAACAATCATCAAACCAAACACAGCGACAAACTAACAGTTCATCACAAAAATTGGGTCATATATACTCATCGTAATTAATATAGCTAACAACTCGTGTAATTTTCATGGAATCCGTCCATAACTTTTTGACTTATAGTACTAAGAAAAAATAGGTAGACAAACAGATTTTCACCAGAAGTTATTCGTCTGTTACTGGCAACATGCCTAACAATCCCTATAAATTTTGTAAGGATCCGTTCATAACATTTTGAGTAATCTTGGTGACACAGAGAGACAAACACTACAAAATCATAATCTCATTGGCGAAGGTAATTAGACTACCCATTTATCAAACTACTTAGGAAGCTATTGATGCGTGCAATATCCGGGCTATAGAACACGCGTGATGGAGAGCCGTACATGTTAACCGTTTATACAGTTACCGTATAGTATAGCAATTACTTAATTAATCGACAAATATTCAGATCTCTATATGCATTAATTAAACTAAAACATCCAACGGAGTAAGGTGCCGCTCAATGTCCCTGCCCTTACTCTCTATAAGGATAGTTAAATAATTTTTGTTTGCAGAGCGATATTGGTGTGATACCCGACCGATACCGGCGCATAAATGACGTTTAATTGGTGCTATTGGGTTAACAGGTAGTGCCAACTGCTACCTATATATATAAGTCCCACGCGTTTTACCTCATGAACAAATATAACATTGGCTTAAATAGAATTCCGCTCCTTCTCGGTATAGACCTTAGCTGCGATAAAAAAACATTAATGAAAGTTCTTCCCATAACCTTGTGAACTCGAACAAAAACAACTATTACTGACATTACGCTTCACAGTTCACATGGTATTGCGGCAGGACTCAGCGTTATGTATAGGGCGACGGCGCTGACGTCTGCTCAGTCCACAACGTGCACGACGTTTTTTCGTGATCCTTTAAATCGATGCTTCAGTTAACGCAGCTCAAAAAGAATAAAAAACTTTCAATTCGGTCGTCATCTTCTTCGTCTGCTTTCCTGCATGGCTTGCTGTACTCATGCATGGCTTTGACATATACTCTTGTTCTGTTTTTTCCTGTCTTGTAACAACAGATGCATAGGCTTGAGAAGTTCAGACACAAAAATATACAGATAATGTGCCCTGCTTCATTTCACTGGGTTTTAATTCTAGCTCATACTGTGTGGCTCTGCGAGTATTGTATGTCTTTATATTATAGATGCCATATAGGGTTTTTTTTCGAGTGACAGTGCATCTGAGCACATATGTGCGTCTTTCTGTATTTGATAGAAAAATAGACCTTATAAACCTAAGTGACCTGACCAGCCCACAATCTAATCTAACCTAAATAATATATATATATATAAATATATATCCAGGTAAGTCTCAGATGTGGCTGTCAAATGGGGAAAAAACAGCCATAGTGTTAATTATGTTTAATGGGAAGCTATATGACAGTACGAGTATAGGCACGTTTATGTATTTGAGGCCTATAGAGCAATGCATGATCTCTAGAACGGCCCTACAGGAGCTCATGCGTAGCTCTATCTACTCCAGTATAGTTAAAAAATATGTTTTGTTCAGTCGTTAATTGTAATCAAAATTCAACTTTGGAAGAATATAGAAATTAAGAGAACGAATTAGTATGTGCGAACGTCTTTCATGAGCTCCCGTAATAGTTAAAAATTTAATTTGGTGCCTGTCATTGTTCAAAGTGCTGCAGAATCTCAGAGGGTTTTCTTCCTCTTCCACAGATAAGCTGATGGCTGGGACTCTGGAGATGTCAGATTGCTCTTCCTCTTCGGTCACAGCCACCCCCGAGTCATCGCCTGTGATGCAGAATAAGTCGGTGGCTTGTAACACTCCCATGGCATCTTCCTGTGACGTGCGTATGCAAGCTGCCGCCCATAACCGACCTCGCAATCTCACCACCACCAGTGGACCACCGAGGTCCCCCACCGGCTCCAGCGACAACCACTGCACCAGCGACAGAAGCGCATCCGACAAGAATAAAGACAATCTTGAAAGAACTACCACTACTGCCCAGTCCCTTTCTGGTCCTTCAACGTCTCAGCAGTCCCCGGGTACCGGCCAGCCTGCTCCTCAAGCGTCCTCTGTTCCACCTGATGTCAGGCGCTACCGGACTGCATTTACCAGAGAGCAAATTGCGGTACTAGAAAGTGAATT
Organism: Parhyale hawaiensis; assembly: GCA_001587735.2. Classification (NCBI taxonomy): domain Eukaryota; kingdom Metazoa; phylum Arthropoda; class Malacostraca; order Amphipoda; family Hyalidae; genus Parhyale; species Parhyale hawaiensis. The sequence goes on along the minus strand of LQNS02277275.1, from coordinate 9,256,122 downwards.
TAACAAGGAAAACTACGTCAGTCGCCCGAGACGATGCGAACTGGCACAAGAACTGCAGCTCCAAGAGGCCACCATCAAAGTTTGGTTTCAAAACCGCCGCATGAAGGACAAAAGGCAGAGACTGGCGATACAGTGGACTTACCCTGATGCGCTGACGGCGGCGTATTTATTTCACTGTGCTGCCACCTCAGGTACTATGCCGTATTCTCCAGCAACTTTACCCCAGAGTCACTTCTATCCTCGCTATGCCCCCTACTCTCTTGCCCGACCTGCTGCAGTTAGCTTATTGCCTCCACCCTATTCTCCAGAGCCTCTTCTACCACCCATAGCTCGACCTATTCCACATCCTGCTGCTAATGCCATCAACCACGATAATCTTGAGCTCTTCTTGAGTCAACAGAGACAGACGTCTCCATTGCAGAGACATGTATCTCCTTTGCCTAATAAAGTATCCACTCCTCCAAGTCACTTGTCCTCTACTTCTCCTGTTCATTCTTCTTCGCCTCCTTTGGTGACCCCTTCCTCTAGTCCCATTCAGCATAAAATTTTTAAGCCCTACATGGATATCAAGACTGCGTAAGAGCCAACTACGTGCAAAATATAAGCACAGCTTACGACTGTATATAGTTGTAGTCTTTGGAAACGTCGGACTGTTATCTTGTTACTAATGTTTGCACGTAACAGTAATTATAATTTCTTTGTAGATATGGACATTGCTTACTAATGGAAAGGTTTAATAATAAGTTTGACGAGTCAATGCGGATATTTCAAACGAAACCACGAGTCCCGCATCTTCAATTCAGTAGCTGAATCGATATACTGTCGTGAATGAGGCTCCGGCACAATCTCTAAATGCAGTCGATCCTTCATGTATTTCCGATGTTCATGCAAAGCATTAGTATAGCTCAGCAATTTTCGCAAACGTTCTTTATTGAACACCCAATTACAGTGACAGCTGTAAAGTGTGTTGAGAGCACAACATGCCTGTAATTATATTATTCGTACTAAGATACAGGTACCAGTGGGAAACAAAAGGATTGTCTGATAGTGATGTTCTATAAGGCCGGGCTTTCTGACGGGCTGCTTTTAGCATTGGTTCCTCTTATCCTGACATACTTCATGTTCGTTCTTATTTTCCTCTTTGGGGGTCACGGTATCTAGCGGATGAATAATAAACTTATACAGTAACACTAATAATCAACAATTTAATATAAGGGCTGAGCAGTACACATTTAAACAGTATTTTAACTATCATACCCTTAAAAACAATATTAACGAAGCAGATGGGAGACAGAATATTGGAATCTTGTGTCCTATTTGTCCGATTAATGATGGGTAAATTTATTTGCTTGTTATCACTTTAGGCATTCGTTGTGGTACTGCTATGCGGTGGGGGCTGTCAGTTGTAACAGCCTATATCACTGGTGCCCCAAAATTTCTGTTAGCTATTTCTTCCAAGAAGGCTATGTAATAGCCACAAGTTTATTTTCCATCAAATAAGTTATAGCTTAGGAGAATATGAGCATGAAAAGTGGACGTTCAACAGTAAATGAGCTACTGTAGGCTAAGCTAGCACGACTGTGTCACAGATTTTGGATTTTCTCAATATCTTAAACTTATGCGAATGTTCTATTGATCTATCAGTTGATTTATGAATACTGGGTGAATTCGAAATCGTGAAGAAGAAAAATAGATTCGAAAATAGCGGGACAATACCAATATAATACGTCAGGATGGAAACGGACAGAAAATTCCACGCCTACCGACCGGACATCGTCATGAAAAACAAGCAGGAGACGTCGGCCAAGCTGATAGAAATCTCAATCCCCTTCGACTCCAGAAACGTGGACTAGGAAACTAAGAAAAAGGAAAGGTGCCGTGACCTTGCCATCGAACATCAGCGACTGTGGCGAATGAAGATGAACGTCGTCCCAGTGGTCGTCGGCGCTCTCGGGGCTATGTCCAAGAATCTCACGATTGCCGTGCGAAAGCTAAAATGCGGCCATCTCCATCCACGAACCCTCCAGAAAAGCGCTCTGCTTGGAACAGCGCACATCATTCGCAAAGTGCTCTGAGCCCTAGGCTACAATATACAAAATGGCGCCAGAGCGTAGAGCTAAACATCGCTCAACCCATCCAAAATTTGGGTTGTGAAATCCCTCGATAACGAAAATTTGAAAAATAGGGAATCCCCATATTAGTCTGGACTTCCACGTTCGAGAAAGTTGGCAAACAGACAATTTCAATAAATTCATGTCATGGGACTTGCTTCTTGGAGTGGGATTATTCAGAGCCTGGGAATTGGTACAAAAACTAAAATTTCCGCCAGAAGTTTTGGTTCACCCATCCTATATTATGGAGCCCGGCGACCTCAGGAGGCTCTTGAAAAACACCTTAGTCATTAGCTAGGCCTTTGGGACGTTTTACTTTCGTGCCCACTTTTCTTCCTTCAAGATTTCATACTCCTATACCTGCTTATGCTTTATTCTGTTCTTCCTCTTCTTTCCCGACTTGCTGTTCCCATGCTCGTTGACTCGTGCATGGGTTCCACGTTTCTCATGAATTCTTTGTCCCATCTTTCTCTCTTTGGATGACTGTGTACTCTGTGGGTAAGGAGGCTTAAACTAGGAATATAATAACAATAATAATAATTCCGCTAGAAGTAGTGCACTGCTTGATCGACTTGAAATTCGTCGTTTGGAAAACGCGCTCTTCACATACGAAAGAAGCTTTCACTATGGAGTTAGAGTCCCACAGCCACAATAGCAGGGCTCTTACAAGAACTGACAGTCATGTCTTGAGGATGCTAGAAATATCAACGGAACGCAAGCGCCCTCGTCGGTGGTGGTGAGCGATTTCCAATAACGCCAGTTCCTGGGCAGTCTCAAATCAACGCCTCATGTACTCTGCTCAATTTTTATTGATCTATTGAAAGGATGCATGGCACACATGAGTCAAGCTGCGTATTTCAATTAATGTCCGAATTTGCATTAATCAATATAAATTTTTCTTCATGCATGATATTTTACTTAAGTTGTTGCGTTTTATAAGGTTGTAGGAGTCAGACTCTTCTGTACTAGAATCGATTAAGCCAAAATACAAAAATAATGTACACGCTTCGTATGTATACACAGATAAATGCCTCAATGCATACGTTATCACGAACAAAGGTCCTAAGTCTCTCGTACCAGCACGGTACCATTGTAAACCATGCGTGTCTACCTTGTTCTTCTTAATAAACCTTTATTTGCATCGCCCTTAGTGGCTGCAGCGGTTACAGCCAAGTGGTAATAAAGTAATAATTGTAAGATATTGTAACTTGGCGGATGTGTGTTAATTCGATTTCACTCAGGAAGTCCGGCCACTACAGTAGTATTGTCATATGTTCGACGTAACAAACCTACTGGTATTCGCCGGTTTGTTTGAGCTTAAACCAGTGCACTGTGTAACCTCTCACCACCCAGAGTTGAGTGAAGCAAAATTAGGGATAGTTGTTGTTCTAGTCACCCGATCGTGTAAGTATGTACATATGTTTCTATATTTACAGAGCTATTAATATATAGTAGTTATTAGTTTATGGCCCTGAGATAACAAGCCAGTATGTATAATTTTGTTGCCTAATTCCTTCGTCTATTTGCAGCAAGACTTGATTTTGGGCAAGTATACCTAAGTAATTTTGACTACTTTCGCTTGCGCGCAGAAAAATTTGAATATTTCCTCGCCATTTTTTTATGCCAGAATTATTTTGTGTGTTCACTAGAATACTTGAATGAATGAAAAAGTCAGAGCCTTAGTCAGTTTGCTTACGTCTATTTATTGCAACACAAATTAGAAAATATATACGTAGTAGTACATAGCTTTTGGTTGGAGAACGTTACTGTTGCAAATGCCAACTAAAACCCAGCAGCTCAGGATATCAAATTTCACATTGCGACTGATTGAAAATGAAAATCCTGTGTAATAGATCAACAGACAACATTCAGTAATGCGCTGCTAATTAGGGTACACGGGTTGTTTTTTCAATGTATGGACACGTGTTCTTTGGTTAGATGCATATATACGGCCGTTATGATTTTCGTTTGCTGTCGAAAAACCATATACTTTACATATCTTGAAATGTACCACCAAGTTAGAAGAATAATTCTTGCTTATTTTTTGTAAAAAGAATCACCTTCACTAAAAGCGACAGGCATATGACAGTACACAGCCTGTAGGTGTGTGTAGATACTGGTGCCCAGTATAGCAGGTGCATGGGTATGTCACCTGACAAGGAGTCAGCATTGCTACGCCACTGTTATGTAACTTATTCATTGACTACAACAAAATGAAATATCATGTCTGGTGTCAAGTGACGAAACGTTTTGCTTAAATCGGTTTGTAGTCTTTTCAGACATGTTTTAACTAACAGAATTCAATAAAACTTTTCAAGATATTTTGATTGTAACAAATCTAGTAAAAATTGCTGCCAGGCTGAAATGAATCGAATATGCTTGTTATAGCGTTTTAAACGTGTTTTTAGTTTTAAATGGATCGGTTTTGCACATTTTTTTTAATGGATATTGATTTATTAGATAGCTCTACATCTGGTACGGCTAAAAAATCTGATGGTATTTTGTAATAAGTTATGCATACCTACTACGCCTTCCCTTGTGGGATGACAATACTATTGCTCTCAGTTTATTTCATTACTACTACTAGTCACCATACACTAAGAAAAAAATCTCTGTGTGGTAGCCCGCTTTGTATATGCATACCAGCCAAGGGAATTAATGCTCTTATGAAGTCATGGGAAGGTAGAGATGCCCGTTTAGCGGCGGACTGGGTTAGATAAGCAGGTCCTCACCTCAATTTTATTTATTGAACGTTGTTTGTTCCGTCAAACTGTTTTTCGACTTGGTATTGAGACTGCAGCTCGAAATAAAATGAAAATTTCTAAATGCACCTGAAGAAACTATTTGTAACAGAGTTTTTGCTCTACAGAACTTTAACTAAAAACAAAGGGAAGTTTGTTGTTGATGATTTTTCTGTTTGAATCTTGCACTAGCATTTCGAATGCTGCTTGTAATCAAATGCTTACTTTGTTTTCAATCTAATTAGATTAGCTTCAGCTTGTCCGGCACTTCAATCTTTAGGAGGCCTCCACAGAACGGAAGTAGTGTATTACCTACTTAACTATCTCAAGCATAAAAGGCTTGCGATTAACTCCTGAACTCAAGTCATTTAATGAATATGTTCATCATGACTGAAGTTCGGGAAAAGTAGAACTTGCCGAAGCAGATAATCTTTTTAAAAGTTTGTAAATCGGAGATATGTTTCGGCTTGATTTTCCTGTGCCATTTTAGTGAATGGTACACAGCCTCCATCGGGCGATGTGCGTCATGTAACTGGTGTTTGTCTTTCTCAGGGAAAGAAGAGAAAGTGGATCATTAAATTATGGCGTTTTTTATGGCGTAATTGTTACACATCTTCACTCAACGCTTTTAAATTTGTTTACCTACAGTTCAACTCTTGCAAATCTACATTTCCTACCTTATAATCTTTGCCTTGAATGACTTTTTTCCTGGAAGATATGTTGACTGTAGGCCGCACCATGGTCTGCTTGCCTCAGTCTTAGGCCATGGTTTGTGACAATCTTAGCGCATTTTGAGCTCTAGTCGATCTGAAGCCTGCCTGACTTGCTGATAATTGGATGTTGTGTTATGAGCGCAAACCAACATTTTGACTTATAGTTTTAACTGTAAAATAATTACTCTGAAAACTGAGGATTGTGAATGTTTTTGTATATATAGAAATTAATACTGTTACTCGTAAAATTGTTTTAATCTCCTTTTCTTCATTTTCCTTTGATGGAAACTCAGTACGAGAGTGGGAATGGATCATCGAGAGTTAAGAGCACTTATTCAGATGTATCTGCGACTGCAGTGGTAATGTGCGAACGCTTATAGCGCTGTTTAGGAGTTATACGGCATGGCGACTGACTGCCAAGATGATCAGCACTGGCTAGAAAAACGCGAATTTTATTGTTGCCGTGCTCTAGTGTAGCTCGTATACGACAATTCTACATGAGTTTTCTGTCTACGAGCGTCATGTCGTGCGAATGGAAGATATGTTGAGCTAACTTTCTGCTATTACCGAAGCAAATGTATACAGACAATTGGGGTGTTAGGTACACGACCTCTGAAGCCTTCAATTAGTCACAGATTATCCACTATATAATAAAACAGTTGTTGGTCGCTCTCTTGCTTGCTCCAATGTTGGTCCATCTCTCCGTCACGCAGTTAAGAGTTTAATAGGAGAAAATTCATGTAGTGAAGAACAAGTAGATACTATACAATTTCAGCGCTTGGAGTACCGGGTGACAAATACAGCTCTGGATCTCCGGCCTCTGGATCCTGGGCTCTGGATCCCCTGCCTCTGGATCCTTAGCCTCTGGATCCCGCTTTCATTGTTGAATGATATCGAAGTAGTTGAATCTTCACGCTGAGCAGACGCCTTTTTATATTGAACTAGTGCACCAAACGAAGCCCTTTTGTTGAATAAGTCATGAAAGTATGTATTAGAAAATATCTTACCATCCTATCGAAAAAGTTCACAATACTCCAAATTTCACCATGTCAACAAAGTCCACGAAATTCACCAAGGGCACAAAAGCAACCAAGTTCACAAAGGCCCGTGACCAGGCCTTCACTAATAACTCGGGAATTCCCGGGTTCGTATCCTGGATACGGTTTGGCAAAAATAAAAGTTGGGTGCCTTGGAATCTTTTTTTCAGTATTAGGTAGGGGAAAATAAGGCGACGGACAGCTCTCTTATTAGAGAGAGTACTATATAGTGGCCCGGGCCGTCATTATAAATGACGGCAAAAAATTAACACCTCAGGAAAACCCCCACCGTCTTTTGGGCTTCCTCATTATTCCTATATCTAATACTGAAGAAAAAGATTGCAAGGTACCCAACTTTTTTTTCGCATTTTGAAATCTGAATTTTCTCCTATCTTATTTCCGTAGAGCGTGACAGGAAAGATATATATAGAGTTTTAAATAAATAAATAAATAAAAACACGACGTGAATTATTATATAGTACTGATAGATTTACATCGCATCCAAATTTCGACGCTGGAGGTTCAACAATCAGTTGGTCTCCACAATACGGTGAGCCCTGGGCATTTCCAATGAATTCTTTTGACTGAACTATATTTTCTTTTTGCAGGGCAACTCAACGCTTGATCAACTTATCTTGCAGGGGAGATATTTTTCTATCGCAAAACTCATGGTTGTACAGCTTGCGTTTCACTAATGGAAGATCAGGCCTGCAAAGATGAGACCTGTAATCACTGGCGGATCCAGGGGGGGGGCATTCATGGCATTTGCCCTCCCCTCAGGAATTTTGGGGAGGGCATTCAATACAAAATGCCCCCCCACGGGAAATTATACTGAACATACTTTAACAATTTGTATATGAAATAAAGTGTTCTGAAACTGAAATAAAATATTTTCTCACGATTATTTGTGCTGAGCCCATTTCTCTTCTTTGCTCTACANAAACAACCAATATTGCCTCCACCAAAATCGACCTAAATATACTAAAATCAACGGTATGTTATGGTTGACATATCTACCATACTGTTTCATCATCCATAATCGACTTTAATCTCTCATACACAACTATATTCTACTATAATCACAACCATAATTTCCGACTGGGCAGTCACGAAGTTAAGATTTTAATACCAGAAAATTCATGTACTGAAGAAAAAGTTGAGATACCATACAATTTCAGTGCTTGGGGTACCGGTGACAAATACAGCTCTGGATCTCCGGCCTCTGGATCTCGGGCTCTGAATCCCCAGCCTCTGAATCCCCAGCCTCTGGATCCCCAGCCTCTGGATCCCCGCTTTCATTACTGAATGATATCGATGCAGTTGAATCTTTACGCTGAGCAGACGCCTTTTTATATTGAACTAGTGCACCAAACGCAACCCTTTTGTTGAATAAGTCATGAAAGTATATTGTATTTGAAAATATCTTACCATCCTATCGAAAAAGTTCACAATACTCCAAATTTCACCATGTCCGCAAAGTCCACGAAAGTCACCAAGTGCACAAAAGCAACCAAGTTCACAAAAGGCCCGTGACCAGGCCTTCACCAATAACCCGAGAATTCCCGGGCTCGTATCCTGGATACGGTTTGGCAAATATAAAAGTTGGGTGCCTTGGAATCTTTTTCTTCAGTATTAGGTAGGGGAAAATAAGGCTTCGGACTGACGGACGGACTGACTGACTGACAGACAGCTCTCTTATTATAGTATAGATTTACATCGCATCCAAATTTCGACGCTGGAGGTTCGACAATCAGTTGGTATCCACCAGGAAGCCAAGAATGCGACGGGAGGACTCAATAGGACTGAAATAAAACATAGCCGTCACCGCACGTAGCAAACTTACATCACATCGACGAGTCGAAGTGTGTAGGTGTGGGACATCAGGCCTTCGTACATTGTTTTCTTGAACATAACACCGTATTTATGCGAGTTATTTCATTCAATCTCCCGCTCATGACTGGCCAGCCACTTGAGCTGCGAAATATCGAAAAATGTTGTCGCTAAGTAGCTACAGAAAGTTCGAGCAATAGGCTAACTGTTAGTGTGGTTTCTCTCGCGTACAGAATTGGCTATAATGGTGCACATATTTGTTGGTAAGGAATATATATATTCTATGAAGAGTACTGTGAAGTGAATATGAAGTATAAATAAGGCTTCAATCAAGAAAAAGAAGTTAAATCAGGCCGCCGATAAGGAACAAATTCGGCGCTAGTGCTGTGAAAGTTTCCACTAACATGCACTGCAATTTTTCATAGATAATTGCTAAATTAATACATATTATCTTCATTTATTTATACGCTAGAGATGAATTACGCCATTTGAGACGATTTTTCTGGTTAAATTACTTAAAATACTCCTAGGCTGCTCAGCCATAGATTCGTCGATGATGACGTCACTTTTTCGAGCTAATTTTTCGTGAGTCCTCTCGTTACGCTCTTTGCTTCCTGGTATCCACAATACGGTGAGCCCTGGGCATTTCCAATGAATTCTTTTGACTGAACTACATTTTCTTTGTGCGGTGCAACTTAATGCTTGATCAACTTATCTTGCAGGGAGATATTTTGCTATCTCAAAACTCATGGTTGTACAGCTTGCGTTTCACTAATGGAAGATCAGGCCTGCAGGGATGAGACCTGTAATACAACAAAACCTATACTGGGAACTGGAACAATAAAAAACGCAATCATAAAATTTTTGCCGGCTGGGCCCTCTAGTTTTCATAATATTTGGCACAATTTACGTTCTTGAGAGCTAATAAGTAACACAAGTTCCACGCACCGAGATTATGTTGCAGTCAAATGCTGCAGATTTTCCTTTAAAAGGGCATAGGATGGGTCATAGGGCTAACTTTTAAAAGGGCATAGGATGGGTCATAGGGCTAACCTTTAAAAAGGCATAGGATGGGTCATAGGGCTAACTTTTAAAAGGGCATAGGATGGGTCATAGGGCTAACTTTTAAAAGGGCACAGGATGGGTCATAGGGCTAACTTTTAAAAGGGCATAGGATGGGTCATAGGGCTAACCTTTAAAAGGGCATAGGATGGGTCATAGGGCTAACCTTTAAAAGGGCATAGGATGGGTCATAGGGCTAACCTTTAAAAGGGCATAGGATAGGTCATAGGGCTAATCTTTAAAAGGGCATAGGATGGGTCATAGGGCTAACCTTTAAAAGGGCATAGGATGGGTCATAGGGCTAACCTTTAAAAGGGCATAGGATGGGTCATAGGGTTAACCTTTAAAAGGGCATAGGATGGGTCATAGGGCTAACTTTTAAAAGGGCATAGGATGGGTCATAGGGCTAACCTTTAAAAGGGCATAGGATGGGTCATAGGGCTAACTTTTAAAATGGCATAGGATGGGTCATAGGGCTAAGTTAGCTTAGGTTCGCCCATCATACTGTATATCATGGGAGCAGCCTCCCCTCCTCCTCCCCCTAGATCACCATGTATGTTACCTTGGCCATTAGCTAGCCCTTCGGGACGTCTTTCGTGCCCACTTAGCTTCCTCCCGATTTCATATCCTTCCTGATATTACTTTCTTCTGTTTTTCCTTTTCTTTCGTGCGGTGGGGAAACAATAAATAGATTCCTATTGTGTCCCGACTTGCTATTCCCTTGCGCGTTGATCGTGTGGGGGGAAACCGTCGTGCATAGATTCCCAGTTTCTATATATCAACGTGCTGTATGTCCCTTAAATTTTCCTGTGTTAGATCACTTTGTTGTGGAGACGGAAACTTTAACTATTCAAAAATCTAATCTGCTGCAGATTCTAATTACTGAGGGGACAAAAATTGGAAATTAGTCAGGGTGCTTTGCTCTTCTGAACCCACGTTCAGTGATATTCGTATGTACTTTGCCGGGTAGTCACGACATGCCTTGGAACGCCGTCAAATCTACCTATCGCCCAAATGTGTTGGGTCGCCTTCTTGTGAACAGCTAATAAATACACCGTTTTTTTGACTAATTTATACGGTACAAATTTGGAAAGCTTTCCAAAATGGAACTGTAGTAACGCTCGCTATATGAGCCAGCCGACCTCGTGGCGTACATTTTTGCCCAAGTGTTTGGAAGAAGCGCACTTGTAATATATAACAATTGTGTACTACTATATATAAGTGTCCGGACGATCGATGGGCTGCTTGATGACCCAGCGCGAATGAAACTTTCATGAGACGAATTGGATAGGCCAGAACATTGAGACTTACCGTGTTATGAACATAGGGACTTTAACTGTACACGTACTTTGCCGGGTGCATGCGCCAAACTTGAGATATTCCACCAAAATTCTAAAGCTCGACGCTTCTGGGTCCCGCGGCCCCTCAGGCACTTAACAACTGAATGTACTGATGCTTTCAGAACCATGCTACAATTAAGTTGTCATAGTGAGATGCTACACCAGGGATGCATACTCCTGTATCTTAGAACCACGTGCTTCAGTTTTGTCTGGGATGTATGTATTATGATGGAGTCAATAGTACGTAGTAAAATACTACTTATTGTATATATCCAAATTTGAAGATGGACGGTAAATGCCCATCTTCCGGTGACAAACTTACGATAGCAAGCGAACGTGGCAGTTTTATCCACAAAACAAGACCCCATGATTTCCCCAGCAATGCAAATCAAGCGGGATAGAAGATTGATAAAGATAGACGATAAGCGAAACTTCAAGCCAGGTTTTATGTGCAACATCGTGACCCTTGTCCGTGTTTTAGAAAAACTGAATAAAGTTATTATTGCTGGTCGACATATTGATTAAAAAAAGTTGCGCAGGCCCTTTTGAGCCTACTTAGCAAAAAATAGGTAAAAAAAAAGGTCATATAGAACTAAATAGTAACTCCATGCTGGAAAAATCGGTCGCAGGCTTGAATATTATTGGTTTTTAATTGTTCAAGGTTTTATTAAAAATTTTTTTTCTTTATATTCAGGTGAACTTTACTGAGTCCATAGTTGCATAATCAGTTTCTTTAATCAATAGAAGCAATAAATTGGAGCCCACAAAAAGTCGAATCCTTGCGATATTCCATGACCTGACAGCCAGATACTTTTTGTTAAAATAAACGCGACGTCTCTGGTGTGTTTACTCTATCAGTGACCAATCTCTGGCAGAGTTTTTGGTCACCTCAACAAATTATTTACCTACAGCAGTGGCTCGAGCGGTCGAATATTCTCTTAGAGTTCGTGTACTTGCCTGTGATTATTCGATAACGGCACCACTGAGTCCGATCACGAAATGGCCACGAAAAGGCAACACTGTCCCCAGCCGCGGTCATTGGGTGGACTTACATTTCAGAAATGAATATTTGAAATAAATGTTTCAGAGAACACACACAGAGCTCGGAGGAGACTCTTTGCCTTGAACAAGGTATCTAATGTAAGTCTGTCGGGTTATAGGTGGTTTTAGGTTTTTCACTATACCTAACACCGAGCCTGTCGGGTTATAGTTGGTTTTAGGTTTTTCACTATACCTAACACCGAGCCTGTCGGGTTATAGTTGGTTTTAGGTTTTTCACTATACCTAACACC
>LQNS02277275.1:9173244-9191396 GCA_001587735.2 Parhyale hawaiensis | reverse complement strand
ATTGCTTAGAATACTTTGTAAAACTGTGTCCTCACCTTAAACCAATAAAAATTTAGCGCTTCCTGAGTTATATTAAATTCCTGTGTGTAGTTGGCGCTCTATAAGAAAACTTCACAGTTTGCCTAGGTAGTGTTTACTTTAGTGGTGGCGCGCGCAGGAAAGGTTAAGTGAACGCAAAATCGTCGTGAGAGGCGATAGTGCGGCCGGGTTGCAGAAGATGGCAAACTTATCTTAATCAGGGACAGTTGAAATTCAAACAATGCAGACATCGCTGGCTTAGTCTGATTTGTACGAGTATTAGCTTCTACATACATCGAATCTATGACAAAGTATCAGTCGATCTTTTGTCTGAATGTACTTCTTGCATTGCCGAAGTTGAAATCGCAGCACTGAAGATATCTGAAGCTTCCAGTGGCACTCTCATGCATCTTGATTCGTAGTTTCTTTCCACAGATGATTTCGTTGCTTCAGCTATTCTCCCAAATTTAATTCAATGGTCGATGAAACGGCTTTCGCTAAGTAAAAACGATTGGACATGTATCGGCTAGCCTACCGTATCCACAATACCGAATCTGAGCGTTGCTGATCGGGCTGCAATAAGCCCTGAGATTTCTCCATTTTAGAGAAAAAAAGTTTCGATACTGAGCGGCTGTGAAGCCGTAAACGCTCTTCTCAGTGTCTTAATTTAGCAGTTGTACGAATGAATGGTCAATGAAGAAGGTCATCACAAATTCTTCACTGTCATTTTATGACAGCGCGGGCCCTCTAGTAATAGATAGAAGGAAATTAGAGATTTGACTTCAAACGTTAATTATTTCACCCGTATCATATCAACCTAACGCTTCTAATTTTTTCTTCGCAACATTCTATTCGCTTTGCTGGTAGCGGATGACATTACTTTTAGGGCCGGTTGCGTAGGTAGATGATCAGAACTGGTAGTTTGGACATCTCTGCTCTGAAGACTTTTTTGAAGCGAATGTGCTGCTGGAAAAACATCCGCCATGAACTACAGTGCGATGTCTGAGCAAAGACAATGACATTTTGAGAACAGAAGATGACACTGTTGCGAGTGAATAAATTGACCAAATTTGTTTTCCTTCATTATATAGCTATCACATTAACAAAGCAATGATGGGCTACTGTTCAGTATCCACGGGTCCCGAAATAGTGAGATAAAATCGGATACGTCAGCGCGTGTCATTCTCATTATCCTAAAACTACGCTTTCCTAAAAATAAATCAATTCGTGAAGTTCTGCTCCGGAGATAAGACAGGTACTGACTCTGTTCAGAGAACTGGAGGAAATTGATCGGAAAATAAAGGGAGTTATATGTGACCTCAACTTTTTGGAGACCTGCATTCAACATCGCTTGACACCAACTTCTGTGAAATTTCGACTCTACAATCAACAACGGGCACGCACTTTTATCTACTGAACTCAAGAAAAAAAATAGGACACTTAATTTATCAGGAGCTTGGAATTCAGCAAGAACATCGTATGTTCGCATATCTAATGTCACTCGCTACATGGTTTGATTTATTCCACCTGCGCAAGTAGAATGTATGTTCCGTTACAAATAGAAAATTGCCACCGTGAAACAAACCCAGGCCAAGAAACTTTTCCATCTGGGACTAAAAGATCAAGTTGAACAGCTAGATCCGGACGATGTAATTTCAACTATTCAAGTCACAGCTTAACAAAATCAGAAAAAGATGTTCTCGCAAAGGGACTCAAATTTAGTATTCTTCCCCCCCAAAAAATCAACTACCATCACTACTTTTTATCTTCTGAAAGTTACTTCGCGACCTTAAAAATGAAACCATACACTGCACAAATAATGACGGAGTGAATCAAGTCCGCAGCCGCCTGAAGCACTTCGCGTTCAGCAGTTAGTACAGTTTTAATACATATCGACACAAGCTTGACGCTGAATTTATGAAAAACGGGAAAAATCAAAGTAAGGATGAGTCTATTGTGATTTTACGCCCAGATAAAGGCAATGGCATAGTTCTGATGGACAAATCTGACTACATCGAAAAGGCAGAAACGTGTAACTTTATGGAGGGCTACATTATCTCTAAACTGTGGGAAACAGAGCTTAGAAAATGCATTAGTGAAAATTCCAAGTAGTACTGTCGTATTTCTATATTTTTATCAAGACACTAGGGCAAATTCTTTGCTGACTGTACAAATGCGTGATTCAGTTGTGAAATCGAAATACAGTACTAGGAAAGGTTAGAAGAGATGTTAGGTAGACGGATTGCGTAACGATAGTGTGAGTTCAGCGACGGACGCTAGTTCAGACGGGTGGGTTAAGATATGATCGTTACCTCAGGTTAAATAAGATAAGTGAAAATATTCACTAACCGTGGAATGTCGACGGGAGCAGCTAGTCTATATTATAACTGTTCTTGTCCCTCAGTTAGTTAGTTACTTAGTACGACCATGGCACTTTCATCAGTAGTAGACATAGGGAAATAAGGGCATCTTTGAGATATCCTTGACACAACCTGGCAAGTTCAAATTTAAGGTGCTACTGCAGACAGGTCTTTGGTAGAAGATTCCCTGCCTGACTCGGAATATATTTGACCCTTCGTATGCTTGATACGGGTCGGAGAGCATCATAATTGAGGAACAATGCTTTTGTTCAGTAAAATTTTCACAGGTTCATTCAGTATTAGATATTAAAAAATTAGGATGATACGGGTCCGAGATATCACTAAAAAACAATGCTTTGCTGTGTGGAATTTGCACAGGTTCCAGCTAGTATGTACTTAAATTAGCTTTGTAGTAGAAGGCGCATTACTACTGTCATCTTTAATATTAAAAAAAGGTGTAAGTGCACTCAGTTTCATTTCTTTTGGGGAGCTGAATCCTTCCGTTCGGTGAGATGCGATGGAGTTCCTTTTTGACAAGTAGTAAAACATCGAAAACATTGTGAGCTGCATTATTGTATCTCTGATACGCAACGGTGTTGCTTCAGTCGAAACTTTTCGCCCCAGCGAACCGCTACATCAACAAAGGAAAAAATTTTTTGGAGGAAAATCCATTACTCCAACAAAACCCTCGTATTTTTCCCTTCGCTATGTGAAGCTACTATACTCTGAAGCACATCTTACCCTTTGATTCGCTGACATGAACTTGATTATCACATCGAGATATAACAGCAATTAAAGTTTAGATGTCGAAAAAGAGCAAGAAAGTAAAAATCAGCATCCATGACAATACTAAAAGATACTTTACTATACGTTTTTATTACCTGGAGTTTAAAATCAGCCAAAAAAAGTGCATGCAATTTTGAGGTTTTCTCTTCAACCTCGTCCATTTTAACCAATCTATTTTCATGAGCGAGTGCAAGGAGTATTCTTATCCCGACGTTAACGCCTTTTTGTCGCTAAAACTAGCTATGCCATGGTAATGATGCTTGCACGTAATTTGAACAATATTCTATGAACTAAAGTAACAATCCAAGAGCGTAGACTGCCGCCATGAAACACAATGACTGCAAAAAATTCGAAATAGTCTGGAAACCAGGATTTCTTTCCGATCGACATCAAAAGTGAATCATTTCGTCCTCGTAACATTTTCAACAATTTCTGTAAGTTTTATGAAGATCCGCCCAATAAATTTTTGAGTTCTGTTGTTAAGTATATTGATAACAGGCAAGCAGACCCGACACAATGACAAAACCCGGCAAGAATATAACCTCCTCGGAGGGATAATAAAAAGTTGCAAGCAAAGTTTCAGATTTCTATACAGAACAACAGAGAATAATAAAAATTATTTATTAACTCGCATGCTTTGGATACACTTAACGAGGATTTCTTTTGCCGTAATAATAGAATTTTGAAAATCCGGTAGTGTGAAGAGCATTAAAAGTAGTCGTTGATGAGAGTCAGTTTGACAATTCCTCACCGTACTTTCCCTCGTTTCTCGGTGACGGAATGCTCCTCGTAGTGTATACCCGTTGCCAGTGCTCTCTGCGTCCGAGACTCGAACCCGGCTTCCCAGTGTCAGATGCAGATATAGCTACTGTCACTTCGCCACAAATGAAAAATATCCATACCACTCAAAAAGAATCAACACCAATGTGTTGTTCATTAAAATACCAGCTGGATTACAGTACTGCATAAGCAATTTCTGTTCATACCAAAGAATAGTTATCAAGATGGTCCACATCCCTTGGGAGTCCAACAGGTAAAAAGGGAGCGTACGCACTTCTCTGGGCGGAATGACAATCAAGCGCTGAAGGCAACGACCGACTGACACACGTTCCTATCCTAGGCACGAAGCTGAAGAGTTGTGCCTTTTACAAGAAATAATTTAGAATTGGCCTTGTTGTTGAAGCCAATGGACTTCGTGGATCATTTAAAGCGAAACTGGCTCCACAATATGTATTCGAACCTATTTATTTACATGCCTACTAGGGGTGCGTTCAATGGGAGGCGAAATTAAGCCCTCAAGGCTTAACTTCTCTGAAACTTGAGAGAGGTGTGCTATCTCCGACCTGCTGATTCGAGTCTCGGGCGCTGACCCCTAATCGATGAACTGTTAGACTTCTAATAACTCAATCTTACTCCGTACAATGGATTTTGCAGCCGTCTCAGTATAATCGGCTTGTTCCTAGCATCTGCAACGCGAATCAAAGTGACGTAGGAAAAGTTTCAGTCCGCAGTGCAGGATAAGTCAAGTGAAATAGCTTCGCTTAGATCCACTTTAATGACCCAATCGAGTGAACCTTTAAATATTCGAATAACTCTTCCAAGGTCTGTCACTATCCCTAACAGCAAAATTGTATATATGTAAACATCAAAAGTTCTTTTTTAAGCTACTGTATATTTTACTAAGAAAAAGATGAGGTATAAACTAGATGGGTACGCTGTTTCAATTGCAAAGATGAACGCTTTAGAGTGGTCATCAAAATCACCAGACTTCGGCCCAATTGAAATTGGTGGCAAGAGCTGACAGGGAGACACGACTCGTGCCCGCACGTCGGGTGTTATATCAGACCAACAGGTGTAACGGCCCTCCTCAAAAACACCGTGATGTGCTCGTACCAGGCAGGATACCGACCGCCATCGGACAAACAAGTTTGGTGATCTTATCAAATAGAGTAGCGCCGCCAGGGCTGCATCAACACTGCTGTTTAATAACATTCGAGCATGGCGATACCGCCAACCAAGGGAGACTGCACGAGCCAGAGCATTAGCTAATCTGCTGTATGTTAACTACCAAGAGTTGAGTATCAGCTACTCTTCGTTAACCATGAAAAATGGTGATCCTGACAAAGAATTATTAAGGTGATGCTAGTGCTGATGTTGTTCAAGTTCCTCAAAGCGTTTGCAGAAATGAGTGCGGCAGTGCATGCCTGCACCCAGGGTGGCACGTACAGCTCTTGTAAAACAGAAGCTCTTGCTAAACAGACAAGTGCGACATGGCACTCGGCCGTGGAGGATGGCCCTGCTCTGCACAAGAGTGGCACTGCTTCTGTGAACCATCGGGCAGCCGCTTATCAGTTTGTGCGCGCAGAGATGAAGCCTTCATTTAGCGCAGGACAGAGAATGAGCGAAGCACTCGCAGAATATCAGCATGACAAGATAGCATGACCATTTGGTGAGAATCCTGCGTGAGGTGAGACCCTGGCGCCAGTCCTGCGGAACAGAGGTCCGCTTGTTGCCACTTGTCCGGCATAAGTCAACGGTACTTAGCTTAAGTGACGGTGGGAGCAACACTTTCGATAATGGATATTGTTGCTTCACTGACATGCTCGCGGTTCTCAGAAACTCCCTGTTCACGGTAGCTAATAAGGTTAATACTATATATACTTTGCTTTTATGATAGAAAAAAATGATCGCTCTGCGTGTGTAGTGGACTGGTAGATTGCATCAATAACAGCGTATATATATATACAGTAGCTTGCAAAATACGAATCACAAGAGATCAGTGTTTTGACTGTACTCTGTGACAAGAAAGCGATCAATCTGTGTGTGAAATTAAGTGGATCTATTTATCTTGACGGGCTGCAGAGAAATGCAATCTAGTGATTTGTATCGTTATAAGTCAGCTAGTGATATGCTCCCTCGTAATATGATGCCATAACGACGCAACACTCGTCTCGCTCTTGTTAAGGTTGGTACAAACGCTAGTGAATAGAGCGAGTTTCCTCAGTTAATCATCAGGACGTTTTGCTGATCGAGACCTCCTAAACACAGCTTTGAGTTTACGAAAAACGGTGTAAAAATGTTAGCCTTCAGTTTAGCTTAGTTCTCAAATGCCGCATGCTAAATTTCGGAATCTCATTGAACTTGGAGGAAATTATGACTCAAAATTCATCGCCAATATATGCGTTTTAAGCGCATGCAGCAACGCATTTGAACGAGGAGATGACGAAACTCGTTCTTTTGACATCGGGTGCACCAGCCTTAAATGAAATTCTCGATCTATCTACACAAAAGGCAGAAGGAAGGAGGGAGTAACTAAGCAAACTAGCACCCAAGCAAACGAGTCAACAAGCAACCAACCAACCGACGAAAAAACGGTGCATTATCGTAAAGTGGGAGGCTATCACATTTATTTGTGCATTGCGATAGAGAGTTATAAGAATTGAAAACTGCGTCTGTTACAGAAGTAGTAAAAAGGCTATTCAAGGGGAAGTGGGTTAACCCTGTTGAAAATTGAATTTAATAAATTGGAAGTTGAAATTCATAAGTTGAAAATTGAATTTCGTTAGTTGAAAAGTGAATTTCATATGTTGGAAATTGAATTTCATAGGTTGAAAATTGAATTCCATAAGTTGAAAATAGACCTGGAAATGGCATAGAGCACTCTGAGAGCGCATACCTCCGCCAAGCAAGGCAACGGTAACGGGAAATTAAATTTGGCTCTCAAATCATGAGTTTCTTTGTATGAACACCAAAATATAATCATTTGTGCCTTTTTATAGTATTAACAGTTTTTGCATTTTTTTGAAGATCCGTTGATAACTTTTTGAGTTATGTTATTAACAAACATAATGGCAAATAGAAGTCAAACACATAAACAACCAATCGATCTGCACCAAAAATTAATTATCTGTGTCTTTTAACATTGCTAACAACTCCTGTAGATTTTATAAAGATCCATTCAGAACTTTTTGAGTTACTGTGCAAACAAGCAAGAAATTAAACACCGCAACAAACGAACAAACAAATAAGCAAACAAATTATATCCAAAATTTGGCCATTTACTTTAGAAACCTAACAACTCATGTAAATTTCGCAAAAATCCGAACACAAGTTTTTGAATTATGGCACTAAGAAAAGACAGGCAGACAAACACACAAACAAATGGATGGACGGATTTCCACCAAAAGCTTATCATCTGGTACTGTTCACATACCTAACAATCCCTGAAAATTTCGCATAGTTCCGTTCATAACTTTTTGAGTTATCTTGGTGACAGACAATAAAACAAACAAACAAACAAACAAACAAACACACAGACCTTGGGAGTCTCACATGTGCGAGGACGACCTGACCGAGGAATGTCATCGATAGTCTTATATTCCTCAAACCTTTTCATGGTGCGGTGCACAAACATTTTGGTGATACCAAGTTGAAAATGGCACTCTTGTCAGAAGCTGCCTTGTAAAGACCAACAACGGTAACTCGGTTCTTTTTGGTACTCCATTCGTTGTTAATTTCGATTATTATGAAAACTTTTATCTGGAAATGTATGGATTAAACCCTTAACATTAATTTGAACTATACATCTTTTATTCGTGAAGTTCTCAATTAGTACAAAGTCTACTAGAGCACTCTGAGAGCGCATACCTCCGCCAAGCGAGGCAACGGTAGCAAAAAACTTAACTTGGCTCTGAAACCATAATTTTCTTTGTATAAATTCCAAAATCTAATCATTTGTGTCTGTTGATAGTAATAACAGCTTGTGCAATTTTCTTGAAGATCCGTTCATAACTTTTTGAGTTATACTGCTAACAAACGTTAAGACAAATATGAGTCAAACATACAAATGAAAGAACCGATCTGCAGCAAAATTTAATCATTCATGTCTTATAACAATACTAACAACCGCTATAAACTTCATAAAAATCCATTCATTATTTTTTGAGTTATTGTGCTAACAAGCATAAAATTAAAAACAGTGACAAACGAACTAACGAACAAACGGATCATTACCAAAATTTGGTCATTTACTCTTTGTTTTATAACTAATAACTCATCTTAATTTCATAAAAATCCATAGATAACTTTTTGAGTCACGGCATTGACAAAAATGAGGCAGACAAACAAACAAACGGATAGACACATCTTCACCACAAGTTAATCATCTGTTCCTCCTAACATACCTAACAATCCCTGTAAATTTGGTTCAAATCAGTTCAGAACTTTTTGAGCTATGTTGATGACAGACAATTTTTACTCCATGTGAAGTGTTCGGGATCAGTGTTTTGCGCTAAATTTCAAAAATTTCTGCTTGTGCTCTTGGGTTCTGCATATTTTTTACGTCCGTAAAAGCACAAATTTCCCCTATTATTCGGTGTTAAAAAATTGTTACTACATGTTGTGGAGATCTTGTATCAAGTTGCAGAATGAATTCCATCATAGCCTAGTGATGTAATGCAGTAGTTAATTAGTGATACATGATTATTATGACATCAGAGGGCCCGCGCGGTCAAAAATGACAGCGATAAATTTGTGATGACACTTCTTCATTGATTATACCTTCATTGATTGATTATATCCACAGCTAGTTATATGATTTCAGCAAAACGAAATTTTCGGGCCCAAGAGAAAAATCGCACGTCAAATAAGACAGCAAGTTGGAATAAATAATTACCACGTCTAGTACACTGGGAAAAATCGCCTCCTCTGCGCTTCGTTCATAAGCTACTGAATATGTACATCATGAACAGAAAGAAAATATAATTTTAATATAGAGAAAAAGTAATAAAAATCAGACTCCACGAGAATGCATGGAAGCTGGAAAAGTAAAAAGTGCAGTCAACTTTAGTAACGATAGGTATTCCCAATTTGGCCATGTTCTGCAACCTGGTCTAATCATTTCATTGCCTACTGATTTCCATCATGCAGAAGGGAAGATATCCCCAAAATCTCCAACCTGGCCTATTTTTCGCTTTTCTATTTCTATTTCGTCATGAGAGGGGCACGAAACATACAAATAGATAAACCAACCTAGCCTATTTTTCGCGTATCTATTTCGTTAAGACGAGGACACGAAACATACAAATATATAAACATATAAATATATAAACAAATAAACACACGATGGTGTATATTATATTATTTGATAGTTATGTTTCACAGGTATATAGTATATATAGTAGTTGCTTAGATATGAGTTACACAGTACATATATTTATGCATCAATAGTACTAATTTTATGTATAGAACGAAACTATTTTTACCGCCCGTAAAAGAGCTTTTATTTGTATGAAACCCATTCATACGCGTGGCCTTCTGGTGTGGTATGCTAAATAGCGGGTACACCAGCCCAGAGGTCGGCGTCACATTGCTAGTGTGTGCATAAGTTTTGGGCTGGCCCCATCGCAGACTCTACTGAATAGATGCATATCTTACATATTTCTGTTGGTATTGATAACTACTGCTGCACTCGGAAAGCTCAAGCCTCCGACAAGAAACATAATGCTACCTCAGACATACTGACAACAAAGAAAGAAACTGGCGGATCGTTACCAAAATTTAATAAATTTTCCTCATCGTAAGCACAACAGCTGCCGTAAATTTTAGGTTATGTCGATAAAGCGAAGAGAGAAAAAAAAGGAATGATGGATCATCACCTAAGCGCAATAATTCCAAAGGGTTCTTGTGAATTTCGTTAACATACGTTCAAAAGTTTTTGAATTATGTTGAAAACTGGTAACAAAACGATAGATACAAAATACTAATGGACGTATTAATAGTAAAATATAATAATTTGTTCCTCTGAATATTTCTGACAATTCAGACAAATTCCGATAGGTTAGATTAGATTAAATAGCTGGTAGTAGACGGACCAACAGGCCCGCTCGCAGAGAGCAGCCGAGACTCATGAGCTATTGGTAAAACTAGGGGGCGCCCGGGTTTGAACCGGGGACCTCTCGATCTGCAGTCGAATGCTCTACCACTGAGCTACACCCCCTACACATGAACTAGTAGGCGGAGGCAGTAATATAGGAATCCGACCTTGCATGTAAACCTTGCTATTTCGACGACAATTCTTCCTATGAACAGCAAGCAATAGCCCTTGGCTGTGCAATAGCCTGACTATGTAATCTTAAAGTATGATATATAACTGTGCAGTCTCTACATATCGCAGGTTCTGTTCTTCCCGTTCAGTATACCTCGCAGTGTTACTTTGGCAGCTGCATTTTACACTAAGGTATGAATTTAGCTATAGAAGATAGATTAGGATCTTATGTTACGCGTAAGTTCATGTGTGCTACATTAGACTAGCACCTAACCTAGAGGAGGCCTGGACGCTTTCGAGCGGCACCCAGTTCGAGCGAGCACCCAATCGAGTGGGGGATTATTCGAGCGTGGTAAACAAACGCTCTTTGAATCGTCGATGGTTGCTTACTACGCTATTAAGAATACTTCGATATTAAAAGAAAAGCACTGAAAATTAATTTCTACAAAAAATATAAGGAAAGTAAAAAAAAATTGTCAGAATTATACCACGTTATGCCCAAGTCACCTATTTTTGCATGGTTATTATTTTGGGAAGGGAAGCTGGTACGCATAAATAGGTATGTATATTATGCGTGAAACGATATCCACGTTAATCATGTTTTTCCTATTGTTTTCCCCAAATTGCGTTTTCATAGGACGTGAATTTGTCTACTTGCAGACTTAATTAAGATACGTGATGAGACATGTGGTTAAAAGCGTCACATGTGCGGCTACATGAAAAAGTAAATAAATATAATATTATTAAAAATATCAATAAACTGACACCATATCAAAAGATTTAAAACTCGGTTATAAGCCTATAACTTCATCGAGTAGCATGTCATCATGCTGTATCGAAACTCCCACGCTCGACGCATCACAACATTGGCGCGATCGAGATAAGCCCTGCTCGAAACGTCTCATATTGAACTTGCATAAAAACGTCTCACATTGAACTCGCTCGAAACGTCCAGGGACCAGAGTAGAGTACCCGCGTCATCAAAAATTACGGTGAAGAATTTGTGATGACGCTTCATTGCCCTGTCACCGTATATACTTAAGTTGCTGATATGCTTATAAACAGTGCAGTTCAACGGGCAACTCAAATTATCATCAGAAATGGGTGCTCTCTGTTTCTATTAAGCTGAGCACACGAACTTTCTTCCCTAAGATGACATGCGAAAAGTATGTCTTTAATTAACAAGCAGCAAACACCGAAGTATTTAAAGTTCTGTCCCGTATCATTATACGCAGTGCAATAACTTCAGCAGGGGCGGCTCGTGCTCTGTGTTAGGTGGGGCCCGTTATTTTTTTGGAAGCCATCAGGTGGAAAAGCTATTTTCTATGCTGCATTCAAGTCCTCTCACATTGAAGACTTGAATTCAGCATAGAAAGTAGTTTTTCTGCCTAATGGCTTTCAACAAAGAGTCCACGGTCCCCACCTAACACAGAGCACGAGTCGCCACTGAACTTCAGTATGTATATATGTACCGTAAAAAGTTCAACGCATCACCAGGAAGAAATTAGAAGTGTGACTGTATTTTTCTCCCATTTCAAAGGGAGCCTAAAGTGTCCGTCGTTCGCTTTAAAGACCTGTAGTTCACTTTGTTTAGAGAAAGAATATTCCGTTCTGTCCTATGACGGAGATTGATGCGTTGTTCCTGTAATACTACAGGGAAGTGTCTGTCGATACCCTTGTTACCTGGAAATTTTCCTCGTCTCCGTCAAATCCCAGATCCAGAAGTTCTATATTAGCGTGTTTATCCAATAATGCTTAAACTTCCTATGCTCTTGACTGTTTTAGAATAATGCTTATCAACACTAGTGAAGTGTTATTAATGTTGCGTTACTTGGGAAGCTCTCAAATATGTGTGTATCTCTATACAGTGAATATTAAATAAAATTTTTAGTAATCAACAGGTCGGCTTCTGCGATTATGTTACGTTGGCCATCGCCATCAGAACAAAAAATCGCCAAATTTCACTACATACGATGAAATAACCGTCGGCGATGGCCATCGTAAGGCGTCACAATCGGCGATGGACCATCGCATTAACACATTTTAAAAATGCAAGCATCTCAGACCACAAACATCGACTAAAAGCAGCATATCTTATAATCTCGGCCTGTGTGCAATTTTTAAATCAGTAATACTATTCCTAGCTGATAAAAGGTGAGAAATGTAAGGCCCAGGTTTTTAATTGACATTGTTAGATCTGGAAAATGTATTAAAATAAGCTTTGTAACCCCCTCTTTGTTTCAATGTTACTAAAAAAAGTGAATGTTTCAAACTCATAAGCTGTTTTTTTTTGTAGTTTTAGCCTTATTTCATCGGCTTCGGAAGTACAACCGATGACGATGCCCATCGTATGTCATCGCTGATGGCATGTTCAGTCATTTCATCGGACCATTTCTTCCTCATAATACCATCGACGATGGAGAAAATGGCCATCGCCGATTGTTTGATACTATTTCCATCGGACCATCGCTATCGCCGATGGATGTTTGCGATGTTCCATCGTAACATCGCAGTTTTTTCGATGGCGATGGTCTACACACCATCACCATCGTACAATCGGCGATGACCATCGTGCCAAGCTCTGAATATCTGTTTATACGAATGTAAACGTACTGCCGTACTGGTATAGCAAACCAAAACGTCGGAAGCATGATTTGCCGAAAATACTCACTTGAAGCTCAGATACTCATATTCATATAACCATCGGCACAAATCCCATACACATGCTCCTAACAGATATATGAATATTCTATATACTCAGCTAGGTATTAATAATAGTTCACAAACAGGACAAGTGTACACTATACGTACAAGTGTGCACTGTGCGATAAATTTGTGTGCTGATACACATGAGCCTTATTTCTAAGCTTTAGCGAAGATAGTTCGATTGGTTTAGGCGCTACCTCTTATACCGTCAGGTCACATAGGCCTATAAGGGCGTGGGCTCGAATCCAGCACGACAATCTTGATTTTTTTTTCTAAAAACCACTTAAACAACGGTATCAAATTCGGAATCTGCATATTTTACCGGAGAGCTGTTTGTGTTTCTGCGGCAGAGAGAATCCCTTTATTGATGAAATTCTTTAATACTTATCGTTGCGACTAACAGAAAGTTCAAAAGTCTTCGACGAATGGGATGCCTGATATGTTTTGTCATTTCACGTAAAAAAATCCTAACAGTGATCTATAGATCTAAATTTTTCGCTCAAGTGAGAAACTGTTTTGTCAAAGGAAGGACTCAAATAAGCAAATAAGAATTTCTGAGTCTGCGGCACCCTAAAAAATCACTTCCCCTCTGCTTCACTGATCATATACTCAATTTGCTCATCTTCAACTGAGTGCAAATAAAGTTTCGATGTGGAGCAAACGTATAAATCAGACCCAATGAGAGGGCTAAGATGAACTGTCTGAATTTCTTCGAATGGTTTCTGAAAAGTTAGAGAGGTGATGAAAACATTACGCTTATAGAACTTAATGCCTTGTCAGTCAAGGAAACTATAGTGACGGTCACCAAGTGTAGAATGATGACCCAAATGGTGCCAGATCGCCCCCTTAAAAATATTAATGAGAACTAACGATAATAAGGTTTAAAGGAGATCTTAAGCAAACAGGAGACTTGCTAGACAGCATTTCCAATTATAATACCCCCTTTAGCAACGATAACTTTCAAACACTACCACCAGCACTGATCGCGAATAACAAACAAACAAACGGATCATTACCAAAACCTGGTCATTTACTCTTTGTTATATGCCTAACACCTCATATTAATTTCATAAAAATCCATTAATAACATTTTGAGTTATGGCAATGAGAAAAATGGGCAAACAAACAAACAAACGTATGGACATATCTTCACCAAAAGTTAATCATCTGTTCCCCCTAACACACCTAACAAAAATCCCTGTAGATTTCGTCCAAATCGGTTCAGAACTTTTTGAGTTATCTTGGTGACAGACAGACAACCACACAGACAGACAAACACGACGAAAACCTAACCTTGCCGGAGGTAACTACGGAATCAGCTTGCAAATGGCCTATAAAACACACCAAAATAGAGGCTATGTCAGCTGTGTTTGAGCGTTTTCCAGAATTCCCAAGGTCAAGACGGAATGCAGGCATTTTGGGAAACATCCCAAAAAGCGACCAGCATAATTCGTTTTTCATCACGTATGGTATGAGGTTCTGCAGTGTGAAGTGGGATTTAGGATTAACTTGTCGGGAACATCAGACAGAAGAATAATTCAGAATCCGTTTGGATTTGAGAAGAGATGAAATCCTATTTTGCTGTGCAGTATTGGATTTCATGCGTGCTCAAACATAACTGATGTGAGTTTAACCGCAATACCCAATGCAAACTAACATAACCAAAGTACGGTTCCGTTCAAAGTTCAGGAGAAGTATTACTCAATGAGTTAAGCTTAACTTGCTCCCACTGTGCGAATCCATAACGGCTTCGCTACATACTCGCTTGCAACAGAAAAGGGGCTCAATTTGTGTAGTAAAATTTCTTGTCATTGACTGCATAGTGTCACTAGGAAAGACGGGTGGGGGTCTAAATTAGCCCCTAGAAAGTGTAGGAGTCAGCACTATTTTCAGCATGCGGATATATTTAAATAAAAAAAAACACACACACACAGTTTTAGGGGGGCTTAAAAAACCTGCACACTCTCGCTTTTGCACAAAATTCTAGGATGGAGCATGCAGCACTTTTGCGCTCGACTTCACTGGTCAAGCGCGCGAAATTCTGTAAACAAACAACCACGAGCAGAAAGCAAAGAGCTGCTGCCGAGGCTACTGCCATAGATAGCGGTTAACATTTTCAGCGCATATTCTCCATCTTTTATTCAGTGCTATTTATTTATATCGTATTGCGTTTAGATTACACTCTTTGCTTCCTGGCCACCATAGACATCTATCGGAGGGTAGGGCGTTCAGTTCGCTTTCGGAGCCGCAATGGTTTATTATTTTCAAAATATGCTATCATATGATTATACTTAGCATTACTTCATTTAAAGGCATTAGAAAGCATCTATTGTACTATTCTGCTTTCAGAAGTATTTTTATTGTGGTGTTCAGTCCGTAGCCATGACAACGTCTTTTGGATGAACGGAGCTTCAAGGTTTTTGATCAACGGACCATTCTCACGTTAAATATAGAGGTGCTTTTTGCACAAAAAAATTTGCGCGTTGCCAGAGTTTCCTGAGCTTTTGGCTAGCGTGTGTCATCGCTATAAAATACACTTCTTTTACTTTAACTTATAACCTGGAAGATTAATAATGCAGTTCAGGAATAAATAAATTATGCACAAAATTAAACCGAAATAAAATAACTTTGATAAGCATAAATCAACAAAAATCTGCTCTGGAGTTGAATAAAAAAGTTAGAAAAAAAAACACACGGGTGAGGCTAAACATATGCGGAGCGAGAGCGATACGGATCCGTTTCACATAAGTATTTTTCATCTTCATAGTCTTTCGCAAATAGTTAGCAATAAAATCGTTGATTATAACATAGGCTACAGTTGATTCTTTCGCTATGGCTAGGGTACTTGGAGGCTATATTGTACCTAAATATGATGAAATCTTTCATCGGGCGCGAACATGTTTGAGGACTGGAGCTCTGCAACTCCTCCGGAAGACCTACCGTTACCGCAATAAGGACAGTATAGTCCTGGGGCTTTTGGAGTGTGTTGAGGACAACTTTGACTGCTCTAGTTCAACTTATTCTATTTAACTCATTTCAAATCTACTTTAGAACATCGAATAAGACAAAGCCATCTTACTAATTAAGCACCAGACATAGAAGATAAAATAGTTGAGCTACAACTATAGACAGCGCGCGCACCTTATTTTCTTGCAGAGCTATATAGTTACTGAAATGAGTTGGAAAGGAAACAACAGCAGTAAAAATTTAAAGTACAAAGTTAATTTGGATTATAGCTAAGAAGAGGTAGGCGCGCCTAAAAAATTATTGGGAGGGCCTAGGATTCTAGCCCCTACCTTGTACTTTCGAGGTCAGATTGAGAATTTCCACACCTCAAGTGGGCGGTTCATTTCGAGTGATGAGTCATCATATAAGCTAGGCGGGCAGTGTGACTGGCGGCTCGATATATAAGGACCCGCCTCACACTATCTACGTCAATGTATGGAACTGATGATGAAACAGTTTGAACGTATCTAAACTTACTCAGAAATATGGCAATATCTGTATTAAAACACACGGTTTTCTTCTATTTAACAAGTCTGGTTCTTAGTTGATAACGACTTTTGCGTGAAGTATTTCATGGTCATATAAATTTATCAGTGAACTACTGCCAGCTTATAGTGTCGAATCCGGTTATAGGTTTTTTCTTATTCACACTTGGAGGATTCCTGTTTATACATTGTTAATAGACTGCTGCCTTTTAAGCAATGCCTGCCGCCTATGTGCGCACACAAGCATTTAATTGTAGATGTAGTGTAAACAGATCAGTGTTGTCACCCGGCCTGTCGTCGACTGAAATATTTTATTTCGTAAGACAACAATTGTTTGACATAGAACACACTGTAGAAGCATCGCGTATTGAGGACGATTGCATGCCGTAATTATTACATTGCTATAAAACGTTTCAACGAAATTTTTACGATGGGCTTCTAAGACAAAATTTAATGTAACATGATATCCAGTTTTTATGGTAGGAACCCGTGACCCACAAACTTTTTTAGCAGCCATTGAATATTTTTTAATGGATACATTTTTTTGGCTTCTGTACGTTTCAAAAAATGAGTCAGGTGAAAGTTTTTGGTAAGGTGGCATGTGTTGAAGCGCTTACTCACTTGTCCAGCAGGTTTTTTTTATCCACAGACGATTCCAAATTCGATGCACGGGCTGTATAAACAAAAATCATCTGATCTTTTGATCTTTTAAACTTCTCATAGATATGTACTTTAAGTCCTAAAATGATGAAGCCACCATTAGAATTATTAGTGATCCAATCTCAATTATGTGAGCCCGGCTGTGTAGATACAATCAGGAGAAATCGAGGAAAAACTGTATACAATAACAATCTTTTTTTTTTTTTGTGAATTGACGTATAAGACAGAGCGATGTCATCGCACGACAGAATATTTGTAACTTCTGAAGATGCTGTAAAAACATATTTACAATTGTTGACCGTAGTAAAATTGCAATAAGCATTTGGAAATTATATAAGATTTCAGTGTGTGATGACCTGAGGGACGGGCGTATTACTCGGCTTTGAAAGTAAACATATAGCTCTTATAGGTTTAACTTTAACACTACTTTAAATTCAGCAAACTGTAATTAGAGTTCAAAATTAGCTTTGATGTAATAGTTTTCAGGTTTAGCAGCTAAATTGTGTATGTGACAAAAGTGTGCACTTAACTACGCTGATATGAAAGCTTGTACTTCATCTCCAGGCCTGCAGAGAAATTAAAGTCACATTATTTGTTGCATGCAGATGAACGGGTATATAAGACTATATAAATTTATACACAGTTCCTCATCATTTTCCTTCCTTTCATCCATAGGAACTTCTTAATCGGACGTGGGTATAACCTATAGGTTTCTATGTACGACACGGGTTTCTGAGGGTAAAGCATAGGGGCATATTCCACGTTATAAATGGAGTATACGAGTCACTTGATACAAAGAGCTGTGTATTGTCCAGTATACAAACGTGCAATTAAGAATGTCATTGTCGTTTATAGGAACAGGTGATTGCTTTTAGTCTCTTACAGCATCATGCACGTGATTGAGCATCCAATATATAGCAGATGAAGATTGCGCATCACTTTTTAGCGCACGCTTTAACAAGTCAAACTATAGCTCGGTGTTAGGTATAGTGAAAAACCTAAAACCAACTATAACCCGACAGGCTCGGTGTTAGGTATAGTGAAAAACCTAAAACCAACTATAACCCGACAGGCTCGGTGTTAGGT
>LQNS02277275.1:9128710-9166052 GCA_001587735.2 Parhyale hawaiensis | reverse complement strand
TTGCCCGTACGATCACATTCACCAGCTTCTTTGCTTTGAAAGGTATATTCAGCACACTGCCTATGTGCAAAGGAAATATGTATACGTGACGCATTGTCCAATTTATTTCCCGTATCACCTTGAAATTTAACGCCCAAGTTCATGCAACCAAGCTGAGAATCGCCTTCCATAAAACTTTCACTGTCTGTCTAGGCTCTTCACGTGTACCATGGCGATGCCGCATTTACTTCACAACACCGAGACTCAACGTATGATATCTTACGACCAGCCTCTTTGCAGATAATAGACCTTTTAAGCTTCTCTGTCAAACATGACCCATGCAATTCCCATGGTAGCAAAGCATGATTCGGATTCCAACTCGTTTATACTTAAAAGTTCAGGCGCATCCACATAATTAGAAAGATCTTGCCCAGTGGCCCGGAACTTACAGACCCTCGCCGTATCATAGATACGTCAGCTTCCCGAAGTCATAAAATCTCTAATTTCCGTCTATCTATTGATGATGAAGAGCGTGACACAAAAGGTACGTAGGTAGCCTAAGGTAGGTACTAGCGTATTAATATCTAAACTAGCTGGACCTGTGAAAATTCCACCGTTGGTTTATGTTCTTACTTTGTAAAATGAAGTAATCCTAACCTACGCTACTATAACTCGCTTTAATTCAACCTAATACAGATCCTCTACCTTACCTGCCCCATATATAGCGCCTGTCTCTTAATCCTTAGGAACTCCGTCTAACCTCACGTTTGCTGCGTACGGGAGTCGAAACATGGGAACGTTTCTTCCTATCCTTTCCATTACGCTCCTGTGTACTATGCAGTTTCGGCTTATCTAATATTATATTTAAAAATTGTTTAAACTTCGAGCCGCGGCAACTATTCCGCTACAGCGAGGGTCACTAGCTCAGTTTTGATTCTCTCTGTGAATTTCTATTGAGTTTCAATTCACAATTGCTCATATTTCGAATCAATGTGTCTTAATAGGTTCAGCCGTTGTCACCCGCACAGAAACTTGTATTCCAAGAATGTAAAGCGCTTCCAAATTTCGACTCGTACGCAGGAGGCCTAACGTAGCCGTGTATGCCAGACACTATAGCACCGGTGGACCTCGCAGATGTTTTACCGGCAGAGTTTTTGCCCTTGTATTTCATGATATAGCTAGACATAAAGACAGCATAAAAGCCAATATAGCAATCTCATTCTTCGGAAGTACTTTTCTTATTGCCTTCCTCTAAATTTACACGCCTTCGCTAGCCTTTGTTTCTCATCGTCTGAAGATATTATTTAGTCTTTCATATTTTTAACATTTCCATTTTTCATCGGTGAATTTGATTTCAATTTAATATCGGTACCCGTGACTACTTTGTACTTTATATGTGCGATAGCCTTCCCACAAAATTAAGATAAAACAAACTCAGCCCTTTTTTCAATAATTGATTGATGTCGCCGAAAGCACTTTTTCTTTCGGCTTGAGTAATTTCTTTAAACATCGCGCTTTCACTTGAAAAATGCTTTAGCATCAAGCTGTTCAGAACAGCTCGCTGCATCGTATTCTGGAATTTTCCCATACTTGGATCATTTTGCGACCTTAGCAACGTGAGTATTTCAAGATATGAAAATTGGTACGGTACGGAGGTATGATACGTGTAAAAAGAACTTTATATGTTTGCTCTGAAACGGACTGAAAATTTCTTTCAGAGCGAGCAAGTTAGTTTTAGTCAGGAATTTTAAGCTTCCGTTTCCGAGCAAAACGATATAAGCAGGCAAAATGGAAACATATTATTGAGCTTCCTCCCAGAGAAAAGCAGAACTTTTGGCAAGTTAAATTTGCCCCCGAACTAATAGTGAAAAGCGTCACGTAAAGACACAGAGATGGACGTACGCAAGGGGCCTCAAGCAGAATTATAATATAGATACTACTTTGTGAACATTAGACTAAAGATACTATATACATGTTTCCTTTTGTAACTTAACTGATACTGATATATGCATCCCCTTTATTGTAAGATCTATGTTATAATTCTGCTTGAGGCTCCATCCGCCCGTCCCGTGTCTGAACGTTACGCTTTTCACTGTTAGTTAGTGGCAGCTTCAATTGACAAGAAGCTCTGATTTTCGCAGGAATGAAGTTCAACCAAAGCTGTCTTCTTCAGCGCTTCATGAAAAAATTTCTGTCACTTGCAAAGCGAAGACATGAAGACCATTTCACTCGTATCTTATCTACCGTGTTTCAATTCTTTCACAACATATTATTTTGGCTTTGCTTGTGGAGCCACATATGTAGTTAGGATATATTACGTTCGTTTTGCTTGTGACGCACGACGTTCTTCATAGGGTCAGCCAGATACGTAGTTAGGATACGCTGCAGCAGAATAGGAGAAGGAGTCGAGTTCAATTTTTAGCTGCTACTTCTCGCAGGTCTTAGGTAGAAGATTCACTGCCCAACTTCGGGTATTTTTCAATCTTTGTACGCATGATACGGTTCCGAGGGCATCATAATTGAAGAACAATTCTTCTTTTCTGTGAAATTTGCACAGGTTCGTTCAGTATTAGGGGCAATTAGGTGGATAGGGGTTCGAAATATCACTGAAGAACATTGCTTCTGTTCTGTGGAATTTAAACAGGTTTCAGCTTCATCATCGGCTGGGTAGAAAGAAACGTTTCCATGTTTCGTTAGACGGTTTTCGTCTAGGGCAATATCGTTAATAAAGTTTTTGATCTTGTCAGGCATAAGCTATGTCGCATATTTTTTAGATGGATTTCTTCTTAGCAGTTCGTGACACTCAGTCGTGTTTGGAGTTTTCGTTCCTTTCGTGCGTAATCCATTTCACTTACGCTTTCTTTAGTTGAATCTCATGGAAGTATTTGAAATTTCACGCTGAGCTGACGCTTCTTTATTTTAAAATTATATTGCAGCCAAATTTCGATGCTTGAGATTCAACTATCGGTTGGTATCCAGTTTACGGTAAGCCCTTAGCATATCCGGTGAATTCTTTTGACTGAACTCTATTTTCTTAGCGCTGCTCAAGATTTGCCCAGTTTCAAGCTGATTATGGCGCCTTATCATGCAGGGGTGATAATTTGTTCTTGCATAACTCATGGCTGTACAACTTGCGTCTCATTAATGAAAGATCAGTCCTGCTGGGATGAGACCATTTTGCAGCAAAATCTATACTAGGAACCGGAACAATAAAAAGCCCTATCACAAAATTACTGCCGTCATTTTGACAGCGGGGTCCTCTGACTGGCGTTATTTACGGGGAAAGTTAGGTTAGAAGAGCTGCGTTGGTTCAAGCTAAAATGAGTTATAATAGCGTACTTAGGATTGCTACATTATACAAAGTGAAAACGTTAACTAATCGTAGAATTTTTCAAGGGTTACCCACGGGTTACGTTAGAGTAGACAATATATGTAATTATGTTAGGGTAAACAGACGTTATTGAGTTCGAAAAAGTTCGTCAGGGTTAAGTGACAGGCGTTAACTTAAGGTGTGTTACCTTACATGAGCTGCATTAGGTTAAACTCGAGTAAATTGCAATAGCGTAGCGTCTCGTTCATTTTGGTATTCAGCCGTGGGATTTCTACGGGTCCCGCTAGTATTAAATATTGTTTCATCGAAAGGAGAAAGTACATTATTCCTGCGCAATTCTTATCAAGAAAAAGAATTCTACTCATTTCCAGAATGTATCAGGAGAGAATCGTAATGTATCACCAATTAAGTTGAAAAGTGTTACGCCTATCTCTAATGTACATAATGACCATAAACGTAAATGAAGTATAAAAACTTTATAATGCCCATTATACCACTTTTTGACCTAAGAAATCCTACAATTTTCATTAAAAGCTTAAAATTTGCCATTTGTCTTAATTTTGTTTCCCAAACGTCATCATATGTATATACCGCTCACCCTGTTTACCATGTATTCGTATATGTGCTTAACATAAATTCGATTAACACAACCCCAATTGCTTACATTAATTGGAGTTTTTCTCTATTTAGTTTCATGTAAACTTTATAGTTATATTGATTGGTGACAGTTTGTTGTACTATCCACCATTCGATACATCTCAACGAATACATATGGTGTCCACAGGGCCCCATGTGTGCTGCTGTTGAGAATGGCCGACTTGTATTTTCGCGATCGTATCGATAGCAACATCAATCCTGCTGTTGGTCATCTGCTCGGTGCTCTGGAATCTATGAGAGTAAGTTTCGTTGTAGCTTGAATCCATGTTCAAATTTGAATTAGCTGAAATTTTGTTGTTGTAAAGTACATCAGCATTGATGAAGAAACATTTCCTGCAGGCCGTTGCTTTCGCTTAGTCATTGTAGCTAATCTCTAATATTAATAGCGTTGTTCCTTCGTTCGTGTGTTGCGCTCTTCAAGAAAATTGGAGCGAATAGCTTTGAAGCTCAGCAGCTGTTATCAGTCAAATAGCTTGGAAGAAAGTCGGTAAAATCCAAGGAGCTTCCAATGGTTGAAGCAAGCGCAAGCTCTCTCTGGGCGAGTAAACACATGACTTGTCACGTGACTGGAGTTGGCGTTTCGAGTCCCTGAAGTGGCTGAACTGCTCTCGTACAGTGACACGAAGGCAGTGGTCAGCACCACAGTTCATTTACTACAGAGTTATGTCAAGCAATAGAGCCGGCAGCATAGTGACGTCACACAAAAATGTATCGGCCAATAGCGTCGCTCCTTCTGCAGCTGGGCATCCTGGGTAATGCCAAGACAGAGACATCTTGGGTAATTTCCAATATGGCGTCGTGTGTGCGGGAGGTTGAGTGTGTGTTGCAATTGCTTATTACATTAACGTTGTTAAAAAATTGTTCAATTGCAGTTTATTGTGCTTTTCATGTGTGTATAACATTCTGCTTTATAACTTGTTGTAATGCAAAGTTTTCTTGAAGAACAAAAATCGTCTAATTTTGTCTTTTTAAACTCATGCGAGTCATCCTATCCCATGCAAAGCATTCGCTTCAACTTCGGCAAACATTTTCTGATGATTTTCTCAGTTGTTTTTATGGCGCTGAATATGAAGATGCAATACAATACATCAAATCTATGATCTATTTTACTTTGCTTATGAAATTAAGTGTATTGCCAGTATGGGTAGTTCCAATTTGAGGTAATAAATGATGAACAATTGACGCGAATGTCTCTCTGGTATACTGCAGTACAAGAAGCCGCTGCTCGCGGCCTCATTTGTTTTTACACCAGCATAGTGATGTGGCATTCGCCCATTGGCTGAAATTGACGGCGGTCGCTGATTGGGTAAGATTGAGCGAAAGGGTGTTCCCTTAGAGCTGACATAACTATCTGTAGTAAATGGACTGTGGTCAGCACATATAATTAGGGAAGATACAGGCAGTTCTTCAATATTTTTGCAAGAAAATCGTGTCTGAAGATTTATATGTTCCAGTGCTCACTCTGTTACTTTAATCATAAGTTGGTATACAGGATACAAGTGTCCTTTACATACTTCCATCCGCTCTGAATTTCATCGATGGTTAATGGCTATAAAAATTTGAGCTCAGGACTCCTTCCTATACAGGCTGCGTGAGACAATGCCGCTCTCTGATTGGATATGCCACTCGGCCAGTTCAAAGGGAAAGTTTAATCGAAACGCTCCCGTAGGGTATATAGAGAAGGTGCGCTCCTCCCTATTAGAACTTCCTTGGTAAAATCTCCAAAATAATGGGTATCAGGCAGCATTATGAAGCTAACTTAGGTATCTATATGATACTGCGGGGATCATCAATTGGATGCAACAGGGCAAGGTTTTTCTAATACCGTAATTATTTTTATGCACCTGAGCTGTTCTGTGTCAGCGCGTTACAATCAGTATCATTGTTTGCCGTTACCGTGGGAATTCCGCAAGAACATGCGATGTCTGTGAAAATACAATGACAGCTTAAGAACAGAAGATTACCCTGCTGCGAGTGAAGAAATTGATCGAATCTGCTTTCTTTTATTACCTAGCTATGGCATTAAACAAAGCAGAAAAATGATGGGCTATTGATCATTACCCACGGGTCCCGAAATAATGAGAAAAATCGAATACGCCAACAAAAAATTGAAAGCGGAAGATCAGAAAGGGCTAAATTACCTCTAAACTGTGGGACACAGAGCTTGGAAAAAGTGTGCAAATACATTGGGAACAATGCAACAAGTAGCTACCGTCATGTTTCTGTCTTTATTAAGACACCAGTGCGAATTGTTTACTGACGGAATAAATTCGTGATGAATTTTAGGGGTGAATTAAAAATACTACGAAAGGTCAAGCGAGATGTAGGGTAGACGGACTGCGTAACGAAAGGCAGGAGTTAGCGACGGACGTCAGCGCAGACGGGTTGGGTTAAGTTGAAGCACTAGAAGCACTACCAACCGTAGAATATCCACGGGACCCGTAGAGGACAGATAGCTAAATAGGAGGACAACTATCTCCATATGAGGTTAACTACCCCTTGTAAGGACAACTACCCACTGGGAGAACAACTACCCCTGGGAAGTTTTAACTACCCCAGGAGAACAACTACGAACTGGGAGGGCAACTACCAATGTGCACTAGTAAACACGATAAAATTAGATGTGCAACTAACTACATTAATATCCATAATCCATAAACGAGCATACCGGTACCAGGAATTTTCCAAACACTTACAATAATGTTAGTAAACCGTGAACTTTTTCACGGGTCCAGCTAGTCTCTTATTATTGTTCTGAGTTGTGACTGTATTTCCCTTTGAATTTTCTTTGCATCATGGTTTATTTCTAGCAATAACTCCTTCTCCAGACGGCATTCAATATCTGATCGTTCTTTCTAATTATGACAAGTATTGACTGTTCTGATTTATTGTTGACAGGAATCAAGAAAGGCTGTTGTCACTCTCCTCACTTGCAGCAAGATAGAGCGAGTGAGCAACAAAGTACGGCGAGCTCTAGGGTTTGACCTTTACAATCCTCTGCCTGATGTAGATCTTAGGACTGCCGTCATACGTCAGTGTCTGGTCGAACGGCATGGCTATACAAGTCTGCCTGAAGAAAGTACGCGTATTGAAGCGTCGTCAGAAACAGACAACTGTCCAAGTTTGGCAAATGCAGTAATGGATATGAATGTGGCACGTGATGAAGTTGATCCTCAATCGGTACTTACATCCAGTCTGCTTGCAACGACCGGCGGTGATGAGACCAAAGGCAAGAGTTTTTCCATGGACGGACCGCGACATTGCTCTGCCAGGGATGTGGCCGTTTTGGCGCAGGCAACAGAGTACTGCAGCTGTGAGGAGATCGCGGAGCTCATCCACTGGAAACTGGTGAGAGACCGACAGCAAAAAAACCTATTTGTTAGCTTGAATATTCTAAGTTGTCTATTTTCATCGTGCTGTGCTGCAATTGTATTAGCAGAAGCTTTCAGATTTTACATGTGTGGGCTGTTGTGTATGTAGTATTCATTGTACGTATCGTCTTCATGTCGTGTTAGTTGAGAAATTCAGAAAAAATCCTTGTTTTGAAAATTTTTTTATTATTCCATTTAAAACTTAGGTTGTTCATACATTTGTTACTGGCAGTTGTTGTTGTTTGCTTAGGAGATGGAACTTGCAATTTTGGCTGCCAGGAATCCCGAGCAGCATATTTTATGCCGCACCTCACCATAAATAGCCTCTAGCCAGAAACGGAACTACAGTACGTTATTTAGCGCCAATTGACTTCGCTACTTACGTTGTAGAAACTGCCAGAGTGCCGGAGCTGTTTCATACATTCATTTTGGTGATAGTCTCTCAGCTCTTTTTCTTTCTAAGTCTACAGAGGTCGCAGCCCGCTCTTGTGAAGTGTAAGTGAGTATGTGTAAGCGATGACAATACGATGTGCGTCTGCATTGTCTCTTGGGAATCAGTCAAGATTGTGTCTAGACTCGAGAGGAGGGCCTTAGTTCAGTGTCTGTCGCACTCTTGGTCCATGAAGCTACACGGTGCAAGGAGCTGCGGATTTCCACGAGGACCCCTGTTTTTTTGTGTACCTAGTATATTGCTGTTACGCTAATTTTTTATATAGTTACTCTCGCATTCATGATACAGGTTTTATGTATCAATCTGAGCTTGGAGGCTATTTTGCCATTTCCACTTTCTGGATGTTGTTGCACTTCTGTTCAGTTCACTGATATGCGACTCTGTAATACCGTATTTCATTGCAGACGTGCAATAAGGACGCTCCTGAGCATGGCCTCAACGGGCGCCTGAAGCCTCTCTTTGTTCCAGCCGTCATCCGCATCAATGACCGCAGCTTCGTGCCACCAACCCTCTGGTCGGATATTAAGGGCTACACCGCCCTGAAAACCATGTTGCAGGTGTTTAGTGTGCTGAATTGTTGTTTTGGAACTGTTATTGTACTCATACTGTGGATGCTCTGAATGTTCATCGGATGAGGTCCAAGTGACGTTATGCACTCCTCCTGTCTTGTACTTTAGGTGATGCTGTATTCCGTGACCAGTGGAGGGGCTATAGCGAGTTATCTCAACATTGTACGTAACTGCTAACTGGTAGTTTGTTCGATATTTTTGAGCTTCACTGCGGGGATCACTTTAGTGGGGGCGGTGGTTAAATCAGGAAAATACTGCTACTATTGTTATGATTGTTAAATCACACCAGACTGGCGACGTGGGAACGGAGAAACTCCATGAGGTTGACAAACCTCCACACAGTCATTCCAGCGAGTGAAGAAAAAAAGAAAGAAGATCCGAGATCACAGAAGAGCTTTGTGTACAGATCGTTTAAAGCTGCCAATACCTGCACCAGCAGAGATAGAGCCATCAAGACCGTTCCAAACATCCACACACGATGGAAAAACGAACGAGAATACTGACACGTACGGCATCGTAACGGTTCCAAGGCAAACTCATGAAGAGCACGAGTACGCCGAGTATACCTCACCCGAACAAATGGCTCCGGAAACAATCAGACAGTGAATGACGAGGACAGTTATAAATTTTATACAAAAAGTAGACCCCACCAACTCTGTGACGATGCGCCAGGTCACAAGGCACAACACCATCCAGCATAAACGCACTTCGACGAACCACTTAGTCAAGCAAACACAGGTGACAATCGGCAGCAGAATCCCAGACTACGGAGCAGTATTCCAGAAGAGGGAGGACAAAGCAATTAAAGCAGCGACGTGTCAATTCTACCGAGCTATACACCCTCCAAGCACGCCTCAGAACACCAATATTCTACGATGCACGTGAAACAACCGAACGAATATGGGCTCAGATGTCAACTTTGGATCAAAATTAACACCCAAGATTACCAAGTCATCAACCACAGGAAGTGACACACCATCCAGTATGAGTGCAGGAAAAGGAGGTCTCACTACGTGACCTTGACACGAGCATGGTCTTAGTCTTGCTCGCATTTAGCCTCATCCCCCACCTAGAACACCAGGAATCATTCTCTTCCAAATCTTGCTAAATGAATTCTAAAACCTCCAACCTATCACTAGGTTTATCACAAACAGCCAGCAAAGTAATATCATCAGCGTAACCAACAAGTAAATTATTAACAAGATCAAACAGGTCCGCTGTATATACAATGAACAACGAAGGGCCCAGAACACTACACTGTGGGACACCAGAAACCACGTCCAAAAACTCACGCCTCTTCCCATAAAAAACTACATATTGACGTCTGTCAGATAAAAATTTCCTGATTATCGCGAAAACTGAATCACCAATACCCATCAATCTCAGCTTATGGAGCAGCCCAAGGTGATTCAAGTGATAAAAGCAGCACTGAAGTCAAGCTGTACCAACCTTGCCTCATGACCCCCTTCAAGAGCCAGCTGCAA
Organism: Parhyale hawaiensis; assembly: GCA_001587735.2. Lineage (NCBI taxonomy): Eukaryota > Metazoa > Arthropoda > Malacostraca > Amphipoda > Hyalidae > Parhyale > Parhyale hawaiensis. The sequence continues at coordinate 9,156,210 of LQNS02277275.1, read as the reverse complement.
TACTTGAGAAATATGAAGCAGAGCATCACAAGTTCCCAAACCCCTACGAAAACCAGACTGTGTTGGGGGAAGGACACCCTGCTTCTCAAGAAAACAACCCAACCTCGACGCAACCAACCTCTCACAAACTTTTGACAAAACAGGTGTGATCAAGATGAGTCTATAGTCGTGAGGTTCGGGATGAAACAAAGCCCTTGGAAACAGGTGACATATGGGCGACACGCCAGCACTCCGGAAGAAAAGAGCCCAGCCGTAACATCCGACGGAACTATGAAGCAAGCGGGGCTGGGAGCACACCAGCCACCCTCCAAAGAAAGAGAGGAAACACCGATGGATCAGTGCCCCCATAGGGGTCCAGGTCAAGAAGCAGGCGGGTCACTTCAGAAGATCTGAAAGCAAAACCGGAGAACCTAGGCTCGGGATCACACGCTAATGGAATGCGCTCCCGGTCCCGGCTCTACTTCCCATCATAGTAGCGTAACAAATAGTCCGCCTTGGCAGCGGGGTCGGCAACAAGATCACCACCAGCACCAATTAATGGAGGGACAGAAGAGCTCACACCAAGCACAGCGCTCTTCAAGTGGGCCACCACTTATGTGCGCCAACAGATGAAGCTAACAACTCCCTGGACCTCAAATTATACTGCCTCTTAGCTTCCTAATGAGTAGCACAAGCCCGACGCTGCTGTTCCCTGAAACGCTAAAAGTCAATAGCAGATCGGTTAGTACGCCCACGGGCATATGCCTCCCGCTTCAACTGGTGCGCCCTCCTACAGGCATCATCAAACCAGGGCTCATCGCCTGTCCTGACCGTTATGAAGCGGGAATGGACATACGCGCGCACCATGTCAGAGATAAGCCGATCCAAAGTAGACCCAGGATCAGGAGACTCTCTCACAACACCCCAAGGTAGCGCAAGGATGGCACCAGAGTCATTCCAATTCACTCTGGACTTCAAAAATCTTTCACGCCTAACAGTGACTCTGGGGACCCGCTGACGAACTTGCAGCGTCACAGAGAGGGCACCATGGTCCGAATAACCAATGGGAGACACCACTGACACTCCAACCAGATCAGAAACATCAGTCATCAGTAGGTCAAGATCACCTCCCAACAAATGGGTGTGATTCTCAACTAACTGCTCACAACCAGAGACACTCGCAAAATCGGAGGCTGCATGGCCATGGCAATCGGTCCTCCCAGAGCCTAACCATTCCACATGGTGACAATTAAGGTCACCCATAAAGACAAAAGCAGAACCCCTATCCAACGACTGAATCCTAGCCATTGCATCTAAGAGACAATCAAAGACCCTATCCTCAGCAGACGGGCTGCGATACACTGAAAACAAATAAACGTTCCTAATTGAGCCACCCACTCGAAGCACCATCAGTTCACAACATGGACACTCATATTCACTCTGCCAAGAGACAACAACACCCTTTCGAACGTAAGCAGTCAAACCCCTTTATCTCGCAACCACAGCACTGGCTTTTCAAAGTTCGGGATCATCAGCTCAGAAACATGGCGATGGCTTGAGACGAGCGTCTCCGAACATAGCACAAGGTCATAATTGGAAGAGGCTACGGCGAGCTCAGCCAAGCTACCATATAGACCCCGAACATTAGTAGTACCGTACTACTTGTTTGACTTTTTAGTAAGTATGAGTCCAGTCAATTTTTAAGCTTCACAGCTTCAATGTTAGTGGCGTTTGTTGAACAGCCTCGCACCTCCAATGACGAAGCCGTTGGAATCATCGTCAGGAAACATGAACGACTCCTTCCAAAAAATCCTGAAAACCCCAGAAGATTTTTTTAAACCTTAGGGACACTTTTCCTTCATTCCAGTTTCATACTTCCTTGATGATACTTTCTTCTGTTATTCTTCATCTTTCTCGACTTGCTGTGCCTATGTGCGCTGATCGTGTGTGGGAACACCTTCGTGCACTGGTTCCACGCTTCTCTTTTGCATTTGAGCCTCACGAACCCAAGGGTCCCAAGTGCCCTCTCAGCAGGGGATGTAGCAGGTGGCCGCAGTCCCTGCTAAAAAGATAAGTTTCGTAAAGTTAGGTTGATTCTCTATATTTCCTCCTTCTGTTCCGCGAGGTGGGCCGCCAAATGGTGGTAAGCGACCCATCCCATGAGATTCCTATCTGCTCCCGTATGTAGGGCCACGCAAGGGACCCTCCGAACGGGTGTTCGCTTTTTTCTGTCTTCTTCTCTTTTAATTTTTCGTCTTCTTTCCTGCGCCGCACGGCTGAGCGATTTCGTTCGGCGGCCGAGCCATGTGGAGTTGGAGATGCTCGCGTCCTATTTCCTGCCAGACATGGTGCACCTGGCCAAGATTGTTCAAATAGAACTCATCTGAATTCGACTCGATTTCTAAACTATATCATACGAAATTGGATCACTGTTATAGAGTCTTCATATCTAATACGGCGGGAAAACCCACAATATAATAATGATAATCTAGCTTATCTTGGCATACTATATTTCGTTTCTTCTCTAAGAACTGCTAATTTTTGCTGGCTTAGAAAGCATTAAATTAATCTCTGTCGCTTTAGAGATGAAAACTGAGTACACTGAAAAGATTTCAGATACACGAGGTTGCAGTTGCTGATGCTGAGAAATCAGATCAAGAAAAGTGTCATCGACATAGCGTATGTACTGTATTAAACTTTTCTGTACCCCAAGTAGGCTATTGATCTGTAGAGAAGAAACTGCTGCCTATGCCGTACGTACAATTCTGTATGTTTCTACTAAGTTCGATAGCTTCATAATTGTTTTTGTCGGCCTAATTGCTAATACTCTCAATAGTTAATTGCAAAAAAAAAAAACCTGCCGCTTTTCGGCAGTGCAATAGCTACATCGCATTCCACTCTTCTGCTTAAAAAACACAATATGAAATTAACATGTATGATGCATCCTTCATAGCGAATTCCGTGCCATATGCTAGTACACCGATGAAGTATCGTCATTTTCATTGGCCTGCTGCACTGGTTTCGTCAATAATATAATACAGTAGGTAGTGTGTTTAATTGGCATTTATTCATGTCCTCTGTATACAGTCGGAACTATGCTACTTGTACATTTCTAGTTTTATGTAGCAAAGAAAGTTCGCGCTATTATTATAGGTAGTCGCCTTTAAAAATAGCGTTCGAACGTTCTTTGGTAAATACCTGATGCTATGCCACCGAAATTTCTGCATATATAAAACTTGCACACCTTAGTCTTCTATCCCCTAGTAGCGTCTGGAAGGACCTGTGTGCAGTTGCTCGTTTCTTATCCCTTCCTCTTACCAACCACACGCCGAGTTCTCATTGTAAACCGACCGAGGCCCCGACTCCTGCTAACCTCGGTCATTTTTTGCCACCCGGTGTAGTCATCTTCTCTAATCCCGGCCTCGGTCTAATTTCAGCTCGGTCGGTCTATGGCTCCCACCCGCTGCGGGCGCCCTGAGTGGCAGGCAATAATGACATATAAAAACTGAATACAACATTTCTGCTCAAGGGTCTTGCCTTCATTTGTTATAGAATACCTATTTCTGTGTGCCGTTAGTATCTATTTAGCTTATTATCTTTGTGTATTAGCTATTGTAAAACATCCGTGTCACAAAACTGTCCGCTCCACTTGCTGTACTGCAAAAGTACATTTTCACTGTTATGTAAGCCTCTCTTGCAATGATCGTGATTTTTTTGTTTACAAAACTGCATTCATTCTATGCAGCGAATGGTGCAGATGTACAGAGAGGACCCGGTCCGCTACCCCCTGCAAGGGATGCTGCTCTACGGGCCCCCAGGCTGCAGCAAAACCATGTTTGTGCGTGCGCTCGCCACTGAGACGAGCTTCACTTACTTCCTGGTGCTGGTAAGCTGCCGAATGTTTCTAGAGTTAAGTGGTAGCGGTTTGCTAGTCCTCAGTTCTCTTTAGGTTCAAGATTTTTTTCATTTGATACTACTTTACAGTATTGACGAGTATCAATAGACAGTGCCAGGCCGCGCAATTATACCAACTCGAAAAAACTAGGATGGTCCGTATCGAACTGGGTTTGATAGATTGCCTTTCTGATTGAGTTAGGGAGTCGGACCTTTCAATGTGGCACGGAAACCATCACTTCCGCGGTGCTCATTATGCCTTAGGAGATTCTATGGTGTACTTGATTTCTTGATTCCTTTTCTTCCACTCACTGTCATTTTGTTGTTACTCCTTAGTCCAAACTTGTTATTCTCTGGCGTTGTAGTTTTTAAGTATGTGTTTGCTGTTTGTCTTAACCATAGAGTCTAAGACCACACCATACATTGACTGGACACTGCAATCGGGCATCTCGTAATTAGGCCTGGAGGAGGCCGATTTACGTGTTGATAAAATGAGTTCTAATAATCACAAAGACCTCAAAGATTGATTTCATCGTCGTACCATAAGGAATGTGTTGCAGAGCAGGGAATCTAAATTCACAATCATATATCTTCCTTAGGCGATAGATATCATACTTACGGACACCAAGAATAATTGAAAATTCATCATAATTTCTAGGAATAAATTTTTTTAGAAAAAAACTCATAGATACTATACGTAATGTACTTTGATATCACATACAATTGAGTTTTTTTCCAATGACGGATTTGAAGCAATAACCTCAGAAATTGATGTATGTAGAGCTTTCGGGGTCCTACGAATTACTCAAAGGAACCCACTAAATTCTTTCCACAAAATGAAACAATTGTTTCCTTACAATAAAATACCTAACCGTATTTTACTCTATCGATGAATATCCGAAAATGTCTACTTTAAAGGTACGTTAAGTTAAAGTTAAATAGTAAACGTAGCCCAGATTCGGCGAATGTTTTAGGGTAAATGAACCATCACTGTCAGACTATGTTTATTTTAAGGAAAACAAAAGTTCACTGAAGATTATTCATTGTTCTCAAACGCAAATATCATGTATATATATTGATACTTGAAGTGTTTGAACTAATAATTGTGATTCAAAGTTGTTACAGAGTGTTTGANGTAATTATACTAGAGTTTCAATATGTCTATACTTGACAATAAATTCTGCTGGGTGGCGATCTAGCGTCAGATATACGTAGTAGATAACGACTGAGTGACTGTCTTACACGACTGCAGAACAAGAATGAACATTCTTTCCATCTCAACTGGCTCTTTTATTGACTCTCGACGGAAGTCGGAGGCTGTGCCTGCTGCACGCAATGTGCTGGCGGCACATTGAAGTTAAATGGTAAACGTAGCCCAGAATCGGCGAATGTTGTAGGGTAAATGAACAATCACTGTCAGACTATCAAATAAAATTCCTTTTGTTTTCAAGTGACTTCTAATAAGTAACAAGAGTTTGCGTTTATAGTACATATATATAACTATGAACTTCACAAACTTGATTATTAACACTAAGTTTCAACAATGTCTCACAAACTACACAGCGTATTTAATACTTCTTTCATGCGGTTTCTTCTTTGTATTAAATTTCTAAGTCCTTTTTCCAATACTGTGTATTGTGAGATTTTTATGGGGTTTTTCTGATCCGAGCTGCAGTATGAGACCCAATCGCTAATTCTTTTAGTTAGATAAGTTGGGGAATAGCTCGCCCCTTGGACACATGTTTAACATAAGTGCATTTTTATAATTTCATAGTCGCAATTCTGTCATGTGCTGTTCTATATATGTATTCATTATTCTCTGCTAATGCGTGATCAAAGTGTTGAAGCGAGAACAATCAACTGGAACATTCACAATTAAAACTTAGAGCACTCTGAGAGCGCATACCTCCGACATGCGAGGCAAAGGTAGCAAAAAATTCAAATTGGCTCTGAAACCATAATTTTCTTTGTATAAACTCCAAAATCTAATCATTTGTGCCTTTTGATAGTAATACAGCTTGTGCAATTTTCTTGAAGATCCGTTCATAACTTTCTGAGATATACTGCTTACACACGTTATGACAAACGTGAGTCAAACATTCAAACGAACCAACCGATCTGCACCAAAATTTAATATTTTATGTCTTTTAACTTTACTAACAACCCCTATAAATTTCATAGAGATCCATTCATTATTTTTCAGTTCTTGTGCTAACAAGCATAAAATTAAAAACGGTGACAAACGAACGAACGAACGAACGAACGGATCATTACCAAAATTTGGTCATTTAATCTTTGTTATGTACCTAACAACTCATGTTAATTTCATAAAAATCCTTCCATAACTTTTTGAGTTATGGCATTTAGAGATATGAGGCAGACAAACAAACGGATGGACGTAGTTATCTTCACCAAAAGTTAATCATCTGTTTCTCCTAACATACCTAGCAATCCCTGTAAATTTCATCCAAATCTGTTCATAACTTTTTGAGTTATCTTGGTAACGGAGGTAATTATTTACAGTGAGAGCTTTTTCATACGTGTATTCTTTCATTCATTTTATTATTATCAACATTAACTATATATAATTATACTAGTGGACCCATGCGTGAAAAAATTCACGCAGTAATCGATATGTTTGCTCTCTTCTTTGACTTGCCGTTTTCACCTTTTCCCCTTCACGCTTATTAGCAACTCTTATTTTCCTTCTTCAACCCTTCTGCTCCAAGTCTTTCTTGTAACTGTGCCCCATAGGCGCTTCATCTCTCCATTGGTAGCACGTCTTCGTTTTAACCATTGCAATACACTTGGATGCCCCTCCAGTCAGCTTATATGCAATGTTAGTGCTCCGTATCCATAATACCGTCGTTCTTACTTAACTATCTGCTTCACTGAAGTGCTCAAATTTCGGCCTCTGAACAAGGAGCTTCTAATGGGAGGAGCAAGCAAGGAGCTTCTAATGGGAGGAGCAAGCAAGGAGCTTCTAATGGGAGGAGCAAGCCCAAGCACTTTCTGGGCGAGTAAACACATGGCTTTGTCACGTGATCGAAGCTGGCGTTTGGAGTCCTTAAATTGGCTGAAGTGGCAGTGGTCAGTACATAGAATTAAGGAAGATACAGACAGGCAGTTCTTCAATATTTTTGCAAAGACAATCGTGTCTGAAGATTTATATCCCAGTGCTCACCCTGCTACTTTCATCATCAGATGGTATACAGGATACAAGTTTCCTCTACATACTTTTCCATTCGCTCGGAATTTTGTCGATGGTTAATGGCTATAAAAATTTGAGCTCAGGACTACTTCCTATATAGGCTGCGTGAGGCAATGCCGTTCTCCGATTGGATAAGCCACTCAGCCAGTTTAAGGGAAAAGTTTACTCGCAACGCTCCCGTAGGATAAATAGAGAGGGTGCGCCTTCTCTTTATTAGAACCTCCTTGCCTCTGAAGCGAAATATGCACTCTCAGAGAAAGACAGTGAACTAGATGAAATAGTTGTCTACTGCCCAGTGCCCGTGAAATACTTGAAGAGAAAGCTACATCGTCAAATCAATTCTATACAGTATAATAATTCACGTCATGTTTTTATTTATAAATAGTGGCTCGAACCGTCATTATAAATGACGGCAGAAAATTAGCATTTCAGGAAAATCCCCGCTGTCTCCTGTGCTTTTTACTGTTCGGAAGACTTCTTAAATGAAAATTCAGCATTCTACCTAAAAAATTGGATATATATTATGAGGCGTAGTGAAGTGACATCACCCGTAGCACCGTTTAACAATGAACATGTCCAGACATGGTCAGCAGGCAGGCTCAGGTCCCTCAGCTTGAGCGCTCAAGTGCGACCTCCGTATCCAAGATACCGTCTTCGGCACCTGAATTTTCTCCTATCTTATTTCCATAGAGCGTGACGGAACAGATACAAATATAGTTATAATAATTAAAAACACGACGTGAATTATTATATAGTACTGATTTGATCATGCTTATTTATTTCACATATATTCCCCGTAACAGTGATATTATTATACATTACGTGTAGTATCTATGAGCCAATTTTTTCTCTAAAATTTTATTATTCCTAGAAAATATGATGAATTTTCAATTTTTCTAGTGTCCGAAGATATGATTTATTATATATATCGCCTACTGAAGATACATGATTATGCATTTAGATTCCCTGCTCTGCAACACATTCCTTATGGCACGACGAAGAAATTAATATTGATTGAGGTCTTTGTGACTATTACAACGCACTTTCTCAACATTTACGTAAATCGGCCTCCAGGCCCAGTTGCAAGAGGCCTGATTGCAGTGTCCGGTCAATGTATGATGTGGTCTATGTCTTAACATAATTTTTTTTTCTAGAATGTAGTAGCTAGAGGGTCTTCAACATGTGTTTACTATATCTAGTCCGCAAAATCGTATCATTGATCCGCCTGCGTTACTTCGATTTACTCTGTAGATAAGTAGAACATATTTTGATTCAAGTAAAAGTAGGAAAGTATTAAACTCCCTACTCTGTCCACTTAGTTCTATGACGGTCAACTAAACCTTCTGTTTCTACGACGTGCTCGAAGTTGCTACATTAACTGTACATGAGCTAACTACTTGCAGGGATCTTTGATACTCTCGAAGTATGTGGGAGAAACGGAACAGAATCTGCGCAGTGTGGTGCAGAGGGCGAAGGCGGCCGCACCTTCCATTGTGTTCATAGACGAGCTGGAGAGCCTGTGCGGTGATCGCGGCACTGGAGCAGGAGGAGCACCAATTGCCCTGCTGCTGGACCTCATGGCCAGCTGTGCTCCTACTGAAGATGATCCTCTCACCAGCGTACTCTTTGTTGGGGCCACCAATCTGCCTCATCTTGTTGATGAGGTAACATGTTATATCTGTTGCTTATGCAGTACATGACATCCATTAGGTAGCGTGGCGTATGTTGCTGATGTTTGTTCATTACTGCCCGCTGTTGTGTGAGCTAAAGCGGGCCATATTGGGAACAGCGTGATACATTATAGATACATTATAAATATTACATTTAGAGGCCACCCTGGCTGCTAAGACGTTTATTACAACGTGGTTTCAATCATTAGAGCTTATTCACTTAGTGCATAAAGTTTTCAAAGTTCCATTTTTCTGCTTACATACAATTTCACTGCTGCCCTATTACATGTGTATTTGTTCACGGTGCAGGTTTATAGACAGTTAAAGGGGAGCAAATTACTGTATCCACGTGTGCCTTGTACAGTGCGACCCACGGTATTAGTCCAATTTGATTTTTCTTTAAAGCTACAATTTCCTGTTAATATAACTTTATATTTCTATTGTATGTCGTAATGTCGTAGAGTAATCATGTACAATGTTCATAATCCTATTATATGAGAAATTGTTTGCTTGATACCTTTTAGAAACTTACTTCTATCTAATCCACCCTCTATTTCCTGAACCACGGTATTAGTCTTAGGTATCAAAATTAGTTAAATGTGATGAATAAAACACAAATCACTATCAGTTTATTTATTAATTAATAAATAATACTTCAAAAAGTACTTGGAACATATTGCAACAGCAAACAAGGCAAAGTTAACAAGAAACAATAAGCTCATTTATGAATGTAACGGCCATTACGTTTTATGACCTCAAAAATGCTGTCATTAACGGAATGTGTCAATTTCTTAATAGTAGTACCATCGATGGATCTTGCAGCGACTTGTATGGCCTCCCACAATTCTGCTTTTGAAGAAAACTGCTTACTCTCCGTATAAATTTTGCGCTTGATGGTAGACCACAGATTTTCAATTGGGTTCAAATCTGGAGAATTGGGTGGCCATGCCATCAAATTCTGGTTTTTGAACCCCAAAGAAGCAAGGCGTTCTTCTGTAGCTCTGGCTGAATGCGATGGTGCATTGTTTTGCGTGAAAACCAGCTTTTTGCGAAGATCCAAAGTCTGGTCGTCAAGCCAAGGAACATGACGTTCATCGAATAGGGCGCAATGATTAGCAGAATTGATTTTAACTTCTTCACGGACCATTGTTGGACCTACGAGTTTATCATTCATAATCCCAGCCCACAACATAACCCACCACCGCCTTGATGGCGGCGTAAACGATGGTGGAGCTTGCCCTCAAATCCGACCCATCCTTTAGACCATCTGTGTGGGCCATCGGGAGCCGCTCTGGTCTCATCTGTGAATAAAATATACGGTACTTCATATCCTGTTTCATATAAGACGTAGCCCACTCTACTCTCAGAAGAATGTGCCTTTGTGTCAATTGAGGCTTTTTTTTTCGGGAGATTTCACATTTGCAGTAGTCTTCCAAGATTCGGTTTCGAGTAGTTTTTAGCACTTCATTCAGACCAGAGCTTTCAAAAATTGTTTTGCTTGTGCTTCCCGGCTTTTTGAAGACTTGACGTTTAATTTTTCTGATATACCGCGTGTTCACAGCTTTTATTTTACCTTTATCAGGCCGTGTCTTCTGATTGGAAGAATCCCTCAAAAAAACGTTGAATTGTTCTAACATGGCGGCCTAAAATCCTAGCAATAGACGCACATGAGGCCGTTTCTTTGATGATGGTTTGCTTCTCTTCGTCTGTTAGGTCGTTAGCACGTCCCATTTTGGATATTATTTAAATGGTTTAATAGCTTGGCTCGCAGTATATCTGTTAAACAAAGGAATGTTCTGCAACCAACCTCTTCAGAATATAAACAAACATTGCCAGATGAACTAAGCACACAGTGTTGCCATATGAAAACATAATTCTCGACGGACAGAAGATTTTCAATGGAAAATCAATAAAAAAAAATTGTTGGATTAATACCGTGGGTCGCACTGTATAGCGTAACTGACGTGTTATTCAGTAGGACATCCAGGAGTATCAAAATGAGAAGATTTTTTAAGTCTTTGTGTGCGTTTGATAATGGAGGTAGACTATTTCTTTGTTCGAGTGTGTATCCATCGCTTGTTGTAACACAGCTACTGTATGTGCAAATATATTGGGAACTGCGTGGTGCCTCTTCTGTGTTTTTGCTACTGTCTGGGGGATTGTAGCTACATGCGTGCTTTATTCCTTCAGCGTCTGTAGCATGCGCCATAGACCTTACGTGTAGGTTAGCTAGCTTCGCTCGTCTTAGGTTATGGATGAGTGTCGTCGTCGTCCTCAAGGGGAAGCCATAGCTTACTTCAGCTTTAGCTCGGCCTTCGAAGCGTCACTTCTTTCGAGTCCACTTTTCTTCATTCCATCTCATGTTCTGCCCACTCAGAGTGTTGGAGCATTCTCCTGCATGGGTTCCGCGTTTCTGTCAACATCCAGTGTGTCATTAGTTTCTTATTAATCACTGTTGTAACTGAAGAGGGAAGCTTGCGCTGTGCAATAATGCAGCAATATAATGCGGTAATAACTACCAACACTATATGTCTTAGCGGGCTGTGCTGCAGTTAACATTATATGAATGTTTGTAATTGACACGCCTCAGGCGCCAAGGCTACGCTATAGGAGTATTTTTTTTTAATAAAAAGCAACACTACTGCAACTAGTCATCAGTTTCTGCAGACCTATGAATATATAATTTTCTGAACATCGCTGATATGACTTTGGCATTATCGTCAGTAAACATATCTTGTTACAGTACTAACTGACGTTAGTACTCACGATGTGTATATGTTCCATTTTATAACTCTAATAACTATGGTCTTTTGAGCAATGTACTTATTTTACCCTCCTTACTAATAACCATATTCTTCGTAGTAGTTAACCGTACCTACTCTTCTGAGCGCTCCCCTTACTCTATTCCAGGGACTGCTGGCGGCAGGATACCTGTCGCGCATTGTATGCGTTGGGCTGCCCGACTGTGAGACTCGCTGTGCCATATGGCGCTTCATTGTCCACAGGTGTCCCAATGATGGTCAGATAGACATCGGGCGGCTGTGTCAGCTCACTGAAGGATACTCAGGAGCTGAGGTGAGTCATTTGGCTCACTTATCAACTCCCAGCATTGCACTGTGTGACATTTTCAACTTGAGGTTGATGTGTGAGTAATTACTAGACAAAATGTTCCTGTACAAGCTGTCGTTGTCGTTTCTGTTTGGAGGGATGTGTTGATGGACCCCGTCCCTGTCAGTATTATCTACCGGCCTATGGACCTGGGCTGGGAGCATAACTTGGTCGGGCTCCTTCCTTTGCTTTTCCTGCTGCACCGTCAGTTGGTCTACTGCTGATATTTTGCAGTTTAATTGCCGGACTGACCTGACCCCACGGAGGAATCCATCTATGCGCACATTTTCCTATCGGCTTTCGTCTCCTTAAGATGCCTTATGCTTGTCCCCGTCGGTTTTAGCGATCTGATGAAAGGTTGCAAGTTTGTTGTTCTCTTCATTGGAATCGCCCGAACGTGTAATCCTGTCGAAATGTCGAGATTAAGAACTGTAGCTTCGGGTGGCTTGAATGGGTAGAAGCTGAAGCCCCAGAACCTTGGCTACGTTTAAATTGTATAACTCTGAAAGCAATGGCAAAATGAGGCTATTTGACCATGTGGTCTACATGTCCAACGTTCTCACAACTCTATGACTAAATTTATGTGTGATCAACGAAGCGTTATTAAACTCTTTACTTTCTTAATTTCTATTATATACAGTGTACTTTAAATAGGATAATGAAATTTGACACACAGTTTTAAGTATATATATATATATATATATGTGTATACTGGTACTACTAAAGTACCATACCTCAAAGATGGGCAAAACCACAAAGTGCGTTGAGTTGCTGTCCGAACTTGTAGAAGGCCGCGTGTGTGTGTCCCGTCCCATTCAGCGTTGCAGGGATCTTTGCACTACTGTTGTCAGATTCGGTATGTGTAAAAGGAGCACCATATTGAGGAACGAAGAAATGGTGGTTTCCAAGCCTTTCAGTGATCCAGGGAAAGACTTTGTCAACATTTGAAATAAACTCGTTTGTTCATCTGGGCATAGTGGACACCAGAGGACACTTGAGTCCATTAGCGCGACTGCTGTCCCCCACACCGTCATCACTTCATCTGACTGGTATACCTACGGCACAGTATACACGGTTACCTACTGGCATGCCCCTGCATCACTTGTATAGTCTATCGTTGTACATGTTAGTTACTGCATCCACTCGTCGGACCAGATGATATCATCGACGGCGTTCATGCCGCTCAGTTATCAGTTGTTTGAAGCTAATGGGCAAGGAAAAATCTGATTGCTGTAATACTAGTACATTAACCATATGCACTTAACCTTGTGTACCAGTCAGGGTTGCAGAGTCGGATTGACTAAGTTGTACTCCGACTCTTTAGACCCTAGAAATCTCCGACTGAAATTCTTAATTAGAGAGGCCCATTTTCATCTACTCCGACTCCTGGGAGAGCGAGTTTTCGATTCCGACTCTTGACTTCTTAAATGACCGACTCTTACAGATTCCAACTCTGGAACCCTGTTGTCAATTCCGATATCCTACGGACTTGTAGTTTATTTAGAATAATTGTGAAAATAGAGTGGGTAAATATTTATGGAACACTGGCGGGTGTGCATTTCGCGCACAGCGCTAGTAGCGGCTGCGCAAGTAAGTGATCATCCAAATTAATTTTTGTTCTCTGTTCAGTCTCGAGCTACGAAATGAAACTGCTAGCCCGACATCACTTTTGGTCATAGTCCTTAGTACTACTGCGAACCTGAGTCCTTGGTGACTTCACCATGCTCTTGAGCAACCCTTATATGGCGTGTGGTCGCTCACGAGTAGACCTCATTAGTAATTACCTAGTAATGTTTTCGCATCAGTTCCGCCTCGCGAACAGCAGCCCTTACAAATGTGTGGCTGTATCAAACCACTTAACAGCGTTGCTGCTTTGACCAATAGTAAAATTTTACCTAACCATAATACGGTTATCTATGTTAACCAATTTTTATATTATGAATGAGAAAGATTGTTGGCGGCGCCAAATTGATCCGAATATATCTTGCTCCTACGTCATATGTGACTTGCGGTAACGTCAGACTCTCTCTCTTGGCTGGCAGATTCAGGGCGTGTACCAGGAGGCTGCCTATGAGCTCATCCGTAGTTCCGGTGTGGCGCAGATGAGTGAAGAGCAGAGCGCAGCGCTGGAGCTGGTGGTGACGGAGGAGCTTCTTGTAAATGCCATACGGAACAACAAACCTCGCACTCCTGCGTCTCTTCTCACTGCCATTGATGCCTTCACTGCCTCCAGGAATGGGGGCGTAACTCTAGTTTCTTAGGGTTGTGCCTTGATTACATAAGATGGATATTGTTGTTGTAGTTACGTAGGGGGTGGCTCCGGGGGGAGGGGGGCTCGGGCTTGTGGCGGAAGGTAGGAAGCACAAGAAGTCAGATACAGATAGAGCCCTGTCCCATAGAGAGGTGGGAAGGAGGGTAGTGGGGTGGGCGGGACACTCGAACAAAAATGGTTCACGGTCGTGGGGCCCGCGGTGGCACTCAGGGCAAGAGTTCGAGTCCGCCAGCCCGATCCTGTGGCGGTAAGACATCAGGGCAGAGCAAAAACCTGAGCCTAACTGTGATAGGGTGGAGCGGGCCGCTCGTGAGAGGACCGCCTCATCGGGTGAGATCTCCGGTGGGGAAAAGCCCAAAACCCTATTTACAGGAAGCGGTCTAGTGAAGATTGCACGGCAGACCGATGGAGGGAGGAAATCGCTGAGCGGTACTCTTCAGAAGGCATGATGTTGTCGAAGTTGTGGCGGATGAGACGGGGGCCAGCCTGTGCAATGACAACAGAGTGGGCTGGGTGCTCGAGACGAAGAGCGGAAACAAGGTATTGACGGCACTGGAGGTCGAGAGATTGATCGACCCTCAGGAGTTTGGACTCGGAGTGGAGATGGTCCGCGGAAGCCATGCGAAGACAACCGGTCGCTGTGCGGAGAACGGCGTTTTGAACCGTCTGCAGCTTGCGAACAGCGGACTGGCGAGCCCCAGGATACCAGACTCTTCACCTACGCTGCTGCTTCATAAGATGGTTGGTCTGACAAGCGTAGCACGTGACTTGAGCTTCGATATGATGTTAGGTAATCTTAAGCCTTCGAAAAGGAACATTGAGCTTCAGTCACGTTCTTCATTCTTAGAATATAGGTACCTAACTTCGCTGTACCTACTTCTTATTCGTAGATGGTTTCAAAAACGCCCTGATCCTATATGTATTGCTGCCTTATGTTTTTTCTTGCAACTGTTTTACCAACTTTAATAGCTGTATGCTTGAATACCGCACCGCGGTTTATAGCGTTGCTGGTGTCATTTGGGGAGGAGGGGCAACAGTGAGGCTACACCTCCCCGCGGTATTGCCTCTGGCTTGGCGGCGAGGGTGTGCTTCTACCACGTTGATGGTATGGAAAGTGTTATTTTCCACGTCGGCAGCAAATTTGAAATGCTGGTAGTTGCCGCGCCAATAGCGCTTGGCCAGTTTGAATCATAGCCGCCGAGAGGTGGTGCACTGCTAAGCTTCACTTTTTGCCTCCCGTCATGCTATGCGCTCCAAATAAACATAGGTTACTTGTATGCGTTGCGCAATTTGGAGCGTTTTAAAGTCGGAAGTACAACTACAATGGTCCTTGCTGGGATTAAAGTAGAAGTGTCTATCAGATGGATTTTTTGGCCGCTTTTAAAGTTGTGTGCGCGTATTTGCTGATCAGCGAGAACCTCAGACTTCTTCTACTTTCAGTTGAAAAAAAAGAACCTTCATTAAAGTGCCACAATATGGAAGGAATATGTATGTGGTCACGCCAGCAGTAAATAATAGATGTACTTTAGGTCTCCATGGCAACAGTTTTCTATGAACAATTTAAACGCGTCACGTTTCCATGGCAACGGTATCGCCGTAGGGTCCGGGAGCAGAGAGCACATCGTTGCCATGGCTACAGTTGCGCCCGTGTTGTGTCTGCTATCAGCTGGGCGCGAGTCAGTGGAAGCCTACGCTAAGTGACTGCTAGCAATGGCAGCTGTATGTAGTATTGAAAAATATTGTAACATTTTCTTTGAAGCTTTGCTTTGGGCATTTCTGAAAGTTTTGCTTGGCAATTGTTGAAGTTGGTATATTAATTAAATTATTACAATTTAGGCCATGAAGCGCTTGGTGTTTACATCGGCCTATTTTATGAATATAATTCTTTCTGTGTTGTGACATCATGACATGACTAGATATGTTATCATAATTTGATAATTGTTATAAAGGAAATGGAGCGACATAAATGAATTGATTCGAAGTTATTTTGTACGTTCGTGTCTATATTACCTATGCGAGGGCATAATAATTGCTAACTTGTAAGACATTCAATGGCTGTGAAAATTTATTTTTATTACATATTTAATTAAAGATCGTCTGTTAGTAACCTGCTACTGGTAGAGTCGTTGCATCAACTTTCTCAACGAGATGCCGTGATGTGTATCCAGCCTTAGCACACAACAGAGTCCGAATTGTTTCCAATTGTTTGGTTTGCACAGCGGTAAAATTGTTCCTAACCAAATTTTCTGTACATAGATATCATAACAATTACGTGTTTACACTTCGTTTCAAGACGATGCCGCCAGATTCGTTCCTTCAACGATTGGCTCTCTGGGAAAACTCAGTGCCATTGGTGGAGCTTTGCCTTTCATTTGCAGACATTAATTGCTGTTGAGCGCCGCAAGCTCGCTAGCCTGGGTTGCTATGCGAGCTTCCTATGTTCCATGAAATATCAGTATTTCTTGCCAGTCGCTACTGTGGGTCGTAAATTTTTGAAGTTGTATGAATAGTGCCTCAACTTGGGAGTCTGACATTAAAACTAGACACTACTTTGATATCCGATTGCCGACCAGCACGAAACTAGAATCCTCACTGAAACCCGCACAAGTTGAGCAACACTGAGTCAAGCCCGTCTAGATGCAACCTTGATCGAGCGAAGTACAGACATTGCGGACGCCAACACACGATACTGTCGCCCATATATCCTATCCCCGCCCTCATTTTTCTACAGCGGGTGTTATAACGTAATTGAAGCATCCGCTTTCGTAGGATTTTTTATGCTCTTTTTATAATGTAGTATACCTTTTCATCCACTACTTTCTTGACTACCAATTCCGGGGAAGTAATTTTATATACCTTGTTTTCTTTATTGCAAAGGTATTTCCTGACATCTTCAGTAGATATTTACTGCCCCTCAGGGGGCATAGGATGGGCCATTGTCCATAGGGCTAGGTTAGTTAGGTTCGCCCATCCTATGTTATGGGGAGTAGCGCCCCCAGGGGGTTTGTGTAGGTTACCTTAGCCATCAGCTAGGCCTTCGGGACGGCTGTCTTTCGTGCNTATATGTTGTGCGCGTTTGGTGGATTTGCGCGATCGATCGCGCAAATCCACCAAACGCGCACATCATATATACTGGTTCTACTAAAGTACCATACGTCAAAGATGGGCAAAATCACAGAGTGCATTGAATTACTGTCCGAACTTGTAGAAGGCCGCGTGTGTGTGTCCCATCCCATTCAGCGTTGCAGGGATCTTTGCACTACCGTTGTCAGATTCGATATGTGTAATAGCACCACCGTCTTAAGGAACGAAGACATGGTGGTTTCCAAGCCTTTCAGTGATCGAGGGGAACACTTTATGTCAGTATTTGAAATAAATTCGTTTGTTCATCTGGGCATAGTGGACACCAAAGGAAACTTGGGTCCATTAGCGCAACTGCTGTCCCCCACACCGTCATCACTCCAGCTGACTGGTTTCATACGGCACAGTATACACGCCTACCTGCAGGCATGCCCCTGCATCACTTGTATAGTTTATCGTTGTACATGTTAGTTACTGCATCCACTCGTCGGACCAGATGATATCATCGACGGCGTTCATGCCGCTCAGTTATCAGTTGTTTGAAGCTAATGGACAAGGAAAAATCTGATTGCTGTAATACTAGTACATTAACCATGTACACTTAACCTTGTGTACCAGTCAGGGTTGCAGAGTCGGATGGACTAAGTTGTACTCCGACTTTTTAGATCTTAAAAATCTCCGACTGAAATTCTTAACTACGTAGAGAGGCCCGTTTTCATAGACTCCAACTCCTGGGAGAGCGAGTTTTCGATTCCGACTCCTGACTTCTTAAATGACCGACTCTTACTGATTCCAACTCTGGAACCCTGTTGTCAATTCCAATGTCCTACGTACTTGTAGCTTATTTAGAATAATTGTGAAAATAGAGTGGGTAAATATTTATGGAACACTCTGTGAATGTGCACACTTGACTGGAAGCACACATAGAAGCCTTTCATAGTAGTGTACACGCGAGGCTGGCGGGTGTGCATTTCGCCCTTAGCACTAGTAGCGGCTGCGCAAGTAGGTGATCATCCAACTAGAGTTACGAAATGAAACTGCTAACCCGATATCACTCTTGGACATACTCCTTAGTATTATTGCGGGCCTGAGTCCTTGGTGACTTCACCCTGCTCGTGAGCAACCCTTATATGGCGTGTGGTCGCTCACGAGTAGACCTCATTGGTAATTACCTAGTAATGTTGGCGCATCAGTTCCGCCTCGCGAACAGCAGCCCTTACAAATGTGTGGCCGTATCAAACCACTTAACAGCGTCGCTGCTTTGACAATAGTGAAATTTTACCAAACCATAATACGATTCTCTATGTTAACTAATTTTTATACTGTGAATGGGAAAGATTGTTGGCGGCACCAAATTGATACGAATATATCTTGCTCTTACGTCATATGTGACTTGCGGTAACGTCAGACTCTCTCTCTTGGCTGGCAGATTCAGGGCGTGTACCAGGAGGCTGCCTATGAGCTCATCCGTAGTTCCGGTGTGGCGCAGATGAGCGAAGAGGAGAGCGCAGCGCTGGAGCTGGTGGTGACGGAGGAGCTTCTTGTAAATGCCATACGGAACAACAAACCTCGCACTCCTGCGTCTCTTCTCACTGCCATTGATGCCTTCACTGCCTCCAAGAATGGGGGCGTAACTCTAGTTTCTTAGGGTTGTGCCTTGTTTGCATAAAATAGTTGGTCTGACAAGCGTAGCATGTGACTTGAGCTTCGATATGATGGGAGGTAATCGTAAGCCTTCGAAAAGGAACGCGGAGCTTCGGTCACGTTCTTCATTCTTGGAATAGACCTAACTTCGCTCTACCTTCTTCTTAAGGCTCTATGACACGACCATCCACAAGAGCGGGCAGCAAGGGCCTTGCTCACCGCTCTTCAAAAATTCAGCGCGATTTTCGATAGCACGAAGAGCGGTGATGAATGGCCTTCACCGTTCAGTCAAGACATGTTTGATTGAGTGGCGTTCACGCCTCATGGGGTCCTCCGTCCTTCTTTTTTTTTTTTTAGTTCCACTCACAGAGTCACAGTGTCTCACTGACTGCGGTCGGGGTAGGATGTGCTTAGCTGCACAAATGGTCTCTTGGTTCAATGCAGAGACGAGACAATTGCTCAGGGAAATACCTAGCGTTTCTTTTGGACACTAGGCTTACAGACTACAAAATAAAGATCTACACTACAGTGAAAACGCATATCTCCACCAAAATTTAATAATGTCTGCCTTTTAACAGTATTAACTGTTACTGTAATTTTCTTGAACATCCGTTCACAATTTTTTTTTTAGTTATGCTGCAAACAAACATTCTGACAAACATACGTCACGCACACAAACGGACCTACCGAATATCACCAAATTTTAATCAATGTTGTCTTTTAACATTACCATCAATTCCTCTAACTACCCCAGTATATTTCTTAAGGATCCGTTATAACTTTTTCAGTTGTCGTGGTGACAGACGAACAAACAGTCAGACGTGACTTACAAGCACGACAGAAACATAACCTCCATGGTGGAGGACTGGAGGTGATAACAGAGCTGTTGAATTAGAACAGATTCAAAATTCCTTGCATCCGAATAATTAGGTTATTCTGTTGAAGCGGGCAGAAACAAAATCCAAGCAATTAGGAAACAATACCGAAAACAAATACAGCCCTGAATGCCAGTCTTTATTCAGGGTGTCTACTAGGTCATAAAAGTCATAAAAAGTCGTAAAAAGTAATAAAAACTGGTTGGTCATAAAAAAGTCATAAAAAGTAATAAAATTCACTCACAGGTCATAATTTTTTTTTTTTGTCAATCATCTGAAGATTGGAATTCATGGATATTTTATCATCGTTTGGATGGCGTACGTCATCCTCTTTACTAGGATGAACTATGAAGTTACATACGACATTAACGATGGAAAGACTTTAGTGTTTTGTATAATGATTTACAATAATTATCCATTCATTGTTTGGTTATAAGTAGCTAGTTGCAGCTAAAAACAATTGAAGCATGAAGTATGAGGGACCCTATGAAATATAGAAACAATATGTATTGAGTTTTACATTAATAACAGTTATAAGAGAGATTACTCTCACCTAAGAATATGAAATCGTATTTTTGGATATATCATATAAGGTCATAAAAAAGTCATAAATATTTATCCTGAAAAGTCATAAAAAGTCATAAATTTTCCTAACAATCTTCAGTAGACACCATGTTATTAAGAGAACGTTCAGCTGACGTGTTTGAACCTAAACTATGGTTTTTCAGCCTCGTGCATTGTTTTAAGGTTAATACAATAGCAGAAACTACATCCTCACTCGATGACTTACTGACGCAATAGCCCCTAAATCGTGTATCGAAGGCCCTTCATGAATAGCGGTGCAATAACAAGGCAAGTTTTGAGTGGAGAGGGCGTTCAAGGCGGTGATGGGTGGTCCACTCACCACCGCCTCTGTGAGTGGACGTGTAATAGGCCCTTTATTCATAGATGGTTTCAAACACGACCTGATCCAATATTGCTGCCCTACGTTTTTTCTTGCAATTGTTTTACCAACTTTTAATAGCAAAAGTGAGGCTACACCTCCCCCGCGGTACTGCCTTTGGCTTGGCAGCAAGGGTGTCGTTTTACCACGTTGATGGTATGGAAAGTGTTATTTTCTACGTCGGCAGCAAATTTGAAATGGTGGTAGTTGCCGCGCTTGGCCAGTTTGAATCATAGCCGCCGACAGGTGGTGCGAGACGCGGTTGTTGCCCTGCTAAGCTTCTCTTTTTGCCTCCCGTTAGGCGATGCGCGCCAAATAAAACTTAGGCCACTTGTGTGCGTAGCGCAATTTGAAGCGTTATAAAGTCGGAAGTACAACTACAATAGTCCGTGCTGGGGTTAAAGTAGAGGTGTCTATCCGATGGATTTTTTGGCCGCTTTTAAAGTTGTATGCGCGTATTTGCTGATCAGAACCTCAGACTTCTTTTTCTTTCAATTGGAAAAAAAAGAACCTTCATCAAAGTGCCTCAATATGAAAGGAATATGTATGCAGTCGCGCCAGCAGTAAATAATAGATGTACTTTAGGTCTCCATGGCAACAGTTTCCTATGAACTATGCAAACGCGTCACGTTTCCATGGCAACGGTATCGCCGTAGGGTCCGGGAGCAGTGAGCACATCGTTGCCATGGCAACAGTTGCGCCCGCGTTGTGTCTGCTATCAGCTGGGCGGGATTTAGTGGAAGCGCACGCTAAGTGAGGAAGTGAGGGCTAGGAATGGCAGCTGTAGTATTGAAAAATATTTGTACATTTTTATACTTTAGAGCTTTGCTTTGGGCTTTTCTGAAAGTTTTGGCTTGGAAATTGTTGAAGTTGGTATAATAATTAAATTATTACAATTTAGGCCATGAAGCGCTTAATGTTTACATCGGCCTATTTTATGAAAACAATGCTTTCTGTATTTTGTGACATCATGACATGACTAGATACCTGTGTTATCATAACTTGATAATTGTTATAAAGGAGATGGAACGACATAAATGAATTGATTCGAAGTTATTTTGTATTTTCGTGTCTGTGTTACCTGCGCAAGGGCATAATAATTGCTAACTTGTAAAACATTCAATGGCTGTGAAATTTTATTTTTATTATATATTTAATAAAAGATCGTCTGTTAGTAACCTGCTACTAGTAGAGTGTCGTTGCATCAACTTTCTGAACGTGATGCCGTGATGTGTATCCAGCCTTAGCACACAACAGAGTCCGAATTGTTTGGTTTGAACAGAGTTAAAATTCTTCCTAACCAAATTTTCGGTACATAAACTTCATAACAATTACGTGCTTACACTTCGTTTCAAGACGATCCCGCCGGATTCGTTCCTTCAACGATTGGCTCCTCCCCATTTCTGGGAAAACTCAGTGCCATTGGTGGAGCTTTGCCTTTCACTTGCAGACATTAATTGCTGTTGAGCGCCGCAAGCTCGCTAGCCTGGGTTGCTATGCGAGCTTCCTATGTTCAATGAAATATCAGTATCTCTTGCCAGTCGCTACTGTGGGTCGTATATTTTTAAAGTTGTATGAATAGTGCCTCAACTGAGGAGTCTGACATTAAAACTAAACACTACGTTGATAGCCGATTGCCGACCAGCACGAAACTAGAATCCTCACGGAAACCCGCACAAGTTGAGCAACACGAGTCAAACCCGTCTAGATGCAACCTTGATCGAGCGAAGTACAGACATTGCGGACGCCAACACACGATACTGTCGCCCACATATCCTATCCCCACCCTCATTTTTCTACAGCGGGTGTTATAACGTAATTGAAGCATCCGCTTTCGTAGGATTTTTTATGCTCTTTTTTACAATGTAGTATACCTTTTCATCCACTACTTTCTTGACTACCAATTCCGGAGAAGTAATTTTATATATCTTGTTTTCTTCATTGCAAAGGTATTTCCTGCCACCTTCAGTAGATATTTACTGTGATTGGATTATATAACTGACGCATCAACTAGCCCATTACCTTAGAGCAGCCGAGACTCACGCTCCGGCCCTCTGTCAGCTATTAGCCTATTGCCGTTATGTGTAAAGCATTTAGACATGTGAAGAAGAAAAAAGAAGGAAATAAACTCAGGCAACTTGATTGCAGGAAGAAGCGTCCCGAATTAAAACAGATCTTACTTTATTAGTTGTGGTCCTAGGTTCACTGTTTTGTTGAGTACACTAGCCTCTAATATCAGGTGAAGGCATAGCCTGCTCCCGTGGTCTGACATGCCTGTCACACCTCAGTACAGCTGGAGGCAAAGTCTTCATCGGGTATTGGTGAGTGTCCACGTGCCCGGGTGTCCTCAATCTGCCGTCAACATCGACATCACATCGCGCTTTGTCAAGGTAAGAAAAAAGCGTGTAGCATTTATTCGCACCTAATCAATCCTTTATAACTATCGTAATAATTTATGCGGAGTTAACTTTGCGAAGTGATAATCTTTATAGCACGGATGATTTGACTCAAGTATATCTCTCAGTGACGGCTATTGCTTCTGAAAAAACTGTTCTTGTTTTCAAGAGTAGATTTGTATTGCTGCATTTGCATTATATACATGTATGATTCATTGTTATTTCCTTCTCCAGATCACTTGTCCACCTTACTATCTGGAGCTGTTCCTCAGCAGAGCTGTTAATGTTTCTCAATCAGCGTGGAAGTTCGCTGGGGGAGAGCTTACGGTCAATCTTGTCAAGGTGAGGAATATTTTTGCGCTAATCAATCAATTTATTGAGGTTCGTGTGGGCGCCAAGAACCATCCCCTCGTGCAGTGCTGCATGTCTGCCCTTTCGAGGGATGCAGCACACTTCCATTCTTATTTATTAATTGGCCTGTCACGTGCATTCTGCTTTGGTGCTGGTGGTTCGATGCGCTCTCATGCAGCAAACCATTACGAAAGTAAGTTCGGTGTCATTGTGCGCCGATTATCTAATTGACGGCCTCAAACTTACCCACCGCTTGGTTCCAGTACATGTGAGAGCAAACTGTGATCTGATGACCTTTGTAAATTTGTCAAGGACTATCGTCTTCCTCGTAAGTCAAGTGCCGAGATGAGATACAGTGCAGTGCCAAGTGTAAGTCTTGTAACAAGAGTAACAAGCTCAAAGCTCTTAGTGACAGCTCTGTATCTGCATTACTGATGTTTCTGCGCAAGTGGAAAATTTACATTTTTCCTATTAACTGTTGATTTTCCTGAAGAAATGGTGTCCTATAGTGTCTGCACTGTGCGAAAGCGAAAGCTCAGAAGTTGCTACTTAGTGTCAGGACTTATCGGTCGCTGCCTCACTACTTTAGCGAGTGACGACAGGCAATATCACAAAGAATACTATGGATCACTGACAAGTGTGTTGCACTGGAGCACTACAGAGGTGCTCAGAATGGTACTGGAAAGTTACAGAAAAAAAATCTTTGGCTGACTGGAAACTGTTTCACACGATAATCAAAGGAACTTGTTCTTTCAACTCAGTATCCTAAAAAACACAACTGTGGGTCTACCAAAAAATGTACTCAAATGTTAGCCGTCAAGCCACATGGCTAATTAAGTCATTGTCACTGTTTCTAAATTTCGCATGTCTCTTCAAATTTGAAGTGAATTGGACGTCAATGTGCAGCTTCTGCTGTTTAGTTTGCTACAGCAGCGCATTCGGACGCTGGGATGAGGCGCACGTTCATTGAACCGTGTGAAGCCGGTAACTAGTAGTGCGCAGCTCCTGTAGCAGATTAATTTACACGCGCTATCATAGGAATTATTGAAACCTGCTTGGCGCGAACTAGTTGAATTGATTATGTTATCCGATTAATAAAGTGTGCACCATCCACTGAGCCGTGATATTCTCGCGGCACTTTATATCAGTGGACTGTCACGTAGTGCAGGATACTGATGGTGTGGGGCGTGTTGCAATCAGAGGCCGGTGTTACCCTCGCAGCCTTACACGTGTAGTAGTGAATGCGACGTGCGATCTCAGCGCCCCGACAAAGTGTTGCGGAATTTTCGGCAAGCTTGAACATGCAAATTTCTGGCGGAGCCTTAATTTTGGCTGTATTTTAGGATAAAAAGTCTAGAAAACTACGCAGAAGTGTTTCACATACTAGAATTCAAGCAATGTACGACAGTCATACATTTTGTAATGCTAATTATAGAGTATCTTAGTCAATGTTTGTAAACAAAGCAGTGTTACCCAGCTCAGTACCCAAAAGTTTAGGAGGGTTGTCGTCGGTGTTACCCAACCTGTGTCGCATTGGAGGCCGGTGTAGCACACAGGTGACACCGAAGGCCTGATTGCAATACGCCCCTGCTCTGCTGTAACTATCGAGTTGCTGTTTATAAATGAATTTAGTCAAATGTTACATTATATTCATCGCAATATAACCTTTGTCGATAAGGCACAATGCTGCCTTTTACCATTTGTGGCATTTACTTCATATATACGCTGAGAAAAAGCGAAGCAGTCAAATATTTCGCGTAGACACCGGAGAGTTTTCTTTCCAAATCACGTTGCCGCCGCGCTGGTATAGCTGGTGCTGGCCTATCGCAGCGGCCGGGAGGAAGTGCAGCCAAAGTGAATATAATGGAGATTTTTTTTTCACGTGAGCAAATTAAAGCTGCAATCAATGTAACAGCCAGTCGTACTCTGAGCAGCACCCTACAACGGAAAGGTTAGATCCTCGGAATGCTCGGACTGGTTGTGGAATCACTCGCGGTTTTCATTTAGTCACTGATCACCCTAACTAATGATCCGGATTCCGCCAGTAATAGCGTAGTTAAAACTATTTTTAGTTTCAACGGGAAACCGAAAGAACAAATAATAAAAGAAAGGAAAAATGTTACAAAATGTGCTGTGAATAAAATTTATATGCATGAAGCCATGAAGTATGAAATGATGAGGAATTTGTAAGTAGAATTGGTAGAAAGGGGATGGTGAGTGACGGCTGGACTGCATAGTAAAATGTACCGTATGTATCTGCAGCCCCATGGCAACATTTTGCCACGAATCAGGCTAGAAACGAACTGGGCCATTGATACTACATGCATAAATAAAATGAAAGAAAAACAAAAACCAGCTACGCAAAAGCGGGAAATCTCAGTGAAATTGCAAAGCCCAATGGAACAACAGCGGAAGTGTGGTAGGGTAGATTCACTAGATTGTTCTGACTTGGCAAGAACATCGGGAGTGGGTGAATAGAATACAATCATCACATGACCGCGGGTCCACACAGGCAGACCGGACCAATGGCTTATAATTATTCATTCAACTAATTGGCGGTAAGACTAAGCTCAAGTGACCTAATCCGTCTTTAGTGGATATATGCCGCAGCAACAAGTACTTTACGATTATTAATTGTTGACTGTCTCATTAGGTATCATCCAGTCCAAATGATCTTCGTGTACATTTGTGCCAGATAAGACACAAAACAAACAGAATCCAATACCGTTATGTAAGCGAACGAGTGTATTTCTAAACTTGAGAAAAGAACAGACAGTAGAACTTGAAGAGTATTAGGTCAGTCGCAAAATAATGTCCGATTCTATAAACAGTCACTAAATCTTCAAAAAATAGTATGATTCCCAATTAGTCATGCATTGTTGCCAGCAATCATGAGATCTTACGGAGACGGGCCCCCGCGCCTTTGCTTCACGCGTAAAATGAGGCCGGTCTGCACCCTCTGGTCTTGCTAGAACCCCGTCCGCACTACCGCAGGTACCTACGTGTTTATTCGTGAGTTTGCGTAGAGCGAAGCGAATGTAGCTCGGCAAATGACGATTTTGTGCGTTTTAGCACATATCTAACCTGCTGGATATTTTTGCGCGTTCTAGGTTGCAAATACGGCCAGGTTCAAGCTTAATTTTGTTTGTGGAGTACAAATACGATTAGATCAATCGTACTACGGGTTAGATGCTTCCTCATCAACGTTGTAAAAGTGCCCAAATTCTACGGTACAATTCACTGTAAATTTAAACAATAATTGAAGCTTTACTGGTGACTCTTAATTGTTAAATAAATATACTTGACGGCTCACATTTTAGAGCTGTTCATGTGGACACGCAGTTGAGTTTGAAAGGACGAAACAAAATATCCGAACACTTTGCCCTGCCTACGGGAAGCAGAAGACTGTCTAGTGAATGTTCTTTAGAGGCCAGTTCATTCGACAGTCTTTTGAGCGTGCTCTCTCAGCTTATCGGTACAATATAATGCCACAATCGTAATTGTAACTATGTGCTTCCCAAAAATCGCTAACAAGATTAGATTAGATAGGCGGCAGTAGACGAACTAAAAGGCCCATTCCCAAAGAGACACAGGAACTTATGCCCGGCCCTCTCTGAGCTATCGCTATTATGTCAGTAGGATATAAATGACTGACGAAAAAAGAAGAAAAAGGGAGAATAAGCTGAGACAAAGAGACGATCATGAATGCACACAAGAACGATCAACAGCCGCTGATATGCGGAGCTTAGAGACGTCAAACTGTGTAGTTGGAATGGAAGAGAGAAGAAGATGGATTAAGGTGGCCTCGGAAGCTTTAGCCGTTAAGAGTTTGCGACTCCAGGAGGAAGAGTTCTTAGCTGTTGAGGATGTTTATCTCAATGTATGTCAAGACGATTTTAATGCGTTGACTGTTTTCGCACCGATAACGTTGGAAGGGAGTCTATTCCAAATGCTTACTATGAAATACGGAAAGAACTGTTGACTTAAGGTTGTTCATCGAGCTTTATGCTTGAGTTTTTGACTCTTGTTTCGCAGGCGGTCATTAACGTCTCTTTCAAAGAGTCCCGTTGTAGGTA
>LQNS02277275.1:9107412-9128437 GCA_001587735.2 Parhyale hawaiensis | reverse complement strand
GGAAGGGAGTCTATTCCAAATGCTTACTATGAAATACGGAAAGAACTGTTGACTTAAGGTTGTTCATCGAGCTTTATGCTTGAGTTTTTGACTCTTGTTTCGCAGGCGGTCATTAACGTCTCTTTCAAAGAGTCCCGTTGTAGGTACGTCGTTGAAGCCATTCAAATACTTGAATATTTCTCTTAGTTGCCTCTTGAGTCGGTTTTGCTCGAGAGAGATCAGGCCTAGTACTTTTAGGCGATTATCATATGGCTTGTTTTTCAGTTGAGGTATCAGTTTCGTTGCTCTGCGTTGGATTATTTCCAGGTTATCGATATCTTTACACAGATGTGGCGACCAGAATTTAACAGCAAACTCTAGGTATGGTCGCACTAACGCCTTGTACAAGGGAATATTACCCGTCAAGTCGTTTACCAGCTCGTGCTGTGTCAAAAAGGTACATAAACGCTCCCTGTGTTTACAGTGATTTTTAATTTACAATTTCGTCGATCCTATAGGTAAGACCAGAGAGCACTCACCTCTACCAAGCAAGGCAACGGAAATGAAAAATTCAAATTGGTTCTGAAACCATGATTTTCTTTCTAACAACACAAAAATCGAATCATCTGTGCCTTATGATAGTATTAATAGCTTCTGTAATTTTCTTGATGATCCGTTCGTAACTTTTCGAGTTACCCTGCTAACAAACATTATGACAAACATGAGTCAAACAGCAAAACGGACCAACCGATCTTGACCAAAAGTTAATCATTTCGCTATGTTGTTTAACATTAACAACAATTACTGTAAGTTTTAAATTTCATAAAGATTCTTCCATTAATTTTCGCGTTATAGTGCTAACAAGCATAAAATCAAACCCGTGACCACTGACAAACGAACGAACCAACAAATCATAACGAAAATTTTGTCATTTGCTCTTCGTACTTTACCTAACAACTCGTGGAAATTTCATGAGTTATGGTACTAAAATAAATTAGCATAAAATCAAACGGATGGACGAATTTTCCCCAAATTTAATCTTTTACTGTTAACATGCCTAACAATCCCTGTAAATTTGGTAAAGCTCCGTTCATAACTTTTTGAGTTATCTTGTTGACAGCCAAACAGAAAGACAAATAGACAAACACGACAAAAACTTAGCCTCCTCAGCGGAGGTAATAAGCTGTTAGCCGTGTCAGAAACAAATTGGTTAAAGGCACGGCTGCAACGAAGGTCTGAACATCTGTACTGATCGAACGTTGCGTTCGCAGTACTATACCTTTTAAGCTTCAAATTTATATCAGTCACGTTCTGTTTAAAGTAAAATTAATTTCAAGTTAAAGAAGTCAAATTCAAATCAAAATAATGTAAATTAGATTAGATAGCTGGTAGTAAACAGACCAACAGGCGCAATCTGAGAGAGCAGCCTGGACTTAGCTCCCGTCCAGTATGAGCTATTGCCTTAATGTTAAAAATATGTATTTGGATATCTAAGGAAAAAGAGAAGACATTCAGCAATGGTAGTGATCGTGCAATCATGATTAACTACTGCATATCAGCGAAGCTCGGAGGCGGTAAGTTATTTGGGGCGTGAAAGATAATGGATTGAGGTGGCCTCTGAAGCTTTGGTCGTTAAGAGTTTGTTATTCCTAGAGGAGGTGTTTCTAGCTTTGTAGGATATTGCTCCCAATGTGTGTCAAAATGAGTTTTAAATGCATTGACGGGAAAAATTGCTGGCTTTGAGTACTTCTTCGATATTTATGTTTGAGTTTATGGCCATAGTTCCGCATGCGATCACTAACGTCTCTCAAAAATCCTGTTGTAGGCACGTCGTTGAAGCCATTCAAGTACTTGAATGCTTCTACGTATTAGTTGCCACTGAGTCGTCTTCGCTCAAGAGAGATGAGTCCTACTTCCTGTAAACGACACTTGTATAGCTGTTTCGCAACTGAGGTATCTGTTTTTTTTTTGCTCTGCCTTGGCTTCTTTCCATTTTATCAATATTGTTGCACTGATGTGGTGACCAGAATTTAACAACAAATTCGAAATACGGGTGCTCTAGTGCTTTGTACAAAGGAATGATTATGGCCTTCGATTTGTACTAATTAATCCTGGTAATGAATCTCAGTACTCTTTTGACACTCTCGTTTATTTGCTGAGGGTGTTGTAGTTTATTTGTAATATTTATTGCCAGGTCACGTTGTCGGGTAACAGCTGCGAATTCTATCCCGTTCGTTTTCAATCAGGTTGAGGGGATGTCCGGCATTTATGAATATTTATCGACATTTAAGCTCATCTGTCACGTTGTAGTCCATTCCACGAGGCGTTTAAGGTCATATTGGAGCTCAGTTCTATCCATGGCAGGGTGACATAGTTTAGTATCATCTACAAATTTACATATTTTAAGATCAAAATCAGTGATGCAAATTATTAACAGAAGTGGGCCCAGCACGCTACCTTGTGGAACCCCAGATGTGACCGGCGTCCAGTCGTTCGTCTCTTTTTTTCAGCTTCATTCGCTGCTGAGCCAGTAAGCTATTCCCGGGGCCCAGCGTGAATAGTCTATCTGAATACCATGGGTTTCCAATTTTTCATCAATAATTGAGGGGAGACTTTGTCAAATGCCTTTTGGAAGTCTACGTAAACGTGGTCCACGCCTTTTCTTCACCTCTGATTTGCGCAATTTTCGAAAAGAAAACCAGTAAGTTAGTTAGGTAGCTTCTTCTAACTCGGAAGCCGTGCTGAGTGTCGGAAATGAGCTGGTGCTTCCTCAGGTTGTCAGTGATGCGCCTCTTCACGAGGCGTTCGCTGGTTTTGCTGACGACCGACATAAGACTGATAAATGAAGCTGTTCTTATCCATTTTCTTGCGTAACGGGATCATGTGAACGAGTTTCCAATCCTATGGAACTTCTCCTGTGCTTCGAGACCAGTTGAATATTTCGAGCTGTGCCGCTGCAATGGCGAGCCATTTTCCGCAGAACTCTGAGAGAAAAATTATTTGGGCCAGTGGATTTGTACATATTCAAGTTGGTCAGTTCCAGGACTGCATGCTCCATAAAATCACATGTACCAAAGGGACCTACTAGCATTGGTGCTGGTATATTCATAACATTTGCAGTTGTAAATACCGAAGTGAAATATTTTTTTTAGGATGGTAGCTTCATCTCTCAGGCCATTGATAATTTCATCGTCGGGAGTTTTGAGTAGACTTATGGTTTCTTTATTGAGTCGTCCTTCATTTACATATATATAAAATGTCGTTGGGTTGCGTTTTGCCATAGCGGCTGCAGAAACTTCCTTTTCCCGTTTAGGGGTCCTGACTTGTTCTCCTCAGTTGGATTACGCTTTCAGGCTTTGTAACACATTGGTCGCCTGGCATTGCAGTGTTTAACGGTCCAATTCTTCCACTGGCGATCATTGCTGATACGAACTCGTCTCTTTGGGCTGTGTCGTTCGGCAGCACCCAGAATGATCATTTTGAACATATTAAAGCCTTGTTCAACATTACAGTCTCTCGTAAGTGTTTCGGAGTCAGCTTTTCTCTATTGACTTGCCATTCCTAGGAAATTCGCTCGCCGATAGTTATAGTAGCTTGAGAGGGTTAGTTGGAGTAGTTAGATTGTAACCAAGTTTGAAAGTAAATTCAATTTTATTTCGCTCTCTAAGCCGATCTATGATGGCGAGGCCGACAATTTTACAACCAGGGCTGGAGATTACCGGAAATAGAATATTATCGTATATGATGGGTTCATTAACGTGCTGGGTCAAGTGGTTTTGGCTGAAAAGTTCCAGCAGTTTGCTGTTTGGGGCTGGACTTCACTATGTACTCCAATAAATTTTTGGGTGGTTGAAGTCTCCCATTAGATTTGTTTCATTCTGAGTACTCAGTGCTTTTCCGTTTTTGTCGTTAAGTGCTGATCAGTTTCGGCGGTACTACGAGAGTTCGTGTATGCGAGCATAATCAACGCCAATCGAATTTCGAAGCGAGCGTGGGTGGTAATAAATTCGTATTCCGTAGTTGCTAAGAAACCTTAACCGAGGGAACTGATGAGGTCTTAAATATATACATGATTGAACCCGTTCTCGGCCACTATCTGCTTGTCTGCCTATATTGAACGATTTTTAACCTATCAGTGCAACCTCTTTATCTGAGAGGTTGGTCCATGTTTCATTAAGAGCAATAACATACGCTAGAGTAGCTGCAATAGCTAACAGTTCGTTTATCTTATTGTCATACTCTGAACGTTGCCAAATAAGAATTTGTTGGTAATGTTTGCGGGATAAGAGAAGGGAGAGAGATCACGAGTAGGATTGTTAGGAGCGGTGAGGATGCCTGTCTGAAGTTGAGTAAGAGAAGAATTGTCTATATTTGCCAGGCAGTTATCAGAATGTTTTTCGTCCACAACTGTTTGGTGGACAGTGGGGTCGTTCCCTGCCGAATTAGCCTCGTCGTTATTCTGGTTTGTGGCGGCAAACCAGAGTTGTTCGATGATGGAATATTGCCTGCAGTGGACTTTCGGGTACTGCGATTCACCTCAAGCGAGGGCATGCTCGATGTTCTTGGGATCCAGCTGAGTGTTTTTTCTGCATTAAAATATTCGCTGTAGCTGTGATTAGTTGTAAGTACCTAGAAGTGACCAGTGGTACAGCATTTAGTGGTACACTGTAGTAACCAAAGATGACCAGTGGTAATTGGTAGTAAATAATCGCATCTAGTAGCAACTACTTGCAACCATTAGTGACTGCATATATCTAATCAGCAGTCACTCGGGCTAAGCAGTGGTAACTATGGTAGTTGTAAATGAGTGGTAACTAATTCCAACTGATGATAAACAGTGGTAAATAGGCTAACTAATCGTAACTAGTAGTAGCTAGTTGTCAATAATGGTAAATTATTTTAACTAGTTATAATAAGAGGTAACAAGTTTAAACAAATAGTCAATAGTTATAACTAGTGTTTGGTAGTTATAACTAGTGGTAGACTAGTAGTAACTCAATACAGCTGGTGATAGCTAGGTGTAACAATGTGATAACTAATTGGATCTAGTTGTTTAATTAATAATTGACTATAACTATTGGTAACTAGGCGTAACAAGTTCCAACTAGTGATTCGCTCTGTCAGATGAACAGTTTCTTAGTTGCTGTTGTGCGATGTGTCGTTGCTCTGCTTAATAGCACAAGTGACACGCAATGTTCATCACAGGAAAAGGCAGAAACTTGGACTGACCTCAAGGAAGACCTCGTGTCTGAGGCTGCCAATGAGCATCGCTGCGCGGCCGTGCAGGAGCTGCACGCGCAGCTTCGTGAGCGTCAACGACTTCGCAGAGGTCGGTTTAACTGGCAGTTCTTCTGTTTGTTCGTTCCCGGGTCCTCTGCCACGTTAGTCACATAAGTTCGTAGAATCGAAAAGTTGTATGACGTTATACGCAGTCAGCAACCGTACCACTTTACCGATGTTGCGGCTGTTGATAACGAAGTAGGAAAACCTGTCTAGCTACACTATGCGTTCGAACGCTCAATTTGATGCGAATGCATAGAGCGGCACCGAGCCTGACAGTGAAGCAGCAAAAAGCATCACTGGCCGTTCTAGAGCTGCAAACGATCTAGACTACTTTTTTGGACATGAGCAGTTGAGTATCACTGTATATCAGCTTGCGTTTACCACTTTGCATTACATTAACAGTTTTGAAGGCTGAATGTACCCTTGGTAGCAGTTTTGAAAGTTTGGCAGCATGACCCACTATTAGGGAAACCGAATGCGCTCGTATGTTTCTTGAAATAAAGTAATCTGTTTTTGTTATCACTTCGTAGCGGGCGTGACGAGCAGCGAACGGCAGTGCATATCGCAACAACTGCGCCTCGATGAGGAGTTGCGCAACCAGCAGACAGCAGCAAGGCGAGCCCTGGCGTCACGCTTCTTTCGCTCTGGTTTGTGTGGCAGAGTTCCGAGCTTGGGACTTGCTCCACTGGCTGACGAACTTACAGCTACGAGACCTGACTTGTCCGAACCTGCAGACAGGAGCATTGGTTTTGCCACACGGAATCGTGTTGCAGGTATCAGAAGCAACCCAATTACATTGTAGCTGCTGAAAACTCCATTTTACGAAGCCAAATAGAGCTTTGGAAGTTTCAAGAGTAAGCAATAAAGTATCAACGTCTGAAACTAGATTCTGGGTGTCGAAGCCAGTGCACCTGTCAAAAATCCCTGACAATAAAAGTCTCTAAATCTCAATTTCCCGAACCAGTAGAACGCACTCACAATATTAGTGGTAATCTCTTGACACTGCTGGTTTTCGTTGCTGCTCAAGGTACGTTCTGGACTCAATCGTCTTATGGTTTACCCACTAGCGACCAGGTGTACCGTGTATCTCAGGGTCTAGTTGCAAGTCGATCTACTCGTATTCCAACGAAAATTGTTCTTCAGGGCTGATGATAAGTGGCTACCGATGATGCATTGACAATTGCTAAATATTCGCCCATTCTACATACATATGTTATGAAGAGCAACGACCCCAGGGGACCCTTTACGTTAACTTAACCTTTAGCTAAGCCTTCGGGACGTCGGTTTTTCGTGCCCATTTTGCTTCCTTCCGATTTTATATTCCTTCTGGTATTATTTCCGTTCTGTTCTTCCTCTTCTTTCCCCACTTGGCTGTTCCCATCCGCATTGGTCCTGTGAGGGATCATGTCGTGCATGGGTTCCCTGTGACTATAGACATACTTTTGCCTCTTCTTTTTCTCTCTTTAGAAATGCTTTGTACTCTTTTAGGGAGGCCTAATCCTAAACTACTACTATTACTAAATATTGCCTATTCAGGAGCAGCATAGATGTCGTTATGTCCATTGTAGAACTTACGGCTCCTTTAACGTACTCTTTGAAACAGGATAGTATAGTCCTCGTGGGCGTCACAGAATTAACTGTCCTAAAATTTTGGGTGTTTTAATTTATATATAGGTACTGTATATAAGTCAAGTTGGTGCTAAAGTAATGTCCGATTAAAAAAAATTGAATAAAAAATATGTTTTAGTTAGCGTACCACGGTGGAATGAGCTACATTTAGATGTTCTGCAAGTTCCTTAGTGGTAATGGTAGGATTCTCTTAAACAAAGCTTTCCAATCAAGCTTAATGCGGAATCATGTTTTTTATGTTTTTTACTTTTCTTTCAAAGAAATCACTCGCCACTTCGAAGCGAGAAAACCACCTCTTGCAACTTCTTCCATTCACTACATCAATCTTATAAATGTTCTGAATAGATTTTGCTGCTGCACCTGCATCAACACCTACTTGAAATTCGTCGAGTAAATCTTCTCTTACGTGACCGTTAAGTGGAACAAATACGGGGGTAAGGTTTTTGAAAACTACGGGCAAACGCTAGATAATGTCAAAGAAAACGATACAAATTAAACACCGAGTTACTCTACATCTACAAGAAGAGGTTAAAAATAAATTCGGTCTGAAAAATTTATGCTGGAAATTGGACATTACTTTTGCACTAACCTGATATATACATATTGAAAATTGTGCAGACTTGTGCACACACTCCTGGGGCTAAATTCTCACCCCCCCCCCCCTCATCTCTCAATTCTAGTTTCTAGTGACGGTACTGCTTAGGGAAATATGCAGGCGGACGCCACGTCTATGAGCCTCCTGATTCCAAAGGATGNGACATTACTTTTGCACTAACCTGATATATACATATTGAAAATTGTGCAGACTTGTGCACACACTCCTGGGGCTAAATTCTCCCCCCCCCCCCCCCTCATCTCTCAATTCTAGTTTCTAGTGACGGTACTGCTTAGGGAAATATGCAGGCGGACGCCACGTCTATGAGCCTCCTGATTCCAAAGGATGTCCGGAGTACTTCCCACAGGAAATGTTGCCTCCTATCGCAATTCTTACTGTTACAGTTTATTTCTTGAGTTAGGAAGGTCTTTTATACTTTCCATTCTTTTCCGTGAGGTGGGTCACCGCTGATGGTAGACACAACTTATCTCTGTTCCTTTCCCTGCCACAATATATTTGGGCATCACGTAGTGTTTTAACCATATATAAAAAAACTGAAAGTAAAATGATTTTCAGTAGTGACAAAAACCTTGAAACTCCTTCGTTTTCGAGAAATGACGACTTGAAATACTTGAGGGGAGGGTTCGGGCGAAAATAGAAATATTTCTATTTTTAAACCTATTTGTATGAAACTTGGCGTAGATATGTCATATAAAAAAAATTGTTTTACGTGGTGTACTTTTTTCATGTTCTTCATAGAAAACGAGTTATTTAAAGAAAATGACAAAATGCGGAGGGGGCTGGTAAAACGTACCCTACTCCTCCTACAGTTTTATTGAGCTACATAGATGATTTTTGGCACTAAAAGAAACGGAAGTTAATTTTCTGTAACAAAGAAATTTTAGCTTGATTTTCGAATTAGGAGACTAGTGACAGGGCAGTTTCTGAAAAGAACTTGCAAAAAAAAAAAAAAGAATTTTGAGCTTTTCGAATTTACTCAAGAACTATTTCAAAAATCAAACGGAAAAATTTGACACTGAGAGTCAAATTTCGCTTCTTTTTATACCGAAATAATCTTTGCAGCTAGCTCAAAAACTGAAGGAGTAGAGTTTTCCTCAGCCCCCTTTTGCCGATTTCTTTAATAATTCGATTTCTATGGGGGAAATGAAAAAAGTACATGAGGGAAAATAATTTGTTTTCCGATTTTACGTATATATAGTTTCATTCAAATTGTCAGAAAAAAACTTCATTTTCGCCCAAACCCTCCCTTTAAGTAGGTATTACAAGAGTTTTGAGGTTTTTGTCACTCCTGAAAATCGTTTTATTTTGCGTTTTTCTATATATTTTATTAAAATATGTGCATCGAATTACACAACAACCCGTATAGTTTTATTTTTCAGGTTAATTCTTGTATTGAATCCTTCCAAAATATTTTCAATAGGAAAACCTCGTTTGAATTCTTACTTTGATAGGTTTGTAAATTATACTTTGGTGCACGAATCGCTCCGATAACTACGCCAAAACGCTCCAGCAACTATTCCAAGCGCTCCTATAAGGGCTCTAAATGCTCCGGTAACTGCTCCAAACGCTCCTATAAGTGCTCTAAATGCTCCAGTAACTGCTCCAAGCGCTCCCATAGGTGCTCCTGATGCCCTTTTCTATCGCTACTATTGCACACTTATAGCGCTATAACGCTCCTTTTAACCGCTGCTGCAGCTCTATTTTAAGAGCTCCAATGTCCTAGCTCTACTAATCAATTATGCGGATACCGCACAGTTTCACGTTAAGATATTTGCAACGTTTTCATGAATAGAGAATAGATACTGACGTTACTCGAGCCGTCCTAGAGCTCATGAAAGAATAACGAATAGCATAGCGTAGGACTGAGCTGCTCCCATTACTTGAGTAGCCTCGAGCGACCGCTGCTCTTTTCTAACAACTTCGCTGCTCAATGAAAGTAAGGAACGTTCATAGATGCTGAGATGAGACTCACGAAATATTTTACGGCATTTGCAATGTTATTGCAGAATCACAAGTTGTGGACGCTCCAAGTTCCAGTGGCACGAGGTCGTCAGTCACCGACTCTAGGAAAATCTGTCAACAAGCTAGTAAAACTAACGAAAAGGCTACTTTTTGCGAGAGTCTTTTCAAAAACCAAGGCCCAGTCGACTCCGATAGTGACAGCCACAGTGCAGCGTATATTGCTGGTAAAACTGAGGCTTTCACAGATGGAAGAAGAGGTGCCCTGTCAGATGTTACAATGCAAAAAGAGAAAATTGTACCAGAAGTTGGGACAAGCACAAAAAACGACGTACCTGAGGATGTCGATAATAGAAGTAGCTACAGTTGCCAAGAAAAAAGCACAAACTCGACATCCGTGAGCGCTAGTGCGTTATCGACGCACGGCAAACCCGACGTTAGTAAGGAAGGCCATGACCCGCAACGTGCAGAGCTTCAGCCTGCTATGGTAAGTTCTTGCTGTGTTGCACGCGTCTAACATCAGTTGGAGGGCTAATACTGTATGCTTAGCGCAGTAACACCTTAGGTGTAATCTAAGGCGTTACTGTACTTCTCGTATTAGCACTCTAATTGTACTTATTAACCCTTTACCGAGCGGCTGCAAAGCGCTTTCCTAGGATTAGCATTATGGAAGTAACAACATATTATTAAGGTCTCTTGCCTGTGGAGTGTAGCCTCTAGAGAATTAAGGAGCCAGCTCTGTGTCCTTCGTTATTTGGAGTTCTGTAACCGTTGGGTGATATTATTATAATTGACCTCAAGACACGTAAAGTTAACATAAGTGCAACAAACTTATATTTAATAAAGTAAATAGCGTATCTAACGTTAAAGGCGGTCGTTGTCAAAAATCACTTTGACTGGGACGTGATCTGCGCGGATTGATTGGCACATTGATAGGTAGTCACTAGTGAACACTACTGATGAAGAACCTCAGCTTGCGCGGTCTCTTATACTTTTGCCGCTTTCCTACGTCCTCACCATTAACAACCGCGCTCTGGTAACCATCAGACAGAGGAGGAAGATCACGGCATTCGCGAGAGTCTGCATATTAGCGTCCAGTATACCTCAAGGAAGAACAACTCTGTACCTGCCAGACGATCCCGAGGTGACATCGGGTCTCTCACAGTCCCAGCAGATGCGGCTCAGATGGACAAAGCGCGGTAAGTTGGCTTGCTTCAACCGTCCTCGGTTTCGAACTCCTCAGGGAGCATAGGATGGGCTCTACTCCTAGGTTTGCCCATCCTAAGTTATAGAGATCAGCGCCCTGGGGGAATTCATACATAACAGAGAGCAGTCTAAGCTAACCCTTCGGATCTGTCGTTTGTGTTTTTTTTTTCATTTCCATTCTATTACTGATCATTTTTTGTTTTGTTCGTTTCCAACTTGCTGTTTTTTCCGGCCGTTGATAATGTGCATCTGTCGTGCATGAATGCCACGTTACTGTCGACATACTTCAAGTCTTTTTCCAACGCTTGAAACTTCATACTGTAATTGTGTCTTGGAAAGCTCAAGTAGAATCGCTTTCACATTCACTCACCTCAATTTTTACCTGTTGATTTCCATATCGTAGCGACGTCACGACATTAGCAGCGGTTGCAACCGGTCGCTTTAATTACTTTTTCCTGTTTCAAGTTGAACATTTCGAATGGTGGGTGCACACTGACGCAAATGTTGCACCTCCGCACTATTCCACATCCGACTGCGTTGCTACGAACAAGACTTCGACTTGCTTGGGATTCGACCACTAAGATGAACATGTAAAATATGAGTCACTTCTTGCAGTTTGTAGCCTACAACATATGGTCAATCTTTTCGTATGCCTCCCATTTCTGAGTTAATTTAAAGCTGCAGTGAAGCACAGTTTTTGCGTGGCATTCCGCCGAAAGTTCTACACGCGGCACCGTGACCGCCAAAGCAAAAAATGGAGTCAGTGGGCAACTTTTACGTCAGTGTGCTCCCGTCATAACAGTTATAGCGCATCAAGCAATTTCTAGTTTCCTCTCTAGACTATAACAGAATTTGCTTTACACAACTCTACACGTTCATTGTATCGTATTCTCTAAGAGAGAACCACGAAACTTTTACAAAATACAATTTTAGTGCCACCATACATTACTGAAAAACAGAATCAGGACATTGGTCAATCGAGCCAAGGTCTACACCACGAAGCCGAGAGCCTAATGTTTCAGATATCTCTTCAAACATGGCGTGAATGATAACTCAAAAATCATTGCACCTCTCTATTGTTAAGCAGACCCAACCACACATTCGAATGCTGTGAGGTTTGAACGCTGAGCTAACACGTGTGAACCAACACAAAGGGGTGCCGCGTGTTGATGTGAACCACACGCGAACTACAACAGGTCGCAATCCTCTTCCTTTGGAGATCGACGATATAGTTTGTCAAATGTTATGATTTTTTGGGCGAAAATAGAAACTCGGAAATTTTTAGTATCTACTGAATAGTAATGTATTTTTCATGGTTTGCGATTATAAATTGGAGATATTCTGCGACTATGCCCAAGAACATGCGAATCGATTTAGGCCATTGAGATGGGAGACCCAAGTCTGATGCCGATGCATATGAACGACAAAAGCTACTCAGGCCGAGTTCACACGTCGTTCATATCAACGCATACAATCAGGTGAACAAAGAGCATCCGTGAGTCAACTTCTTCTGTCGCTGTCTACCCGTAGAAGCGTCTGTTGTTCAAATAAATAACGCCGCGTGTTCAGTTATGACAACGTTTCTTTACATTTTTGTTTATATTTTGCATCTAATTGAAATCATCTTCGTATCCCAGAATCTTATAGCCTGATTTTGAGAAGAACAGCTAATTCCCAAAATAGTTATATCCTGATAAACCGATTAAAGAGAATTCAGCACAGAACAATCAGCTGGGCTATCAAAACAATGATGGCGTCCGTGTTCTTACTACAATTTCAGGTTTTCTAAGTTATACGGGATTTTATTGATTCTTATCATCAAAGTAACGCTGAAAAACCATATGTATTGATTTGCTCATGATAACCTCCGCCAAGGAGGTTATGTTTCTATCCGGCTTGTCTGTCACTTTGTCTATCACCAAGATTACTCAAAAAGTTGTGAACCGATCTTTACGAAATTTATAGGAATTGTTAGGCATGATAACACTAACAGATTATTAACTTTTAGTGAAAATCAGTTCAATTGTTTGTTTGTCTGTCTGCCTATTTTTTTTTCCAGGCCATAACTCAAAAAGTTGTGGACGAATTTCATGAATTGTTAGGTATAATACGAAGAGCAAATGACCAAATTTTTGTGATATTTTTGTTCGTTTGTCTGTTAGTCACTGTGTTTGATTTTATGCTTGTTAGCACAATGACTCAAAAAGTTATGGATGGATCCTTAAGAAATTGACATGAGTTGTTAGTAATGTTAAAAAGGCATAAATGATCCAATTTTGGTGATAATTGGTTGGTCCGTTTGTTGTAAGATTTGTTAGCAGCATAACTAAAAAGTTATGAACGGATCTTCAAGAAAATTACAGATATTGTTGTTACTATCATAAGGTACAAATAATTAAATTTTGGTGCTGATACAAAGAAAATTATGGTTTCAGAACCATTTTGAATTTTTCGCTACCGTTGCCTTGCTTGGCGGAGGTATGCGCTCTCAGAGTGCTCTCTAGTTGCTGAATGCTATGGAGCATAAATTTGGTATTTATAGGCTTTGGTTAGTGAACTTGAATGATGCAGCGCGTTCCGAAAATGAACATGCTTCATCCTCGAGTCTCGCGCGTTTGCCGCAGCCGCTGCTGTCAAATCAACGCGTCGCGTTCACAAATTTGAACGAACGCGTTATGATGGATGACGTGTGAACTGGGCCTTAGCCACCGTACTAGCCGTCCGATTTCGCTCCAGTGATCAAACTACAACTTAACGTGTTTGAATTTCAAGATAAAATAGGAGTCATTACGAACTGAAACTCCTTAGGGAAAATTTTTTTTTTCAATAGTTTCGGCGTGAAAGTAACCTCCAAACACTTGACAACTGCTGGATTCAGATAAAGGGCGCGTTTGTTTGGACAGCGACATTAAGCCACTTAGGATTGACTTGTCCGAATCTTCAGACAAGTACCTTGGCTTCGACTTGTTAATTCAAGTTTCGGGCGTCGACTCTTAATCAACTAGAGCACTCTGAGAACGCATACCTCCGCCAAGTGAGCCAACGGTAGCAAAAATTCAAATTGGCTCTGAAACCATAATTTTCTTTGCATAAACTCCAAAATTTAATCATTTGTGCCTTTTTATATTAGTAACAGTTTGTTCAATTTTTTTGAATATCCGTTCATAACTTTTTGAGTTATACTGTTAACAAACGTTATGACAAATATGAGCCAAACATACAAACGAACCAGCCGATCTGCACCAAAATTTGATCATTTATGTCTTATACCATTACTAACAATTCCTAAAAATTTCATAAAGATCCATTCATTATTTTTAGAGTTATTGTGCTAACAAGCATGAAATTAAAAACAGTGACAAACGAACGAACGAACAAACGGACCATTACCAAAATTTGGTAATCTACTCTTTGTTATATACCTAACAACTCACGTCAATTTAATCAAAGTCCATTCATAACTTTTTGAGTTATGGCATCGAGAAAAATGATGCAGACAAACAAACAAACGGATGGACATATCTTCACCAAAAGTTAATCATCTGTTCCTCCTAATATACCTAACAATCCCTGTAAATTTAATTTAAATCGGTTCATAAGTTTTTGAGTTATCCTGGTGACAGACAGACAAATAGACAAACAAACAGACAAACACGACGAAAACATAACTTCCTTGGCGGAGGTAATTACGTGTGAGACTTCCATGATGTTAGTCTAACTCCGTAAAGAGGAGATTTCAGTCCGCTCAGCATTATCGGGCTGCTCCTAGCACCTGCACCACGATGCAAAGTGACGAAGCTAATGTTCCTATCTGTATTCCCGGACAATTCAGGTGGACTTGGCTGAGGTCGACTGTGACGACCCAGTCAGACGCGCCGTTACTCGCGCTGATTCGTGAACGGCGGTTTTGTGCTATGGCCTTTGTGCGCTGCACGTGAGCAAAGTGTTGGAACGTTTATGTTGGATTGCTTCCTTGTAAACGCCGCTGTCTGTTGACTAAAAGATTTGTGGAAATGTTTCCACTCATTGGAGAAATAAATGATACATTATTATGCCAGCTGGCTTTTAGCAGATGCCCCTACTATGTTTTAGCTATCACTTTAAATATGGAGTGAATTGAAGCTCAAAAACTTCAGGACGCTTGACGGTCTGGTCAGGAAGCAAAGAGCGAACTTGTCCACATGACGTCACTTCCACCACTCCATACGTTTGCGGGTCGGGGCTCAGACAACGAAATATAATTATAAACGCTGTACAATTTGATGCAAGGATGAGCAGCTTGTACGTGTCCCGATATTCTGTACGTTTCAAGGCGGTAGAATGAAAGTTGTGCAAGCTGCACATCCACGCATCAAGTTCTACATTCGACTGCATAGTCAGGCTCCAGCTTAAGAAATCTTATGATTGGGGCGCACTTAAATAACAACGAGAACTAAAGTTGAACTACTTTAATCGCCTCGACAGCAAACCCCTTTCAAACGCGCCTTTATGTACGGTATTCTTGCAACAGACCGCACATTGCCCTTTTTTACATGTAGGCTATATATTGTAAGTACAACATTTAAAGCTATATAAAACTAGAGGATCACTCTAAGAGCGTATATCCCGGCCAAGCAACGTAATATTAACGAAAAATTCACGTTGGTCCTGTAACCAGGAGTTCCTGTTCGTCACCGCCAAAACTTGATAATTTGTGCCCCTTAATCCTATGAACAGTTCCTGTAATTTTTTTTTTTTTTAAAGATCCATCCATAATTGCTCAAGTTATGTTCTGACAAACTCAGAGTCACACGCACAAACAGATCATTGCCATATATTGTATTGGTCATTTGTGCTTTTTGACAGTTTCTCATATTTCAAGAAAATCCCTCAGTAACTTTTTAGGTTGTTACTGGCAAGTAAGGAACAAACACTGATACAAACACACCTGGACTTGCGGATCATCACGAGAATTTCGACACTTACTCTTCGTAACATTCCTAACAGTTCGTACAAATTTCATGAAGATCCGTTCATAACTGCTCATGTTACCAGGAACCTACTAATGTTAATCATCTGTTCCTCTTCATATACCCAACAATTCTCATAAATATCATGAATATCCATCCATAACTTTTTAAAATATCGTGGTGACGGACATGGATACAAAGAGACAGGCAGACTCTAAAAAAACATAATCTCTTAGACGGAAGGAAGTAGCTAGTTTTTCACATTCTGATGCAGGTCGCTGTTTACGAAAGGCCTGCACAGCGACTGTGTGGCCGCTTACACTGCACTGCTCCAAAGCTCGGATGATGCAGAAGCGTACAGGGGCCGCGCCGCAGCTCACCTGGCAATGGACAACCCAGAACTGGCTTTACAAGATATCAATAAGGTGGGAAATTTCAATGAACTGGTGATATACTCGAACTTTATCGTTTCACAGGTATAGTACGCTAACGTTATAAGTTGATAGGCAATTTTCTGCCGTTGGGCTTATATTTCTCGGTCTGACGTGCCAGCTTGCTCATAAAAAGCTGAGGCACTGGCAACAAAGTGAATTAGAATGATCGCTCAAAGTTAAATGGATTGCAATGTTTGACAGCACACTGGTAACCCTGGGACGCCGTGAAAATCGAAGCTCCTCGTACTCGCCTATTGCTTCTAATGTCAGTACACTGATGACAATCTTGCCGCGGAGTGACCTCAATAATTTATTAAATCGGAACCGGTGCATACGAAATTATGAATAGGCACAGATTACATAGTGTATGTGGTCAAAATGTCAACACGTTGATGACAGTCTTTCCTCTGTGAGACATTTTCAAGAAATACTCTTATAAAGTCTGTTCATACAGAACTACGATACTGATAGTATCGTGTATGAGG
This sequence comes from Parhyale hawaiensis, assembly GCA_001587735.2. Lineage (NCBI taxonomy): Eukaryota > Metazoa > Arthropoda > Malacostraca > Amphipoda > Hyalidae > Parhyale > Parhyale hawaiensis. The sequence goes on along the minus strand of LQNS02277275.1, from coordinate 9,111,897 downwards.
TCAAAATAATGTGAAAGCTGAAGCCGCGGTCGTAGAAACGTAATCGGATTAGTCAATTTCGCTCTAGGCTGATGGATTGACGAAAGTGTCAAGTGGGCACCAAGCTTAAACTGCGAAATATGAGAAACTAGGCATAACTCAACGCTGCTCGAGCACATCCGGGCTCTAGAGCTGTTGCTCGCCTGGGATCCACAGTCGGTTGCGGTAGGGTCACCATTTGTCTATTTCCTCAGCTAAGAATATTATACATGCTAAGCTTCTGTGACCTGTTGAGTGTGTTTGACAAGTGATGTTCGTGTTTCTTTCATTAGATGTTGGAGCTTTGTGATAACATGTGCGAATCGATACAGCTACTGTGGAGTCAGATCCTGCCAGGAAGCAGAAAGCGTATCGTTACACACTTTACTTCCTAGATTCCAGGGACCAAAAGGCCGGCACAACACGCGTGGGTGATAATAACGTGTGTACGGCGCACGGCAGGCATTAGGCCTGCTGTGCCAGAAGCCATACAGCATCTACAACGGTATACTTGAATATCCTTCACATTCAACGTAATTTTTTTAGGTTATGCAGTTTCTTACACCAAACTCAGCTGGCGCGTTCTGCCTACAGCAGCTGCAGTCGTCATAATAATAATAATAATAATAATAATAGTGTCTTCTCCTCCCCAGGCCCTGCATTTGTTAGGCCCTCCCTCAGAAGTGCCCAAAGAGACCCTGCTGTCGTGTTGGCAGCTTCGGGGGAGTGCACAAGCAGCACTCGGACAGCACGATGAAGCTCTCAGTGACTTTGAATTGGCACTGGCTCTGGAACCCGAGCACCCTCAACTATTGAAGAACCGCGACGAAGTACTAAAGATATTAAGTAAACGACAGACATTTATAATGAGTTTGCTACAAACGGTCAGGGTTTTCACACTGTTGTAACAACGTATTTGTTTCACTAGAAATGGATGTTTTTTGACCTATAACATTCAATGTTAAACAATTGTACAAATTTTCTATTGGAAGTTCCTCTTACTTTGCCTGGGTAGGGTTAGGTTCGTCCAGCCATTTTTAGGGCAAATTGAGCTTCCTCGATAATCCTATAGGTGCCCCAGACCTCTGTGAAGTCGTGCGGGCAACTTTTTTTTTTTCGTGCCCGCTGTGCTTTCGATTTTCCGGCTCCTATTAATGATCTTTCTTCTAATCTTCCTCTTCTTTCTTCACTTGTTGCTCCCATGCATGCTGATTCACTATGGGAACACCCCTATGCATGGGTTTCAAGTTTCAGTTAATATGCTCGAAGTCCCCAGTATTTCCTCGTTAAACGACAGTATGCGGTAGCTCATGAGGCTAAAGCCAACGTCTGCAGAGACTGCAAAGCGTTAATATTCGTCTCAAGGGTGGGTACAGTCGTATCATAATATAATCTTCTAATTCTTCTAGAGCGTTGCCTTGCCAATCTATGGGCATTTGTGAGATTTTGTTAGCCCATATCTCAGCCCCACCCACTACCTGTTTGTAGAGAAATCTCAGAAATACCCATAGAATTGGCACCGCTGTAGAGGAATTTGACCACGACCGAACTGCCTTGATAAAATGGTCAGACTATAGCTTGGCTCGCCGGGCGGTCAGGGCTAGAGCTTCAATTGTATGCTTTACAGTCGTGCAGCTTTTCAGCTACAGCCATCAATAGTTTTATATTAACTCATTTCACTCGAACATTGCTTTAATGATGAAAATACTAAAGATGATGCGATTCTAAAAATAAAAAAATATTGGAACATACGTTTGCCGTGTAGCATAAAATAAGTCAGAAAAAATATATAAATATATAGCTACTGGATTGATGATCCTACAACATGAATACGGATGGTGAATTTGAAGAAACAGAAAAAGTTTCCCCTAAAGCTGAGTTAACCCCAACCAATAATGTTATTTTCACTGAATATTTATTTATGGTACAGTCTAGTATAATTTACTTGTACAGTATTTGTAATCGCTGTAAAAAAATTATATAGGGTTTTTAAAATATCTTCTAAATATTCCTGTAAACGTGTTTCATTGCACCGAAAAATTTGTATACAAAACCAATTCTTGAAATTCAAATATTATTGGCTACTAGTATTTGGGTAACGCCTCTTCACGTAGGTTTATTTTATTAAGGCATCCTAGGACGTATTAATGCAATACAAAATGAAGGTATTTCACCTTCTCCAGTTACCTACGTCAATAGAGCTTGGTCCCGAACCCTTTCATTATTGAAGGGTTACCAGTACTTCATTAGTCACCTCCAGAACGACAATAGCCACATGCAATAGATATTTTCGCTATATCAACGTAGCTGAAGAAATGCATAGCTAAATGTATGACATGAACACACGTGTATCTGACATTAGCATGTGTGTACCTGCATTAGCAAAAATTGTTGACTTATTATAATATACTGTATAACAAAGTCAGATATTGGATACGACGTAATATAGGATGGGCGAACCTAACCCTATGGCCCAGCCATAGGTACATACGGCAGTTTACTTTATTTCTGTCAAGAACAAACTTGTCAATAAACCCTCGCATTATTAACGAAATGGCAAAAACACACAACGCCCTTACCGTAGAAAGTTTACTAAAAAGCTCAACATTATATAAATATTAAGACAAAAAGAGAACATTGACCGCCATCAAGATACACGCAGCAGCCACCCACGGGCTCTTGCGCTCACCAATGCGGGCCATCTTCCAGAAGGTGCCCAGCACCCTGCAACAACAAGATTATTGACAATTGAGGAGCGCTCAGTATTGACGAACATAAACACAGAAGTCGCTGAACACAGGGAAGGCAATATGGTGCAAAATTTGTTCTACTAGCAAATTAATAACTATATATGTAAACTACAACAGCGAACCTTTATCACAAGCAAGGATTGTACTGGCAAATAAACTGCCAGTATTGGCTGAACAGGAGTAAACTTCAGTTACAAGTAGCTACCTGAAGATATTTGTAATTGCACAAAACAAATATGGGTCGGAGATTTGAATTCTAGTGTTTGCAATTATCAACTGTACCTACACCACAATAAATCAAGGTTGGAGAGTCTGTTGCTCCTAGGTCCCACTCCGGCTTTGACTCCAGGTCCTCCAGAATTTCCGACTCCAATTCCTGGTCTTTGAAATTTCCCAACTCCCGACTCGGATTGCTTGATACAACTGGTAGTTAATGTAAACATTAGCTAAATATGTCCAAAACATTTTACCGATATATACACACATATTCAGCGAAAGATAATATTTTTGCACATATACAATATTTATTGGGACATAAAATTTTCATTTAATTATTTATAATTCATTAATAATTATAGCTAGGTAATGCAGAAAATGTCTTTTTTTGTCATGCATTTTTTTGTTGTTGTTGTTGTTGTTTGGAGAAGATTTCTGTTCTGATTATTGCATACTATGGTGCAGAAATTTGGCTATCAAATTGTGTCATGTAATTAAAAACTGGTGCATTGTATAATAGTTTTTGAAAAGTTTTTAATTACAAGTTCCCATAAATAACCTTTTATTTAACTTCCTGTAACTCCACAAGAATGAAACCTAGACCTTAAGTCCCTAAAACATTGTAAAGTTCCACCTATAAGTTTTATCTGAACATTTGCTTAGTGATGGTCAATGGGAACAGAGTGGAAGTTTTATTTTCTTGAATACTGTAGGCATTTTTATTTGCTTGTCTGTCCAATTGTTTTCAGCTACTTTGCAATATAATTAGGCCTATGTGATATTAGTAGCAAGTACAAGACAATTAGCAAATAAAAGAATAAAAAAAACTAATAATGTCACAAAACTATAATAATATATGGTAGTTTATTAATATACAGTAATATACAAATATAAAATAACAAGCAATATAATTAATACATCAGCTTAAGTTTCAGAATTATTACCCTTTTATCTCAAATGGATTCCTTCGCCATTTGCACCACTTGGGACTGGAATTATACAGTTTGTTCATGAAATATAAGAAGTTAAGTCAGCATTAGGCATTAGACAATCTAGGTGCTCCATTATCAATGGCAAACACTTAGATTGAACCAAAAACAAAATATGTCTACAATTACAAAATCTTTCATTATTTTTTAAAATTTAAGGCTGAAAATTCTGAATTAATTTGAAAATGGTTTTTTTTAAATGGGATTCCAGAGTCTGAGTCGGGCTAAAACTACCGACTCCAACTCCGACTCTAGAGCAAGTGAGATTTCGACTCCTAGAGCAAGTGAGATTCCAAATCCTCGATTCCCGCTGATGCAGACTCAGACTCTGCAATAAATTTCCTATGGCTTCAAAATGTGAACAGCTACTGGGTACGTAACTAACGTATGTATGTTGTTGTAGTTACGTAGGGGGCGGCTCCGGAGGGGGTCGGGCGTGTGGCGGAAGGTATGAGAATGAAGGTAGGGAAGACAAGAAGTCATGCACAGATAGAGGGCTGTCCCATAGAGAG
>LQNS02277275.1:9078087-9090298 GCA_001587735.2 Parhyale hawaiensis | reverse complement strand
ACTCAATGAGTTTTCATGCTACAATAAAAACAATGACAGTTTTAGAATCCTTGAAGCATTCCTAAGAAAACTATACAGCTGGATTTTTCATTTTAGCCCTTTTTTCAATGCAGCCCAAAACCGATTTTCCCCCTATGTTTTAGTTAGGTAGTGATTAGACAGAATTGAAAATGGAGAGGCCAGCTCAGTAGTTTTGTTAAGAATGTTTCAAGGATTCCAAAACTGTCATTGTTTTTATTGTAGCATGAAAAATCATTGAGTTCTATTCCTTTGAAATTTAGAAAATATGCATAGGTATATCTTTATACTGTAGGTATATACTTCCATTATCTCAAAAACTAAGGCCTAAATCAAAGAAATTGTGGGAGTAAAATGTGTTTCTTTTTCAAAAACACATACACTGTGTGAATTTCAGAACAATCGGTAGAAAATTGAGTATTTTACCCCCCTCACATAATGCACCAGGTGCAAAAGTTTTACCAAAATTTGTTTAATGTCTTAATGTCCTCACTTTATTATCCCAAATGATGCAAAATATCATTGTATATGTACAATATACCTAGCATCATTAACTTGATATATGTTTGCACTAGCAAAAATTATTTGGACATGTTTTATGTTTACATCAAATATCTACTAGTTGGACCTAGGAATTGGAAAATCTTGAGGACCAGGAGTCGGAGTCGGACCTTGAACCCTCCGACTCCGCAACCCTGGAATTTCCACGGGTACCGTTAGTAATTATGATTAGGCCTATACCTCAGTAAATAACGGGTGTCCCAAAACACGCCCTGGATGTTAGCTTCTTTATATCTCCGGTTTCAAGCTGCTCATTTCATACCAAAATACTGATTTTTATTGTCACAAAAATGCTGTTCAACAATTGAATACAGAACAGCCAGGCCACGTTGAATGAACAGCATTTGTTAGTGCTTCATGTGCAGGGCTTGCTTGGATGTAGTTAATAGATTGAGTGTTGAAACGAATTTTTCTCAGTGATGAGCAAAACAGAACACCTCTGTCGGTGGCACCACACCCGCGACAGCGCCCAACTCTGGGGTGTCTAAAGGACAGACAGTTTCGAGACGTAACCCTCATTTTGGACAGATTCGGCGTTCTCATCTTTTTTTTTTTCGGGCACTCTGTGGTAACTCAGTGTCCCCAGCACCAGGCCTCCTCACTTTGGCACAACGAGCATTCGTCACACATCACCCTAGGGCATCGAGCTGAAGAGGCTTCGGATTTTGTTTGATCCTCCAGAGGTGTTCTATTAGTGAGAGATATTCGTTGCAACACTCAATTCATTCTCAGTGGCTCGCTCCGACAGAACACCTCTGTCGGTAGCACCGACATGCCCATGGCGCAGCAGGAAGGGTTTTCATGGCCCCCCTGAGTTGCTGGTGCAAGGGATACTTACTGAACTGAACTAATTTATCTTTCCCTAGACTTTTTCCTGCAACAATCCAGCTGCTCGGGGTACTGGCAGGATAGCAACAATAAATCACAGCTATACTGAAGGGTACCAGCAATTTATTTTTCGCCGTTTGCTGTACCCCTGGCTCTCTATCAAGAGCTAATGCCTTTGACAATGCACTGAAACTTCTTCATTGTCCAGGAACAAGTCTTTGGAGTAAAACCCTGTTAGGGTAGTACTGCTCTATCTCTGATTTCTGCTAGACTACCCTTTTACGAGAAGTTCTGAGCTTAGTAACAAACAAGAGGCATAGCCAGCTTGTTATTCAGAATATCCTAGAACCTCTAGTCGTTAATGCCATCAGCTTAGCTCCCCTCTAGGGAAAAGGGGGGGAGGGGACAAGACCCCTTTCCCGGAGCCTGTTTATGAATTTCTCCCTATTTAACACATTGAAAGGTGATCTACTACAAGAGCATTGATTTTCTAATGTCTGTACTTCAGAACCTGGTTAGCCTGCGGCTTTCCAGGGAGACTACATATTGCACCCCTCCCCCAAATTATCTTTGACATTGTCCATCTCAGCAGCCGTCTCTGGAACAAGGCTGAAGATCCCAGACAGAAGGCCTTGCATCAACGATTTTCTAAATGGGAATAAGTAGGAAGCTCATAGCCTCTGACCTTTTTTTCAAAGTCTGACCAGCGGATAAGGACCAATTCGAGAAATAAAGCTTTCAGCCTTCACGAAGTGCACTGTTTCTACTATCAGAACTTCCACGACGAACTCTCTGAACTGAGCCGACCTAAGGAGGCGACAACCTCTTGGGCCCAGGAGATGACGTCTAGTGTTCGATAGACGCTAACCAAGCATTACGTTCCTGCTGTGTTCACCCAGGACAACTTTTATCATAAGGGATGCTTCTACAGCCGTAGGACCCCAACTCCAACAGGCCTACCAGAGAGGTTCCTCTGCTGACCTTATCTGCTCTGTTGTCTATCAATTTTTCCCTCTCCGAAAAAGAGGAGAAGGGCTCTCTGATCAAGACCCTAGGGTGTGAGAAGAAAGTTCATATATTGAATTCTATTTGGTCCTGAAGACCTGAAGAGATTATCTGAGTTTAGGAAACTTGAAACGTGAAGGAACTCCTGGTCAACTCGAGCCTGTCCGTGACATGACGATAATTTGTACGATTCTTCCAGAACCGGAACATCTACCCTCTAGGCTTCTGCCTGAGTCTCGGTCTCCTCCTGGTACCAGACCTACAATCTAAGCTTCTTTCAACAGTAGTTTAGCTTAGAAGCACACTCTAGCTCCCAGCTGCTACCCAGGCTCAATCTCGTCTGGGTATACTGTACATCCACTAGCCTGTGAGGGCTTAAAAATTGTTTTACATCCTTGTGTGAAAAAAATCTGAATAATGCAGCTGTCAGAGGCCCCCATCTCTCAGGGTGGCCTGTCTTATTCCAGACAAATGGGACCAAGTCAGGGGCTCAAAGGGGATCCTGCCTTACACTACCACCTTTCTGACTAGCAGCGTTCTCCTTTAAATGTGGGAAATTCTTCCTATAACTTATGAGGACACAGCCTGTGCCAGAGCATTAGCCTGGAGCATCTGCGAGTCGTCAGAAGTCCAGCTCCTGTGAGGCGGTTTACCGCAGAACTAAACCTAGGAAAACTAGGCTTTCTCTGTCTAAATCTATCCAAGAGTCAGAATAGTGTCTCGCCTGGTGTAGTGTGCACCAGTCTACCCCTGGAACTATACTCCTCAAGGAGGATTCAGGGTTTCTTATGGCAACACAATTGGAAAACCCCTGCACCCTCTAAATTAGTCTCCTGGAAGCCTGAAACTGTAGTATGTACTATAAGTGACCAACTAGTATAATTAGTTCAGGCTCCTCGCCAGGTACTAACTGAGCATTCGGTTAATCTGTTACGCGGTGTCGCGTCGACTGGGGCCTATGTGCAGTCCTTGAGAAATAGGGTCGAGCTTCTATGAATCACTGCTCCCTGGCAAGAAGTCTCAGGCATGTGTGAGAGAACTTTCTCAGAGGGAAGCGGCCAGACTTGGTTAGGTTGAGGCAGTAGTGCCGCTCTCCCATGGGTGCCTAGCTGCCTGGTAATTTATCTGACACCCAGGGCACCCTGATGTCCAAGACGGAGGACTTCCCTTACTGAAGTGGGGGAGACTTCCTGCTCTGTACTCAGGCTTCAAGATGGAACAATAGTTGTCTCAAAGCCTTCAAAAACTATCTTTTTAACTATGTCTATTGCAGCAACAGTTACCTGCTATGGCCTCACCTCTAGTCGGAGGGTCTACTGGCCCGGAGATACTTGAACTTTCTATGCAGATCCTAACACCCTTCATATATCTCCTACAGAACATAGGGAGTGGGAAGCCAGCTGATGAATCCAGATGGATTACATTATACATACTCAGTCTACCATCCTGCATCCTGTGAGCTTGAAGAGATCTTTCCTCCCATCAAGAGTACCTTTCAGGACTTCGAAGAGCAATATTGCACCGGAGCGCAGGATTTCACTGGTCACACCTTAAGATACATCCAAGGCTCTGGTAAACCAGCACTATTCTAACATCGGGACTATGACTCTTAAAGGCAAAATACATGGTTCTGCAAACAAGCTCCCATACCGACATTTTCTACCTAACTGAAATCCATTGGATTAGTGGCTGATCTTCGACCATAAAAGCTATTCTACCAGATGCAGTCTAGTCACCGCCCTCTGGGCAGCCCATAGGCCTAGCAGGAGGTAGGCAATTTCTGTACCAGCAGCAACCTATGACGTTGAACCTCAATCAGGGAGCCACTTCTTAGCACTTTGATGTCACTTCTTAACTACCCTCTGCAGAGGTTCACAGGCGATCTAGGAACCTGCACAAAGGCAATGTACCCCGGATCAGATACCATCCAGATGGTCCCGAACATGACCCAAGCGCCCTACCTAGTACCACAGACCCGTCAGAGGATCTGGAGGGAGTCCAATCTATGGTCTTCGTCCGAGTCTAATCTAGTCCTAAACTTCATCGCCATCTGTGACCTCTAGGAGCCCTCACCCCCAGGACTACAAGGAGTTGGGGTAAAGGGGGCGTCAGACTTAGTAACGACTGAAGAGTCTAAGTCAGTGAAGTCCGGAAACCAATCTCTCTTGGACCTGGGTCCTGAGAAGCCAGGCTATGGAGAGATTCACCATCTACCCCTCTAATTCTGCTCACCTTAACTACTCTTCTAAATAATTTCAGCCTTGCTATAGACTGAAACCGTCGAAGGTAGTGTAGTGACCCCAGTCCTTTACACTAGATGTAGTTCAGCCATCCTTCTAGAAGTTGGCAACTTCCTCAGGAAAAACCAGGTTAACCAGTGTCTCTCCCAGAGGAATGCCTACTGTTGTTCTATTAGCCTGAACTTAAAAAAATACGCTCCTTTGATAACAGCGCTAATCCATTCAATAGCCAATTGTACAGGTAGTGTTGGGCTAACCTTAGCCTGGCTTAGCCACAAGAGCATTAGAATCTAGGTAAGCATCTGCTCTATGCTGCGGACCTGAGGCTCCTTATCCTTCAACTGTGGGAAGGGGGCCAATGCATCGCAGCGCCCACAGCAAGGTTACAGAACTCTCTCTCCAGAGTAATCGAGGCTTGGACATTATCTAGGCGAACCTGATCAAGTTTATTTTCCCCTAGGGTATTTCCCAAGATTGGAGTACCCTGTACCTCAAAGGTTAAGCCCTCCGGGGCTCCTGGAAGAACCACATACTCTGAAGCTTTTTCTTGAAAAGAGGTTTCCCACCCTGGACCAGCTGGTCTGAGGGTTAACAAGACTGCAGTTAGTCTTGCCCTACAGTCTTAAGCCCCCGCCACCTGTTGACTGGGTTTAAAAAATCCCTTCCTTCCAGGCAGGAACTCAAGTTCCCAGAGCAAAATTTTCATTATTCAACCCCACGTGTTGTTCTTCTCAGGAACCCTTGATAATAAAATCTACAATCCATCTGAAGTCAGTGCTAGTATTTATTTACAATGAACGAAACGAATGACGACGGGAGGTGGCGGTCAAGGGGCTACGAGGAGAGGGTCTTTTATGAGCTTCTTAGAATCTCATAACAAGAGCAGAGTTTTGGGGACCAAGATGGTTGAGCTCCAACAAGTCCTCAATGACCCCTAAGTGGGGTCCAAGGATAGGACCTGCTGGACAGGCCTCCAAGACTGAGCAGTTCCTGGCGAAGTCCGATGGATAGTTGAATTATACTCAACAGGAAGGTTCAGTAGGTACCAGAGCTAGCCTCCGCTGAATGCTCTCCATTTATATATACAGCCCAACTCAATGTGTTGGACCACTTGAAGTTTGGTAAGGGCGACCAAGTCAAACTGTCATTGCCTAGAGATGGTATAATGGTTGAGTTCTACGGGGGCAACTCCATTTGGACCCTTAGGATTATCTCGTCTTTGCCATTGCACAAGTCCGTACTGAACTGGGCGTACTAATTTCTTAGAATTCTAGGTATAGTATTCCTGTTGACCCGAAAATCCGAGGATAAGCCGATCGGTTCAGAAGACTACACTCGTTATGAAGACAAGTTCGAAAGTGAACCCTGGTAGGGTAACATGTCTAGTACCCGTCCACTTAGGACTAAAATTCTTCCCGTGTGAAAACTAGCAGTGCTAGAAAGCCGTACATAGGCTTAAGCTGTTGGACAAGTAGTGCCGCACCATCCCTGAAACTGACGGGCGAAAAAAAGAAAACAGTAAAAAATGGTGGTTTACACATTTTTTCACTAATAACTAAAGGTGTACCGATACTATCGGTATCGGTACCCCATGTATCGGCCTTTTTTTTTGTATGGGTATCGGCCAAAAAGGGTCAATTTTGCCGATACCGCCGATACTTTTAGAAAAAACGATGCTAGTTTGAATTCGGTGGACGCGGCGACTTTCGTGCGCCTAAGTACAAGGAGCGGTAGATGAAAATAATCAAGTAATTGAGAGCATTCATTGTTTGTTCAGCTAGATACTAAAATACAATATGTAATGAAAATATTGCCAAATAAATCTTTAACAGAGCAGGAAGATATCTGAGAATCGCCTAGTGAATATAGTCACGCATCAGCAGCTAACATCAGTGTTGTCCTGCTACAGGAGATGTAAGAAACGCAGCGAAAACGTATGCAAAAGCTTCGTTTTTTATACTGCTAGTCAAGTGAAAAGTTTTCCTAATTGCAGAAGTTAGGATGTAGTTGAACAACTGCATTATATGACGAATACTAGGCAGTGGGAGTACGATAATTAGGCTCTAACATCGCGGACGTCGCAGGTCCGATTAATGAAAGGTACTTCTTGACTTCTAGTTAGAGGAAGTTGCTTTAGCATTACTGTACATTTTCGGCACTAGGTTACTTCAGCATCATTTTCTATTGTCGAGAGATCTACGTTTCACTTCCGACTGTTCATACTTTTAGCACTTTCCCACACCGCGTGGCAGACATGGCTTAAACCAAATTATAGCCTCTATTTCTGTAACTATTTCATAAAGATGCTTCTGCTGCAGCAACTTTGTTCCAAATGAGTTCTGCACAGCTCTCTATTAATTCTGTAATCAAGGGCAGTGCATGTATAGCCTACTAGACGGTTAGAAGGATAACTGACATTTATTTATCTCCCTAAATGTGGACAAGAAAGGGGTAAAATTAGTTCACACAATAGTTGTCAAAGCTTAATAAACGCATGTCTACGTGCAAAATATTTTGCAGCCCTGGTCTCTGGAAAGACTGACAGGTCTGGTGGTAAAATCTATCGTGAACTTTGGCGTCATTGACCGCGTAGTCGAACTTCTGTGAGAATCGCTGCAAGCTGTATCCAATTCTGGTCAAATGCATAAGTTTACAGGTCGACCGACGTCACTTAGATTGTCTAAGCTTGCATTCCTTTGACTGTCTGGCGCTGTTGCCTCTTATTTATTTCTGTGATTTTTGCGCCGCTCTTACGTTTTTCGACTCGCGCTTTGCTCGGGTGCTTTTCTGTGCATAGATTTCACGATTTGGCATACATCAGGCGTGTTTAAGTGGCGTACTTCCAGTGATGTATCTGATCAAATTAGCTAGTCTGAACTACGCAAACTCCGTACTAAAAACTAACTTTACTTGCCCCTTTGGATTGACGTTCAGGTAGCTATTAGCTACATGTGTTACCGAAAGCCACATTCAGAGAAAGATAAGCTGGATAATCTTATTAGTCTACAGTTTTCTGTAGCTAATTGTTTTGGATTTATCGTTTGAAATGGCAATGCTAGTTTTAGCTTCATTATTAACAGTAATTATAGCAAGGTTCACTGGCTGCCAAGTACTACCTAGGCTTATGTCACCTCGCGAAGAGGAAGACATGTAGAATGCCTAGAAACCTGTAATAGCCTGTAACACATGCACCAGAGTTGTCACCCATAATTTCCATGTATAGGCATATTCTCAAGAAATTTATGTATCCTGTAACTTCATTTTAATGAAAACAATATTTCAACAAAATAACCGAATTAATTTACAAGTATCCTCTTTGATATTGCTTTTTTCTAGAAAAGTATCGGTTTCGGTAAAGCATAGGCAATTTATAGGTATTAGTATCGGCTGATTGTTAGGTATCGGTAGGTATCGGCAGCAAAAGTAGTATCGGTACAACCCTACATGAAAAAAATGTGAAAACCACCACCATTTTTTGTTTCATTTTTTCGCCCCTCATTTTCAGGGATGGTGTGGCACTAAGCGAACAGTTTAAGCCTATGTACGGCTTTCTAGCACTGCTAGTTTTCATACAGTAAGTTTTTTAGTGCCAGGTTGACGGCTACAAGCATGGTGGACGGGTACTCGACATGTTACCCATTCCTACCGAAGAGTCCATAAGCCAAAAGCTTGCGAGCGGCAAGACCCGCAACGGCGCCCGGTAACTTATTCTTGCCTCAACCGTTTCCCTTTGAGGCTGAGAGCCAATGGTCCACACAAACCTGCGCTCAAGTTATGATGACTGAACGTGCTCTGGAGTTAACTCCAGAAAAGGGGCTTCCGTAATACTACAGGCATCACCGGCCAATTTATAAGCTGGTGAATGTCAGCAATGTCCCTCAAATACTCTTCTGATGCCTCACTGGAAATACTCCTTAGAGGTAAAGTACACACAGGTCTAAGGTGACCTGTGCCAAGTCTTAAGGGCGGTAGCTGCTCTGAAGCAAAATTTATAATTGGACTCCCATTACTTGTTCTGGGGTAGAGTCCAAATGGTTCCAAGGCTAAGGCCCTTGTCGGGAATTTAACCCTCGCCCACAATTTGGTTACCCGGGGACCCACGTCAGCTGTTTGGCTGAAGTAGGCTATAGGTAAGCCAGTGTTGTTATACACCACAATGACCGTCTCATTGAGCTCTACATGCCAGTCGCAATTAAACCTCACTTTCTGGGGATTAGGGTAAAGCTATAGCCCTTCAAAGTTGGTCTGGTTACGCACCAGCAGTCTGGCTCCCTGGGCATCCAGTGCAGCATGTTTCCACGCACCATCAACTTGCTCCCCGGGTATCCAGTGTTAGAGTTAGTGTTGAATAATTCATTTTCTATGGAGAAAATGGCAAAAAGTACAGGAGTCCAACCACATTTTTCGAATTTACATATCTCTACCAAGTTTCATTCAAATCGGAACAAAAATAGAAAACAAATTTGAACTCATAAGCGGGATTTTTCATGAGATTCATAAATACGACTCACAAGAAAACTTTTGTTTATGTTCCGATTTGAATTAAACTTGGTACAGATATGTAAAATAAAAAAATGAGGGTTAGACTCCCGTACTTTATACCATTTTCTCCATAGAAAACGAGTTATTCGAAGCTATAAATAATGAGAAAAATTGTTTTTAACTACATACATAAATGGCTAACTTTTTTCTATTTACCGTAAAGAAAGAACTAAATGACCAACAGATTCAGCATACTTCTTTCTAAGAAACTACATCATGAAATACCGCATTAGTTCCGTAACAAAAAATGGCATTGATCTCCCTGAAGCGATGTAGTGCAAAAATCTACGAGATTTGACGCCATATTACAAAAATACCATTCAAGTTATTCAAAATCTGAAAACATGAGGGCGTAAAGCAACATTTTTCGTCTATGACTCGTGATTTTTACTTCTCTACCTATTATAATACGTGAACAGGTACCTGCGCACTAATGCTAGTTACATGGGTAATTTTTATGAGGTGATGCGCGGTGGGCGAGGGTTAAAGATCTTCCTTTTATGCCTCAATGGAATGTTGAACATCTTCTGAGGTTGAGTCCAAATAATCCACAAGTAATAGTGCCAACCCCCAACAAGTCGCACTTGTTCTAAGGCTAAGTCTACCATCGAACCTCCAGGATTTCTACAATCTTGAACAACTGTAGTCTGTGTCTGTAGGGACTAAGATTCGCGATCGTCTAAGAGCAACCTTCCTATGTCTCAAGGGCTCTCCCATTTCGAGACAAATTTCAAATGGTCAACAGAAAACAGCGCCAGATCTACAGCGGTTATCACCTGTTCCGTTGCAAGTCTCGAGAGGGAACATCATGAGATTTACTAAGTCCCAGCCCCTTGTAAGGGGACAGGGTTTTACTCAAGTCTGGACCACTTGTAAATCTGCCCCATGTCGTATCGACATGAGTTTTTTTAATTAGCCACGATCCAGGTGGCCAATCTTGTACGCCCTTAGGGAGGTAAGAGTGCGCCTCCGATTTTTTTTTTTTTTTTTATCCAGGACTTCCAACCCTGCCGGCGTCCCAGCGCCACTTTGGAATCTGTTTAGATTGAAGATCTGCCCAATTTGAGCCTTCCAACTATAGAAGACTACCGGTATTCTTTTTTTCGTGGGAAAAACGTTCTGAACTCTCTTATAGTGGAAGAACTCACAGTAAATGGTAGCAGGATAATAGAGTCCTCCCTCAAATGGGTTGCATCCCAGTATGGGACGGAAAATAAAGTCCTACAAGTAGTGGAGGACCGCTCTGTGGCGGTATCATATTAACCACCATCCTGTGAAGGGTCTCGCTCTATGGCGGCAACATTAGTAGGGATGTGCTGAATAGTGATTTTGCCCGATAACCGGATACCGGCTATCCAGTGATTTGCGATTACTGGATACCGGATATCCGGTGTATGTCGGATAATGGATATCTGACCGGATATTGAAGGTAAATTAAATCAATTTTTTTGTGGTTGATGTGAAACAGTTCCTTCGTCATTTGCTGACGATACCGAAATACTAGCGGCTGTGCAATCTATGGAAGACGTGCTGTCTGAGCAGCAAGATGATTTGGAAAGCATCTGTCAATGGTCCGTAAAAAATGATATGACCTTTAATGAAACAAAATTCGAACTGCTACGATGCGAAAAAAGTCAAACACTCTTTGATTCCACACTATATACCACGAGCGATGGGCGTGAAAATGAAAGACAGTTTTAACCCTGACTTTGATGGTGGCTAGGCCTATGGCTTTAGTCAGTGTTTTTACGAATGTTAATTTGCTCCAAACAAAGGTTTTTTATATACCGTTTGACTCAGCTCGCGGAGCTCTATTATTTGGGAAGAGTTGCAACGGGGTAGGGGTTAATGGGGGGACCAAAGCTTGGGAGGTTTTTGAACCCTAGCAGAAACCCAGTGGCTACAGCCGCAGCCAATGAAGGCGGTAGCAGCGCACGGACACTGACTACAGCAATAGCCAGTGTCACAATTCTGTGACGTCGAAGAAACACAGAGGCTACAGCTGTAGCCAGAGCACTGTTGGTTTTGCTTATTTGTGCATAACAATTACTTCTGAAGAGAGATATTTATTATAAGTTTTTTGGGCTGAAGTAATTGAAGTTACGAGATAGGATAATGATATGCTGAATCAATATTAAAAAATCGGCGCACACCAATTTTCAAATTTTGGTCATATTTTTTTTTTTCTACTCATTGCAGAGAAAAATCGTGGATACCATTGAATTCAGGAGGATTTTTTCTATAGGGAAATACTAAAAAATAGCTAGGTATGCGCTCAATAAGAAAGAAATGACCATTGATCTCCTAGAGAAGGTAGAGCTAAAAATCTACGGAATCTACTCTGTAATTATGAGAGAACTATTGGGTCGATCAAGAAAAATGAAAGCCCAGTACAAGGAGCAACATTTCTTTACTAAATAGTAAATACTGTCAATGGGAAGCTTCTAGCACCAATATAAGTATGCAGCAAGCCACAAAATATAAATACCATCCGTCGCGAATTCGAAAACTAGCGCATTTGACGGTTTTTGGTCGTACTTAGACTTTTTTTCTATCCATTGCAGAGAAAAACCGTTTATACCATTGGATTCAAGAGAACTTTCCTTGAAGAAAACACTAAAATAGTTTGTATAAGTTCAATAGTAAAGGAATGACCAGCAATCTTCCAGAGATGGTAGAGCTAAAAATCTACGGACTTTACTCTGTAATTGTGGGAGAAGTATTGGGCCGATCAAAAACGTGAAAAGCCCAACAGATAGAGAAACATTTTCATTACAAAATGCAGTGAATCCGAAGCTTTTAGCACTAATAAATACACAGCAAACTAGAAGTTCACCCATTATCTGCAGCACTTCCAAATATGGGCGTTTGCTTTTTTTTTTTATATTTTTTTGTTGTAACATTTTTATATTTGTTGTGGAGAAAACCGTTGGTACTGTTGGATTCAGGAGAATTTTTTACTAGGAAACACTAAAACTTTTGCATAAAATCAATAGCAAAGGAATGTCCAGAAATCT
>LQNS02277275.1:8994477-9004770 GCA_001587735.2 Parhyale hawaiensis | reverse complement strand
AAAATAATTATAATTCAGTCTGTGGCATCCTCTTGCATTTATAGGTAGTTCTGGTTTTTCGTTTTATCCATCTGTGGTGTAAACTATTTACTTCTGATGACTAGAATGTGACTAATCGTGCTTTTGAACTAAATTCACGGCTCAGCAAAGCGCTGCACATCGCGGTTGATGCGCTTTCATCGTTTACCTAGCATGAGTTTCATATTGACTAATGTTCCTGTGTTTGTTGTGCAGGTTAATGAATTTAGAGCTCTTGAGCGATAACGGCGCCGAAGCTTGGAAGAGCCATAATGAGGAGCTGCAGCGGATGCTGTCTCGCACACAGGCGCAGCTGGCGGATCTCAAGTGAGTTTATTTCCTCGAGCGCTTGAGTATGGTAACGTATCAGTAGCCTCTTCTGTTAGCATAGCCCGTCGTAGGTATGTCGTCCGGTGGATCTGCAGGTTTATTACTGTACACCAAATTCATCCACAGTGCTGAAAACTACGAATTCTCATTTGAATTGAAATGTGTGCAGGCGCTGTCCCTGTGAACAAAACACCATCTAAGTTTTCTTCGTAAGTGTTGTACAAACTGGCGTCATAGGAAGGTCTGTTTGTGGTGGGGTGAATATCCGAATTCGCGGAACATCCGCACTTCTTTTCAACATACGCATCTGCATCTGCGGATGTCGAGTTGCTAACATTTGCAGTTGCATCCGTATCCGCGGATGTCAGAACTGTACAATCCGCTTAAAGATCCGCATAAGCGGATGTCTAAAAAATGGCATCCGACCCATCACTAGAAGGCAGTTCTACGTTTAATGAAGCGGACCTCGAAAAACTACGACTCCACGCGGGGATAATCCCTGTCAGAAGATCTTGGGCCTCACGTACCCCAAGGGGTAACTTGAGTGACTGTTTGCAGGGTATGTTGCACCTGGCCGCAGGTCCTGGGAATGAGGTTGAATTACAAAGTCAGGCAGGTCCTCTCTACTTCTTCTGATCGGTGGGGTGCGCCGTTGACATTGGTGGGCGACTTATTCCACAGGGTTCCTGCTTGCTCCCATATGTGGGCCACGGAAGGCGCCCTCATACGGATCCTTGTATTCTGTCTTCTTTTTTCCTCTTTTGTCTCAATAAGATGCTTTACGCCTAATTATTCTGCCAGTACTAGCGCACTTGGCTGACTTGAGACAACGTATTGGGCATTACACACTGCTCGTACGTCTGTTGTCTTCGCTCACTACGGCCCCTCCGAGCCTCATTGCTTGGATCACACTTCATCACCTGAACTAAGGAGGTTATGCTTTTGTCAAGTTTGTTTTTCTACCCGTCACCAAAATGACTCAAAACGCTGTGGGCAAATCTTAATGAAATTTTCAGGGATTGTCAGGCATGTTAGGAGGAACAGATGATTAACTTTGGTGGGAATCTGTCCAACCGTTTGTTTGTTTGCCTCTTTTTTGTAACAGAACTTAAAAAGTTATGAACAGATCTTCATGAAATTTACATGAATTGTTACTTGCTAAGAATATTACGAAGAGTACCGAAGCAACCAAATTTTTGTAACAATGTGATTGTCCTTTTGTTTGTTTGTGTGTTTGATTTAATGTTTGGCTGCTACGTAATTCAAAAAGTTATGAACGTATCTTTGTGAAATTTACAGGAATTGTTAGAAGTGTTAAAAGACACAAATGATCAAACTTTAGTAATGATCTGTTTGTCCATTATCGTGTGTCGTATATTTTACCTACCCATGGTAGCAGCGGACTTCGCGTGCTGCACAGTTGTGCTGAGGGTCCTGGAAACGATCGCCTATCCAGGTGAGCGGTCTTTGTCTTGACGTTCAGCACGCTGCTGAATCAGCAAGCTTGCTTGGTGTGCATAGCTATCGTGGGGGTACTGATACTGACTAAAGCGTAGGGGATGGCGGGTCGTTGAACCTTTCGCAAATGCGCCATAGCTCTCTCTCAACAACCGGTCGTCGGCTGCAGCTACACTTTCTCCTCGGGCCAGTTGGCCTATATCTGCCGCACGAACCAGTGCGTGTGAAACGGGTTTCCCAGGAGAGGGAGCAGTCAAAGTTGACTTTACTTTGATGTTTATCAGAAAGTAGGCTAACTCAAAAAGTGACGGGCGGATCTCTAAAAAAAAATCACATGAACTTATTAATGTCAAGTGGCACAAACACCAAAATTTTGGTGGTAATAACGAGGAAATCCTGGTTTTAGAACCAATTTGAATTTTTTTGTTAAACATTTCATTGCTCAGCTGAAGTATACTCTCTCAAAGTGCTCTAGTTGTAGGTGCGGTGGTGAACATAGGCTATAATAAAAATTATGTTCCCAATCACATCCTTGGAACATTGGGTGTTGAACTCATACTCCAACTCCACCAAAAAAAAAAAAAACGCGACTCTGTAAGACTTCGACTCTTCATCCCTGCATAATACTAAATGTTTCATCTCTGTTCCTCTGCTTATGTAACCATTAGCGTGGTAATGGAGAGATAAACCTTGATCTGTGAACTATTTCATCACTGTGTCCTCCATCTTAATTTTCGTTCGGTCACTACTTTGGCAGTGTCACTCTTCATTTCTTGTGGAAGTTTCGGTGCATCTGGCATTCATTTCATGTTCTTACGATGCAATCATCAGCGCAGTAGTTAAAACCTTGTTTGTCTGTACCCAGGAAAGCAATACAAGAGGTGAACTGGTCCCGCAAGAGTCTTCAGAGTAAAGCTGGCGAAGAGCTGCGGCACCTGGAGAGCACCTGGGTGTCGCTGGTGTCCCGTAACTACGACATCGAGCAGGCCTGCGTCAACCTTCAGCGCCAAATTGACCGCTACAATGAGCTCACCAAAGACGTAGCGGATGTACAATCCGACAGTCAGAGTGCTTCTAATGAATAAAGCATTTTTTTATCATTTTCTTTTTATCCGTGCCTGCTATATTAATGTAAGAGCATTGTCCATTGGGACAGTTTCGTAGAGAGCAGCTAGTCTCTTATGGTGTTGTAACGTTAGTAAATCTGGGCCATGGCTCGTGATAGTTTTTATCAACAGCGACCAAATCTGAGAGTTTTATGAGTGACACATGTAAAGCTCAGTTTGAGCGCAACAGCTCTATAGAAGTGTCGGACTTCCCCGAGAAACGGTAGTTGATGAAAAAAATAGCCTGCAAGCATGAACAGAAAACATGTGGTAAGTTTCAAAATTGCTAGCAAGAAGCTTACGACAGCACAAAGCAGCCGGAATTATATCATAATTGCTGCTAGGCCAAGGATTACTCGAGGGCCCTAGGCCTACATTTCGCGTGAAGTTGAGACGAAAAACCCTTTTCAACTAGAGCACTCAGAGTGCATACGGTACCGCCGCCAGGCAAGGCAGTTTTAACAAAAAAGTGCAAATCGCCTCTGTAACCATGATTTCCTTTCTATCTATACCAAAATCTGATCACGTATGCCATTTGATGATAATAACAGTGCCTCTAATTTTCTTGGAGATCCGTTCATAAGTTTTTCAGTTATGCTGCTAACAAACATAGTACTAAGTCAAACACACTAACGGACTAGCCGATCACCACCAAAATTTTACCAATTATGTATTTTAACATGACTAACAATTCCTAAGAATTTCATAAATATCCATTAATAATTTTTAAGCTATTGTCTTTTAACATTACGAAAATTTCATGAAGATTTATACATACTGTATTTTTCTAAGTTCTTGCGCTCACAAACGTAAAATCAAATGGCGGCCAACGAAAGAATAAACAAATCACAAAAATTTGATAATTTACTCTAATAAACCCAACAACTCTTGTAAATTTCATGAAAATCCATCCATTACGTTTCAAGTTACAGTACTAACAAAAAATAGGCGGGCAAACAAACAAACAAACAAACGAAAGAACAGATCTTCTCCAAAAGTTGATCATCTGTTTCTCCTAACATGCTTAACAATCTGTAAATTTCGTCAAAATCTGTCCATAACTTTTTGAGTTTTCTTGATGACAGACAGGAAGACAAACCCGACGAAAACATGACCTTGGCGGAGGTACTTAGGCAGCTATCTATGACGGAACATTATCTACGCTTGTATTCTTTGAGCATATCAGAATTATACTACACTTAGAACGGAAATAATAGCTTTATCGCAGAATTAACCACATCTCGACTATTTGGCTATAAATTTCAGTGAAAACACAAAGTTAAACTTATGATGCTTATAGTATCGGTAAGTTTTCAAACGGCTAATCCTGCTGGTTCTAGCAAAATTATATATATATATATATATTTTTTTTGTCAATTTTACTGATTTCACTGAGCAGCAGTAATAGCTTTTTGACTAAAAAATATATATATTGATAGTTTCATATCACCAAAGGAGCAAAGATGAACAACACAAATGAGAAAAATATGTATCAAACAAGAAATCATTAATCACAGGTTTACAATGACTGAAAAAAGTTACAGTATTTGCCAACATGACCCCATGACGATTAATGTCTGCAGTAATCCTTCAATTCATGCAGCCAGTTAGTTTATTGCAGAAGCTGGAACTTCCCTTGCTGTTGCAACAACAGCATCCCAGAAGACAGATTTTGAGTTGTGCAGCCTTCCATCTGCGTAAATTTCCCTTTTCAAAAGGGCCCAGAAGTTCTTAAATTGGGTTTAGATCAGGTGAGCACGATGGTCAAACCATCAGTTTCTCTCCATGGAAACCCAAAGAGTCTGGAAATGCTGTGGTAACACGGGCAGAGTGAGAAGGGCGCATTATCGTGCATGAAAATCAAATTTCGAAGCAACGAAAGGGGTGTGTCATCCAGCCATGGAACCAATTAAGACGTCATTTAGCATGTAACAATATGATACAGGTATAATTTTCACGCCATCAGGTACTCTAACCAACCTACGAGTCGATCCCCTATGATACCAGCCCATATCATAACACCACCTCCCTGTTATTGACGTTTTACGCATTGAAGAGACTCACCTCCAGGTAGCACCCAACCCTTACTCCACCCATCCATCAGGTCCATCAGTGATTGCCCGGGTTTCGTCGGTGGAAAGAACATGATACATGTTGATCTTCATGTATTGCTCTGCCCATTCCATCCTCAAAATTTTATGTCTTTGGGTCAGAGGGGATTCGACAGAAGCATTGGATCGAAGGATGTCATTTCTTGTGGTTTAAGCACTTCAGGAAGCCCAGCAGTCATAAAAATTGATTTTGTGTACTTGTTTGCTCGGGTCTTTTACGTAGCTGACGAACCACATTTCTCATATCTCTATCAGTAACAGTCCGTGAATGCCCAGCATCTGATCGTTTTTTCCGTGGTGAAGGGTCCTTCAAGAATCTTGTCACTGTGTGAATATGGAGTCCTATTTTTTGGGCAATAATATCAGGAGAGGTACCTTTAGNACGTAGCTGACGAACCATATTTCTCATATCTCTATCAGTAACAGTCCGTGAATGCCCAGCATCTGATCGTTTTTTCCGTGGTGAAGGGTCCTTCAAGAATCTTGTCACTGTGTGAATATGGAGTCCTATTTTTTGGGAAATAACATCAGGAGAGGTGCCTTTAGCTGCTTCTTTGATGATAACTTCTTTCCCCTCGTTTGTTAGAGCTTTTCTACGTCCCATTTTAGCAGAATATACAAGAAGCTATTCTTGTCATTCACCTCAGCAAAAGAAAAATTGCTAAGAGTTATCAATTTGGAGATACAGCAGAATGTAAAACGTAAGCAAACGCAACAGTATTGCCATAAGATGTCACCATTTCCCAGCAAGTTTCATGAAAATTTGATTATTATTATTAAATCATACATGACTGGCGACGTGGGAACGGATAAACTTCATGAGGTTACAAAAACCCACGCAAACAGTCCAGCGAGTGAAGAAAAAAAGAAAGAGAAAATGCGAGATCACAGAATAGCTCTGTGTAAATATCGTTCAAAGCAGCCAATACCGGCACCAGCAAAGATAGAGCCATCAAGACCATTCCAAACATCCACACACAATAGAAAAAAACGAAACGAACAAGAATGCTGGCCTGTATGGCATCGTAACGGTTCCTAGGCAAACTCATGAAGAGCATCAGTACGCCGAGTATACTTCACTCGAACAAATGGCTCCAGAAAAAAATCAGACAGTGGATGACTAGGGCAATTATATATTTAATATAGAAATCAGACCTCCACCAACTCTGCAACGATGCAGTAGACCACAAGGCACAACACCATCCAGTATGAAGGTACATCGACGAACCACTTTGTCAGGCAAACACAGATGACAATCAGCAGCAGAACCTCAGACTACGGAGCAGTATTCCAGAAAAGGGATGACATTGCAATTAAAGCAGCGGCGTGTCAATTGTACCTAGCCAAACACCCTTAAAGCATGCTTCATAAAACCAATTTTCCGCGATGCACGTGAGGCAACCGAACGAATGTGGGGCTCAAACGTCAACTTTGGATCAAAATTGACACCAAGTTTACCAAGTCATCAACCACAAGAAGTGACACCATCTAGTATGAGTGCAGGGAAAGGAGGTCTTACTGTACGTGACCTGGACACGAGCATGGTCTCTGTCTTGCCCGCATTTAGCCTTATCCCCCACCCAGAACACCAGGAATCAATCACTTCCAAATCATGATGAATGGATTCTGAAACCTCCAACCTATCAGGCTATCACTAGGGTTATCGCAAACAGTCGGCATAGTAACATCGTCAGCGTAACCAACAAGTAAATGATTAACAAGATCAAATAGGTCCGCTAGCTGTGTGTACGATCAATAACAAAGAGCCTAGAACATAGAACACTACCCTGTGGGACACCAGAAATCACGTCCAAGAACTCGCTGCTCTTCCCATCAACAACTACACATTGACGTCTGTCAGATAAAAACTGACTAATTACCGCGAAAACTGAACCACCAATACCCATCAATCTTGACTTATGGAGCAGCCCAAAGTGATTCACGCGATCAAAAGCAGCACTGAAGTCAAGCTGTACCAACCTTGCCTCACGACTCCCATTGAGAGCCAGCTGCAACACATGAAAAATATGAAGCAGAGCATCAAAAGTTCCCAAACCCTTACGGAAACCATACTGTGTTGGAGGAAGGATACCCTGCTTCTCAAGAAAGCGACCCAACCTCTCATAAACTTTCGACAAAACAGGTGTGATCGAGATGATGAGAGACAGATGATGAGACAGAGCCCTTCGGAACAGGCGTCACATGAGTGACACGTCGGCATTCCGGAAAACAGCCCAGCCGTAGCATCCGACGGAACACGGGAGCCAGCGGGGCTGCGAGCACACCAGCCACCATCCGATGAAAGAAATGAAACATACCCGATGGAGCAGTGCCTCCATAGGGGTCCAAGTCAAGAAGAAGGCGGTGCATTTCAGAAGATTTGAAAGCAAACCCGGAGAACCTCTGCTCGGGATCACACGCTAAAGGAATGCGCACCCGGTCCCGGCTCTGCTTCCCATCAAAGTAGCGCAACAAAAGGTCCACCTTAGCAGCGGGGTCCGTAACAACATCACCACCAGCAGCAATTAAAGGGGAGGACGGAAAAGCTTAAACCAAGCACAACGCTCTTCAAGGTAGACCACCGCATATGTGCACTAACAGACGAAGTGAACAACTCCCTGGACCTCAAATTATGCTCCCTCTCAGCTTCCCCAAAGTAGCACCAGCCCGATGTTGCAGTTCCCTGAAATTCTGAAAGTCAACAGCAGACCTGCTAGTGCGCCAACGGACATATACCACCCGCTTCAACTGGCGCGCACTCCTACAGGCATCATCAAACCTGAACTCATCGCCTGTCCTGACGGCAATGTAGTAAGTAAATCATTTATTTTTCCAACGCGTGGAGGTATTCATTTTCTTAAAACTAATACAATACAAAAAGTATAATGCTTATAGAATAAAACATAGAGAGGCAATCAGACAATGCTTTCCACTTTGCGTATGGCAGTGCATTGGAGATAGGAAACAGCAAAATCAATCATCCTAGAGCAGGAGTTCCCAATCGGGAGTGGTCGCATTCCTGCGAGATTAACTTTTAAGTCAAGGAGGGTAGTGAAACCTTAGATTATTTCAACGTCATTGAGAAATAAACTTGACTTTGTGGTATAAATTGAGATAATATAGATTTTTCATCATATGAGATATTAATTTTGTAGGGGTCCAAACACACAGCAAAAGTCTGTTAGGTGTGCCAAGCACAGATAAGTTGGGGAACAACAATTGTTTAGATGAAGCTAATAGTAGGAATTGTACGTGAAGTTACAATTCACACAATCATAGAATATAACACTGTATTGCTACAACGGAATCTTCTACTGAATTCAGTAGCATGGGATACATATATGCTACACTATTTACATTTTATCTAGTGGTACGCGGTGCAGAGGTATTCCTGAGACAAAGTAATGAATCAGTCAATCCATCGTTACCGGTAATGAAGCAGGAAGGGACACATGTAGGCGCGCACCATATATCAGAGAAAAGCCGATTCAAAGTAGACCGAGGATCAGGAGACTCTCACAATGCCCCCCTCGGGCCCCTCCTAAGGTAACGGAAGGATGGCGCCAGAGACGGCTTCCCAATTCACTCTGGACTTCAAAAATATTTTACGCCTAACAGTGACTCGGAGACCCGCTGACAGACTTGTAGCGTCAGCTGGTCCGACAGACTTCGGACCAGAATATGGTCCGAAGAACCAATGGGAGACGCCACTGACACTCCAACCAAATCAAGAACATCAGTCATCAGAAGGTCAAGAACACCTCCCATCAAATGGGTGTGACCCTCAACAAACTGCTGACAACCAGAGGCACTCGCGAAGTGGCTGCATGGCCATGGCAATCGGTCCTCGCAGAGCCTAACCATTCCACATGGTGACAATTAAATTTGCCCATAAAGAGAAAAACACAACGCCTATCCAATGACTGAATCCTAGCCATTGCATCTAAGAAAGAAAGAAAGAAAGAAAAAACATTTTTTTCTCATATGGAGACTGTGTCCAACAAAGTTAGGATACAGCATCCTGAGGTTTTTATGCTTAGTACTAACATAAGAATAATACTAAAAATAACATAGGAGAAAATTGGCATTAAGTTTGCAAAGATCTACTAGTGCAATGCCTGCATCTTAATAAGGAGATGATATTGACACTATTTTCCGTTGAGAGGAGCGTTGGTTACACAGAGTTGAGGTGAAAAAACTTTTTTTTTAGAGTATGAAATATAGTATGCAGCCTAAAGAAGTGGGCTAGGGCAAGTCGTTGCGTATTAGTAAACGGAACGTTTACAGGGATTTAAAAAAAAAAAAAAGAGAGAAAAGTGCGAGGGGAAATTTAGAATATATAAACCAGCTAACCATATTCATAGTGAATGTGAAACGGACATGTATTACAAGAAATAATAGTAATAAAAAACTTCAAATATAACAGAATAGATGAATTATATTACAGTTAAAGAGACGCTGCACATTTCCAATTTAATTCATTATTTAACCGTGATTTCCCCATTTGTGATGGACAAGAATTCATTGGTGTTAAACAGCCTGTGGGGGCATTAGAAAAGAAAAGTAATCAGAGATCACATTTAAAAAATATGAATTAACTAAGGTGTTTGCTATGCTTGACAGAGTATCTGTCACGGTTACCTTAGGAATTTTAGCAAAGAAGCAGAGTAAAAATAAATCATTTTCCCGTATGGATGCGGTACACAATGTATTAGGAGGGCGCAGCACCACAAGTGTTTAATTCTTAGTCTCAAAGCTAACACCGTAACATGAGTGTTTTTATCTTTATTCTTAAAGCTAACACACGGGACAGAATTTGCCAGACGCCAGATTTTGTTTAACGTTTTTATTCGATGATAAAAATGAGAAAAATATAATACTAAAACTAGACATACTAAAACAATGTAAAATGCAACAATATTGTCCAGATTTGGTTTAACGTTTTCATTCCATCTCTGGTTACACAGTTCGATTACTTTACGCCCGTGCAGACGGTCTCTTCCGTGGTCCTCCGTACGTACGGGAGAAAGTAGAGGCCTCGTGGTATAAGTCAGCCACCTGAATTAGGGGCCCACTTCTCGAAACAGAAGGGAGAAGTAATGAGAGCCGATCAAACTTTAGAAAAGAAGAAGAAAGAAGAAAGAAATCTCGTCAGCAGGAATTGCGGCAAGCTGCAACATGTCCTTCGGAGAAGGAACTTGGGACCCTTAATATTTTGGCAGGGAAAGGGCCCGCCAGCATCTACCCCTAGGGCGGAATGAAAAAAATAA
>LQNS02277275.1:8907567-8925880 GCA_001587735.2 Parhyale hawaiensis | reverse complement strand
CAAGAAACTGAGTCTTGCTTTGTAAAATAGAATTTTCACCAGGCTCAACGAAATCGCGTTGCTCAGACACTTGCGACAAGATTCAAAGTGGCAAAGCCGAAGCTTCTGTCTGAAGGTTCGAACAAGTCAAGAGTCGCAGGCTCAATTTTGCCTACAAAACGAAGCAGGCTCGAACATGGCTGCGGGCCTCACGCCAAGCTAATGTTCATATTTTCATGAATGCATATATATATATATATATATATAGATACTATAGATA
Organism: Parhyale hawaiensis; assembly: GCA_001587735.2. Lineage (NCBI taxonomy): Eukaryota > Metazoa > Arthropoda > Malacostraca > Amphipoda > Hyalidae > Parhyale > Parhyale hawaiensis. The sequence goes on along the minus strand of LQNS02277275.1, from coordinate 8,925,621 downwards.
CTGAAGGTAGTCCCGTATCACCTCACCACCAAAGCTGTGTCAGGTTTTATTTTTATTTTCTTTTATTATTTTTTTTGCAAATGACAGGTGGATGTTAGCGTGTCACTCTGCGAGCAACACGAGTGAGTCGATTCCATCGACTGGCCCGGCGAGGGCAACTTGCGCTAAGCTTTTTAGCAACCGCATTGCCAATAGCGCTTACCTGAAGTTCTGGACGAGCTGGAGTGACGGCACAGTCGATTAAGTGCCAAAATTAAGCTTTCGAGGTTTGACTAGTTTCAAATTTCAGACAAGAGCTTTAGTTTTGCTGTTTTTAACGTGCTACACGTGTTTCATGCAACACTGTTACGCCACGCCTGCCAAAACTTATTTTAGGATTTGCCAGCGTAACCGATAAAAGTCGATGGCAGCAGACTGGAACGTAATTGAGCAAGCCCAAGCCAGCGCATCTGTGTGAAGATTCCGACAAGTGCTGCGACAAAGGCATAATTTTGGCGCCCAATCGATCTATACCAAGCTTGCCCCTTGACTTCACTTGTCCGGAAATGCAGACAGAAACTTAAGCTTCGTCACTCGGAATCGCGTTGTAGGTGCTGGAATCAGCTGATCATAGTGAGTCGGCTGAACTCTCCATATTACGGCGTAAGACCAAGTTCATGGAAGTCTCACAGATAATCTAATAAGAGTCAACGACTGAAACTTGAATCACCAAATCGAAGCCAGAGCACCTGTCTGTGAAGATTCTGATAAGGCAAGCCTTAAGTCTCCCATCGCATGCGCCTTAAATGAGTTTAGTTGACTCCTCCCCCGTCCTGCCAATAGATGGCACCTTCTGGACAATACAGTAATAAATGACTGTGATGTTAAAGCTTCCATTGGGATATTAGCGCAAGCGCATATCTTTGCAATTTGTTCGAGTATTTTTCCGCCAGTTGCATCTAGTAGGCTTTTATTCCTCGTAAAAAATACGAAGCGCCCTCCCCCATGTTTTTTCTTTCTTAGTAAACATTGGAAAACTACAGCGCTTTCTGAGTTCTAATATGCCGCAAATTTTAAGAGAAATCCACTACACTTCATTAGTGAACCGACTTGAAGGCTAATATTTTCAGCAAGTGTTCTGGCGGTTATACATGCAGTTCTGTTGGCAAAATGCTACAAAACGTTCGAAAACAGCGCAGTGAGTATAAGCACAGGGTGACCGTAATGAAGGTCGGCATTTAGGCTCATGCAACAGAATTTCATTTGAGCTTTGTGCACTGCATTAGACGCCCTGCAACGATTACTTGCAAACTATACATAAGGTGTTGCAAAATTCTTGGTACAAACTTCGGCAACTTGTGGAAAATATCTATATAAACACTTTTTCATAAAAAAAAATTGAAAGACGCTTAGTTTGTGAGATAATCATGTAAATAATGAACACTAATTATTAGTTGCCTATACATGCACTCTGCTCATTAATACACATGAGGGTAGTTCTAATACTCAATAACAAGAGATAGTTTTCATTAGCAAGGATCTCATTACAGTAATTGTTCAAAATGTCAACATGAACGTTGCGTACGTTAACAAAGATTCCATGGATCTCAGCGATACCTCCAGCAGCAACTGCGATTTGGCAACAAGATCGTCTTCCGACTCGACAGGTATGTCATAAAAAAGACTTCATGTGCCCCCACAAAAACAAATCTAGCGGAGATAGATCAGGTGATCTTGATGGTCAGGAAAGAGTACCATTACGACCCATCCATCGATTTGGAAATTGAAGGTCGAGGAAACGTCTCACATTCGGAGCATAATGTGCTGGAGCTCCCTGGACTCTCTGGAAGTAATACGGAAGATAATTATTCCGGTTCAATTCACGCTACACTGCCGTATGATCTTAATTCTCATAAATTTTCCAAGCCCAATATCCCAAAAAATGAGCGTTTTTAAATTTTTTTTATATGATGAAAAGGTGTTTATATTGACATTTTCTAACAGTAGCCGAAGTTTGTCCCGAGAATTTTGCAACACCCTGTATTACTGCCTTTTGCAGCCCATAGATATAATCAAAACAGAATAATAAAGACCAAAGTGTAGATAAATATTGATGCATTTCGTGTTCACCTCCTATATGGGGCTGAGATAGGCTGATATTCAAACCTGAACTTGAGAAATGTAGAGAGATATTGATCAAATGAGCACCGAGCACAATCCAAGGTGCGGAATATGGAAAGTAAAGCTAATAATTTGAAGAGTCTTGGATTAATTTGACACAGGCGTCATTATACAATACTCCCTCTCTGCAGAACACGTTCTGGTCTTTTCTGCACTTTCTTTAAAGTTCTACTTTCAAAACTGTACAGGACGCGTTTGATTGGATTATCAAATATTTTGGGTACGTTCGATCGGGGGCCGAAATTATGCCTTTGAGAATTGACTTCTCCCAAAATTAAGACAGGACTTTTGGCTACGCCACTTTGAATCGTGTTGCAAGTGTTGAAAGTTCCGCGATTAGGTCGAGCCTGCTGAGTTTGTCAAAGTCTCAACCGTAACAAAGTTTAAGGTAGTCACGCCACAGCGCCGCGCAGAAGCTGAATTTAACGGTTTTAGCTTCTGTTGCCGCCCTGACAGTTATTACGGAAGAGTGACCAATTGATGGTCAATATTTTATACTCAATTCATCTTGTCCCTGTCTTCGCACCTGTCTACAGTTTCGAATAAGTTAAGCCTCGAAGGATAAAGGCAAGTTCGATTGAGCAGCGAAATTAAGCCTTCGAAGCTTGACTTGCTCGAAACTTCAGCAGGTGTCCTGGCTTCGACTCGTTGATTCAAGTTTCGAGCATTGATCCTTAATCGTTAAATTTGCGACTATCAAAAAACTCTTCCTTAAATCGTAAAATTGAAATTTCAGTCCGCTCAACATAACCGAATTGCTTTTAACACTTGATACATAATTCCAAGTGACGAAGCTAAGGTTCATGAATCCTGTCTACATTTTCGGATAAGTGAAGTCGAGTGGGCTTGGTCTAGATCGGTGCTGGGCACGTTCTCTTGGGCTGCGAAAGTAAAGCTTCGAGGCTTGACTCGTTCGAAAATTCAGACAGAAGCTTTGGATTCGTTACTTCAAAACGTGTTACAAGTGTTAGAAGTAACGCAATTAATGACGTCGAGCCTGTTCAAAATTCAGTTTACGGAGCAAGATTGAGTTTAGTGGCAGCCCCAGTGATAACCGATTGAGAAGTAATGCCTGCAGTGCAGTTCAGTGGGTCGAAAATCAGCGCAGTTGCCTGCAGTTTCGAACATGTCAGGCCTCGGAAGCTCAACTTTGGCGCCCAACAAACGTGCCCCAAGGCCCATGAAGTGTAGTGAACATCAGAACTTAATTCTGGAGTCTGCTCTGGATGGACAATATCACTGTTGTGAAAACATTTTAACCTTCCAGGACTAACTAAAACGTAGGTTTCCCGTAGGTATAGAATTGCATATAATATCTTTTATGAAGGACTCTGGTCCTTACAGGGTTAATGACTAAGAGACTGAGGAGAATGAATAAAAACAAAGGAAACTGAATCCAAATAGAGTGACGCATCTGGTAATCCGTAAAAAAACACTGCTAATTACAACTTGTGAAGGATTGGAGCAACAGATGGTTAACAGAAGAGAAGGTTTCAGTCAAAAATACCTAGCTCAGCACGTGAGTTATGTGCAAGGAACTTGTTTGCAGCTAATTTGTGGCTGGAATTTTCTACTGTCTCATTCCATGGATTCCAGCAGATGAAGTTTCTCTTACTGCAAACAACCAACAAACAGTGCATTGTTATACAGCGGATCATGACCACAAGTGAGAATACTGAAAAAAGTACCGATGCATCACGCTTCTCTCGTCATATTTGAAGGTGGAGTACTTCAGTTTATGGAAAAATTGTCGCTTCCTCAGAGAAAGAAGTTTAGCAACTACTATCGAAAGACCTGGTTTGCGCTGTGTATTAACTTCTGACACCGTCGGAACCCATATCAAGTGTGTGAGTCTTTCACTGTATCCTTGTAAACAACGACAGTGTCCAGCCTCTATGAGTACCAGTTCACTCCAAATTCAATGACATGTCTATAAATTCACTGGCTATATTCGTTAAAAGCCAGCAAGCAAATATTTTTTATCGACATAGGGCGACGTACGAGGAAGTAATAAAACTTTCGAACACTGCGTACTGTGTACGTAAATAAATAATAATAGTAATAATAATACTGAAGAAAATTAGAGAAGCTTATCAGAAATTTCGTTACCCACGACGCGCGTTTCGCCGTACCACGGCGAAACGCGCGTCGTGGGTAACGAAATTTCTGATAAGCTTCTCTAATTTTCTTCAGTATTTATAATAATGCCATCTCAAGACAGTAATAATAATAATAATAATAATATGAACGCATCTTACCACTGTCCGCACAGATGTACTGGCTGGCTCTGATGAAAAAGGAGCAGCTCCCTAAAAAAATAAGCAAGCTTCTTCCATAGTTATGTATGTTTTAGTAATTTAGTAACGCACTTAATCATTGGCGACTTAACGCATATTCACACTCTAGCCAAATTAACGAGTGTTCTAATCCGCCCGTTTGGATGCGTTGCTGTGCCCGTATAAATAACACAAAAGTTCAAACGTTTTAATTTCTAATGCTTCCAAATTCGAAGAAATTACCAAAATTTAGTGATATTTGCTGAAGAAACTAACTAGACGACTAACATTTTACTAGCTTTCTCGTAGAAGCACAGCTGTGTTTAAGAATACTCAACAACACATTTAGACTATTAGGTAACAGAACAGTGGAATAATTACACTAACTCATTGTGCTCACTATTTGGATAGGTGACTCTTGTTTTGGGGTTACGTTGTAGCATAGGGTAGTTTAGTGATGATAGGCCAACACAGAGGTTCTCAGAGTGGACGGTACCTCTCTCTTTCTGTGGTATTAGAAATGCCCACGGCAGGTGAGACTATAATGGGTGGCAGAGGAAGGCGGGTTGGCCTTATTAGCAGGTAATTAGTAGTAATTACAGTAGTTTGGCATACACTAGAAGTTCTAAAGACTGTGTGTTTTCGCGACTGTGTACGAGGGCATGGGGATGTTGGTAAATTTTCATAACACCAAAACTGGAAGCGTTCGAGAATCAGTGGACCTGAGGCGTTTCAAAATTTGTGGGCTTAATTTCACCGGCTAGTGGATGATACCCAAACGCCAGGAACGAGGCTCCTGTTACCAGTGAATAGTTTGGTACTCTCTGTCGGGACTACGGGCATGTAGAGCTATAAGGTGTTTCAGGCACTCTATCGTGGCGAGACAGTCGAGACGGAGACCTCTCCTCTTCTCGATAGTCTCGATCCAGGCCACTCTCGTGGATTAGTGGGAATGTTTGACTGGGCGCCGAAATGAAGCCTGCAGACAGACAGAAGCTTCGGCTTCGCCACTTTGAATCCTGCTGCAAGTGTTAGTTACACGATGCGTAGAGTTGGGTGAAAACGCTACGGAAAAAGAGTGTGACTTTGGAAGTCTCAGGGGTTGCCAATTAAAAGTCAGAGCATGAAATTTAATTCAGCTGGTCGATGCCAGCGCATCTGCCTGAAGTTTCTAACAAGTCCAGCCACAAAGGCTTAATTTCAGCGCCCGATCGAATACGCCCAATATTAGAAGATACAGAACCGTAATTCGAGCAAAACGTACAGTAATAAGAACAATAGCCAGACAAAATATCGGTTTAAGCACTAAGCAAATGACAGAGAAGTAACAAGGATGTGCTGGTGTTGCAGCTGTGGTGAGCGTGTGGCTGTTCTTGCTGCCGCTGCTGCACTCTGGCGGCATCACAACAGAGTCCGCAGTGCTGGAGGTGGCGAGGCTGACGCCATCACTTCTCGACCGAATCAGAAACAGACATGGCATTCGTCAACAGGTAAAGCACTGATAACACATTATTTATGGTCTACCCGTGCAATAAATGTGTGTCCTGCGTCATCATCCATCAAAAACTTTGTTGCTCTATGGCATGTTAACGTGCGACACCAAGGAGGCTTGATAGAAAGAGGTAGCAGTAGCAGCAGCTAGGGAGATTAAAAGCTGAATGCAGGCAAGGCTGAAGCCTGGCTGATTGGCTGCATGAAGGGCTGAGAGCCTATGATCGGTAGAAACGGAGCAGCCATTGAAGTGCAGTAAATTCCGCGGCCAGTAGGGCGAAATGTGGCTGTTGAAGCCCAGTAAGCAATGCCATTATCAACTCACACAACAGAGGCAGTCTCATCTGAGAATGGAACATCTGTTCTTCGTATTTGCTCGTATGATTTGGCTCCATTAACCCAATTTAGTGTGTGCATGCTCTGGACAGATTGCCATATGATCCAATTGCTTACACCCATTCGAATTTATTATTCATTCGACTTCACTATACGGTGCCAAGCCATCAAAAATGGCGATAATAAATGTTGGACTGATGCTAGCTCGAAGGATACAATGCACGTGTCAACTTCACCGTCTGAATAATTATCCAAAGCGATACACTACTGTCCCCTGAAGTATGGTAGTGCGGTAATTCATTGCATAATAACTCTTTTTTTGGCTCCCAAACCATATAAAGAAAAACAATGAACTTCAGGAAGTAGCAGAAATTTAATCACAACTGTATGCTTGCTGCAGATTGGTATAAACGTGAAACTGAGCAAATTGGTGATAGTGTTCAACTTATTTCTGCAGTCTACTCTGCGTGGATAGCGTCATTGCTAGTAATGGCATATTAATCGAAGAAATAATATTAAGGTGACTCGATAAAAATAAAGCAAACGAGATACATATAAAGTGAAGCATCTGGTATTAAAAAAATACATGCAACAAATGCACAATATATGAAAAAATATCGGAAGTACTTCATACAAATGACAGGAGAGAAATTTTTCATCTCTGTAGCTCAAGAGAAGGCTTAAGAAGCACATAATTTACTTTATAAGTGAAACGAGCTACATGAATTGGGATATCTCAAGCATATTTGAGGAACTTATTTATTGTTAATTTGAGGGTCGAATTTCGTCGTATCTCATCGTTATTGGATTGCGGATATGTCTTTTTCTAATTATTAATCTGTCAGATTAGGACGAAAAGGCCAAACAAGCAAGCAGCCTACCAACAAGCAAGCAACCAATGGAAGAAGCAGGCTGTGTATTAATATAGAATGCTTTATCGAATGATCTTCAGACTTAATGTCATCAATCATTATTGATTGTGTTCTGCAAATCGAAAAAAAAAAAATAAAACATTTTGTAAGTTAATTGTGTTCCTTCTTGCTGACACGTTACCATCGACCCCGCCTTGCTACAGATAAGCAGAGGAAAAGCTGACTGAGGGGTTGGATGGAGGTTAAAGGAACTTTTCTTGACTGCAACATGAAGTGTTCATTTCGATTTGAAATTAAACCAATGTGATAAAACATCAACGCGTGTTTAGATATTCGTGTTTTTTAATCTGTTTCTATATTTCAGTATCTGTATCTATCGTGTCACGCTCTTATGGATGCGGTATACGTTAGGGAAAATCAGATAACGTTGCAGACAACAGCAAAGGTAAGTAAGCGTCAACACTTAATGTATTTCATAATTTACAAATTTTCCAATCCATTCCAGGAACTCAAGTATCTTTGAAAACTCTCGAAAGCTTTGATTATAACCTCCTTTATAGAGCAAAACTTGATTTTCTCTGATTTCTCGACGTAAAAACTAAGTACTTAGATGATCAACGATGCAGTGGGTACGATGACTCTTTAGAGTGCAGCAGAGCCACGACTAGGAGAGAAAACAAACAGGGTAGAGGGGGGGGTTGCTGCAGTCATTATTTTGCTTCAGGTGAGTTTCTTCTTGATGACAAAACTTTTTACTGGAGCGACAAAATTTTGGTCAAGGTACAGTAATATCTTTGGGTTCAGTGATGAGTAACTGCAGTTTACATTTTGAGTGATGCTTGATTGTCTAATAAAAAGAAAATACGAACATTTCGCTGTCTACCACGAACGGCAGGACGAACGGCAGGAACAATATAGCGCTGTTCAGCAGAAGAGAAATCGAATGAGCTGAACTTGTTTGATCAGTACAGTTAGTAGCCGTGCAGTATATCCTTCATCACCATAGTAACACGTACAAATGATCAATGAAGAAACATCGCAAACTCTTCGTCTCCATATCTGAGGGCAAGGAGGGTTAGCATAATATGTATATCTACATACTTTGTCTGCTGAATGTTATATTTTGAACTCACATTGGTGTCGAAAGTGCTACAAAAAAAATCCTCCCCTTGAGCTATATTGTTACACACAGCGCTATGTTTTTATGAGAACGGAATGAGCACAGCCATATACAGTCTTAACCCTTTAGTTCGCTCTGTAATCTTAATACTTCCTTGAGAATAATACTAGTTGGCATATACGTGCCATGTATGGCACGCGATAACCTTATTACCTTATTTAAATTAATCCAATTGATCCTCTGATTTAAAATTGTTTTATTACTCACTTTGCGATATGTATTTGAAAGAAATTAAAGTTCAGATTGCAATCAATATAAACGTTAAGGTAGATTTACCGTACACTAATGTGCCACTTCTTTTATTTTTTGAATTTCTTAGCAATCACAATTAAGCTAGTTCAGAGCCAATGCGGTATCCTTATGTACAGAACTCAAAATGATTTACACAAAGTATATATCAGATGGTTCTTTTATTAAGGATAATATCCAATGACGAGGTAATTCAAAGTCTACGGTTTTTAAATCGAACATTTAAGTACCTAAACTTCTGACAGCTGCAACAGCCAAAGTCCATTGTAGAATAGCCTATATAGGCGATGCTTGTCATACGTGATTAATGCGCTGGCGTCAGAAAATTTTTGGGCGCGAGAAGATTGACAGTGTTTCCCCTTGTACGTTTTTATGAGCGTAAGGAAAACACAAGAAGTGCACCTGGACAGACTATTGTAAAGTGGTTTTTATGCAATTNCGCTGGCGTCAGAAAATTTTTGGGCGCGAGAAGATTGACAGTGTTTCCCCTTGTACGTTTTTATGAGCGTAAGGAAAACACAAGAAGTGCACCTGGACAGACTATTGTAAAGTGGTTTTTATGCAATTTTTATGCAAAGTAGAGTGTGCCTGTGCGAGGAGCGATTTGTATTGCTTTATAGAGTTCATTTCGTACATCAATTTCGATTTGCGTGTTGATTAATATTCATTCGGGGAGGATGCCTAACTTTGATTTGAATACATTACCTACAGTAATACAGAATATAAACTTCCTTAGAAATTAGAAGAAAATTATTACCTTTCATAGCTGAAAAGAGGATAATTTTACGGTACACATTGGATCGAACAAACTACAGTCGGGACTCCTATAGCGCGTAATGCTGTTACTCAATTTTCTAGTATGTCACGAATATTTATTTCCGATAAAGGACAGAAGGCGATAACAAATTTATAAACGCCGTGCTGCATATATGAAAGTTAGCTCTGGCGGTCTGCTGTTGTTGAACACGAATACATTAGCGTTCAGGTGACGCTGCATTTACGTATATACTATTATTCTGGTGATAAAACGAGGCCTAAAGTAGCTAGTACAAAAGAAAATACAAAAAATTATGGTAATTTAGAATGTGCAACCGTAGAGATTGAACAATAGTAGAATGAAATGTGTCTCACTTTCACAGCAGATATTATTATGCTAATTGTGAACTGCCCGCAATGCATAAAAGAGGCATTTTAGAATATTATTCATGTTCAATTCATGCACACAATATGTGCGCATCATTTACAACGTGTTTTAAATTATGTAGTTCCCAAGCTGTGACAGGACCTGAATTAAGGCCGAATTTATAACTAACACCCGCTGCCAATGTTAGTCTTCTGCCCTTCAAGTAGCAGTCCCAAGTCTTGTGTCTCTGTCTTACTAGCTATGACAAGGCAGAGTAGAACGCGTCAGCTCTGCGTGACGTTTCTTCACAATATATATATATATTGTAAAATTGATTAATAAGAGCAAAATTGTTATTAATAAAAGAAATAACAAAGCTAATATAGGTATCACTGTTGCGTCGACTAAATGTGTTATATCATGAAAAGGAAATTCAAGCAGAGAGAACGACATTGACGGTATTGCATGTATAGTCAGTTGTCAAGTACCACCGCACAAGCGGTAATGCCTTGTCTACGCTATCTAACATAGGCACAATAAACGCCTGCGCGATTTCGCAGCACGCAGCACACTGCTCCACTGCCGTACTGCGCCAAATGAAACGTATTCCACGCACCCGGCATTCGACCAGTGCAGATTTTCCGCTAAGTACTTCAGGGTGAGCCGACTTTATTAGCAACCTAATCGCGCGAAAATCTCCAGCAAGTTGGAAACGTGCGAAAATGCACAAAGCTGCTGCCGTCAAATTTGGCTGCCATTTGCGAGAGTGCAAAAGTGAGGTCATATTTATGCCGTAGTGTGGACAGGGCTTAAGACGGTGATTGAAATACAATTTGTATAAAAGAATGTTTGAGTACTAATTGGAGTCCAGTTCAGTTACTATCACAAAAACTATTCTCGGACACAGAATTAAGTAACTGCGTGCGTGAAGCACCTAAAACAACAAAACGAAAAGATATGAGATAGGATCAATAGGTAGTCCTACATTTTTACGAGAAAAATACATGTTGTATCGGCGTCCTGAGGTTGATTTTCCCAAAGTCACAGTAGCATGTCGCGAGTTTTCTTTCATATGCAGTGCAAACGCAAGTCGCTCTGTTGAAAGGACTGTCGTCTGCAGCTTCTTGATGGAAATGGAACAAGCGGAACAACAACAACAAGTGCTGAAGTGGAACAAGTTGGTACATTGATTGCATGGAAAGGTGTAGTTACTACCATGCTTGCTGGCTGCAATCAAAAAATCTTGAAGGGTTTATGGACTTCCGTTTACTATTCCAGGCCTTTCAAAATCGAGCGCTTAAGACCTACTATTTCGAGTGTGTAGCCGTCACAGCTTTAATCCACCTATTTATAAGGCCAACATTTATTTACATCCCCGTTACATAAGAAGAGAGTTACCAAGAATCTTTCAATTTTCCGTTGATCTATATAGGTTTTGTAATCCGCACCAATAATTGTAAAACTTTTCTATGGGAAGCAAATCTAATACAACGCTTTCCATCCGTGACCGGAACTTAATAGTTTTCAGAAACGTAGATATTCAATATCGTTGTTGACGATAACGTCATTTAAATTTACTGTTTTTGTCATCGAAGAGCCTCACGTTTCTATATACTGACGGCGATCACTAACAAAGATAAGGTTGTTGAAAAAAAACGTAATCGATGTTCCGGGAAGCTGTCAACTGTCCGCTACTGGCAGCTATCATACAAATATACGAGCAAATAAATTGTTAAAAATTATAAGAATGACGAGGCTTTTGTCTGCAGCGCCTGCATGTCACACCCGTGCTGCTGGACACACCTTCCTTCCTGGAGCGCCTGGGCCTGACGGAGGTGCGCCCCCACGCGCTGCTCATCGTCAACACGACGCTCCCGCCGCCCCCGCGCCCCAAGATCCCCTGCGTCAGGACCAGGTGGGGGTGCCCCCTATTTCTACACTAAAACTCTCTGTTGGAAAGTCCTTATAATTTGGTGATACTGGACCAGGCTGGAAGTAGGCATCATTTTATGTCTGCCTGCGAACTGCATTTTTAAGTGTTAGTCCAGCATGTTTTATGAGATTTTTTGTATTTTACGCCACTGTTATTTCTAGCTACGTTTGTAATTTACATCGATGATACTGATGTGCCAACAATGAATATTGATGACAGGCTTTAAAAGAGTAAGAAGGTAAAAATATATTTACTGCATTGGGCATGAGAATACGTTTCACATTTTGAACAGCAGTTCAAAATTCTGATGATAAATTTCTACATGTGTAGGCTAGACTATGGATTCTTTACTCCGTTTTCATCAAATCGCCATTAATGTTTGTTCTTTGGTCGAATAGCTGCCTGTTTTACCGCTATGCACGAGGAGGAACATGAAAATAAAGAAACCTCTCTCTATTTATGTAATACGTTATATACCTTATTTTCTTATGATGTGTTATACAGTGTGTTCGTAGGTCGCCTGACTTACATGAATTATGACATAAATATCAGCTGTAGTTTTACTGATGCGTATTTTGCACACTGTTCAGCTAATCTTTGTACGTCATCAATGGAGACCCTGTATATAGTCACGTAGTTAGCCAGTCAATATTTTCATTGCATTCAGCATCACAAACACTGTGCCTAAGAGCCTTAACATTTTCCCCGAGTGTTATCATTGAAGAAACTTTTTCTCCCTGCAGCTCGTGGCCTCAGCACCTGGTGTGTCCGTACGCTCAGCAACAGAAACAGCAGCAGCAACAGCAGCAGCAGTATCAGCAAGGTGCTGAGGCAGTAACAGAAGAAGAGCCGTCCCCTCGCATGCAGCTTCTCGACGCGGCCTTTGAAATGTACCCGTGAGTCATCAGTGGTAGTGTTCATAATATTGTGTTATTACCTCCGCCAAGGAGGTTATGTTTTCGTAGGGTCTGTCTCTTTGTCTGTCTGTCACCAAGATAACTCAAAAGTTATGGACGGATTTTGATGGAAAAATTTACAGGGATTTTTAGGTATGTTAGGAGAAACAGATGATTAACTTTTGATGAAGATCTGTCCATCAGTTTGTCTGTCTCATTTTTCTCAATGCCATAACTCAAAAAGTTATGGATGGATATTTATGAAATTTACGTGAGTTGTTTTGCATATCATAAAGAGTAAATGACCAAATTTTTGTGATGATCTGTTGGTTCGTTCGCATGTTTGTTGCTGTGTTTGATTTTATGTTTGTTTTCACAATAGCAAAAAATTGTGAGTGAATCTTTATGAAACTTGCAGGAATTGTTAGTAATGTTAGAAGACATAAATGATTAAATTTTGGTGCAGATCGGCTGATTCGCTTCTATGTTTGAGTTGTGTTTGTCATAATGTTTGTTACGCAATAACTCAAAAACTTTTGTATCTATCTATATGAAATTTACAGGCGTTGTTAATAATGTTAAAAGGCAAAAATGGGTAAATTTTAGTGCAGATCGACTTAATCGTTTCTATTTTTGAGTCGTGTTTGTCATAATATTTGTTACACAATAGCTCAAAAACTCTTGCATCTATCTTTAGAAAATTTACTGGAGCTGTTAGTAATGTTAAAAGATATTTAATGATTAAATTTTGGTGCAGATCGATTGGTTCGTTTCTATGTTCGGCTTATGTTTGTCGTAATGTTTGTTAGCAGCATAACTCAAACAGTTATGAAAGGATTAAAAAAAGGCAGAAACTGTTAATACTATTAAAAGGAACAAATAATTAGATTTTGGAGTTGATTGAAATTAAGACCGTGCTCCTCTTGAAAATTATTTCATGGAAAATCATGGTTTCAGAGCCAATTTGAATTTTTCGTTACCGTTGCCTTACTTGGCGGAGGTATGCGCTCTCACAGTGCTCTAGTTGTTGAGTTGGTTGCTGATATTGCGCTGGAATGGTACGCGGCTCGGTTTGAGCAGCAACGGGTTAGGGAGACTCTTTCATCGTAGATGGGAGTGGACTGTAAATGCCTCCATTCGCGAGTCCTTAAGTCACAAGTCACTTGAGCGCTAATTCACGGATGCATTTTTGAGATCACCGAAGGCGATTCACCAATTCCTTAATTTATTCTCTTTTTACTTGGAAACAAAATGTTCAACAGTTTCTATTGTAATTTTGGCGAAACATAAACAAGCATTAGATACTAGATATTGTATATTACCTAAGAAAATATATGTTACAAATTTACAGTCACTATGAAATTCAGTTAGTAAAGATATTATTCATGTACTTCCTCCTCTTAATCTTCAATTTTTCCTAATTTTCCAAAACTTAGTATTTGTATTAACCTACGTTGTTTTTATGGTTATAATCATAAGTTTGTGAAATGGAATGTAAGACTCAACCTTCAAAATAATAGGTTATATTTTTTTAAATAATTATAACTAGCACAACTTGCATTAGGCCTGAAAATAAAGTTTTATATATAGTCAGGAAAGATATCATAAGGGTAAGAGGTGTAAACTTATGTAATTGTATTCATTGTGTTGAATGCTCTTGAACATTCTCACGCACTTAGGTATAATCTAGAAAATTATAAAAAAAGTCACGTGGGGAAGGAAGTGCTATGTCTTGCATCTGTACGTTAACGCCCAAAGACAAAATAGCGGAGTATTGTTTAAAGACAGATAATATTTTACTCCCCCCAAAGCAGGAGATAGTTATGGTAGTATTTCTATTCTCGTCGTCATACCGAGATCTCCGATGCAGTCTGTTCTAAAGAAATTTATTTAGTCAGTGTGGCACAGCGGAGACTTTACCTGGATGTGGAAACTGGCAAAAACTGTTACTGAGAAGCGTACAAAAATCGGGAAGTCGATTTGAAGCAAAAGTTATGGTGACTAACTGTTACAAGGTATCTGCTTGAATACTCCTGAAGCACAGCGTTATCTGAGCAAGCGTGGGTTCTCTTGAACGGAAGCGTTTCACAGTATTGTGTGCCACTCCTGCGCCTGCAGAGACCGTGCTCCTCTTGGACAAAGAAAATTATTTCAGCAAAAGAGCGTTTTGGCGTGTTGGAACGGAAATTGAGCTCTTTAGGCATAATGATCTCAAAGAGATTTGGCGCAAAGAACACTGTGGATCTGTGAAGTTCTGAAGCGTTTTCTCATTAAGTGGGAAGGAAAACGTAATTACTATTAATGGCATAATTGAGCATGGATAGTTTATTAGGATTTCGGTTGACAATCTAAAGTTATCGCCGCAAAGTTTTAGTTTAGGTCGATGATGAACTTTCCATGCAGCAAGATAATGGCACCAGATTTACAACTAAATTGGTCGCTGTAATTCATCAAAACTAGAATGTAACAGTTTTGTCATAGCTTGCAATGAGTTCTGACTTATATATAATAAAAAATCCGAGCGTGAATTGAAAGCGTGGATAAGATTTCAAGTTCCAAAGAGCCTCTAAGAATTAGATCACGTAGCTAAACTGTACGTATTCAAGTTTTTCGTGCGTAGTTCAGTTCTGCAATTCTTGAGCCTTCTGTTCCGTGGTTCTGAATTCATAGCTATTTCTATGATCAGATAATATTATGCCCTGTAACAGGCAGTAATTCGATCATTTTATTCATATATATAATGTCCTATGGATGAAAGTGTGGTTTTGCTCAATATTGAAAGAATGAATCATCTGCACGTTTTGAAAAAGAAATAGATATACCGGTATTTCCAAAGCCGTAACGGTATTGAATTCTTAATTTGATAATAATTTAATCATTGTTTACAGCTAATTGCATGATGAAATTTTCCAAACAAACATAAAGGAATTAATAGCTCTCCTGCTGTAATTTTCTAAACAATTTGAATCCAACTTACTATCGAATGGAGAGAAAAAAGGAAATACAGAGCAGGAATTAAATCATAGAACTTATAGATCAATATAGAGAAGAAGCAGCTGCTTACAAGTAAGCTCTTGCATGCCAGTTGAAGTCCAAAATTGGTTCTACGTTCGCATGAGCCGTAATTTGTTTTAAATTTCTAACTTAAGGAATAGAGTAAATTGTGCACCAAATGAGGAACATAAAGTAACGCGTGTGGCAACGCTTCAACAATAAGATAATGTAAGATACTTTGGTGTACTGTGTCATATAATAAGGCCAGGCCACTAGGCAGAAAGGAACGTGCACAGAGCTGTAGCAGAGGCGATCAAATTTCACGGTACAGCTCAACAATGTGCAAAATTCACGTTTTGTGAGAATAATATATTATGTCCCATTACGTGAGCGCTCAAACATTTATGGCATCTTGTGGTGAAAGCGACAAGTGTGGGCCAGTTTTATTTAAGCGTTTCGAAAAATTATTTCACATAGAGGGCGCAAGCGAGAGAAACAGCTCCTCTCTTCTTATTTCCAGACGCTTACATTCGACGGATTTGCTTTTAGTTCCGTGAAACAGACCCTCTGGGTCACTAATCGTTTCGACTAAAATTCACGTCACCTGCTCTACTGCGCTGTTTAGGTCTCAAATGATACTGTGTGAGGATCCTGAGCACAGGAACGTCACTGTACCGCAGGATGTGCGTCTTCGCGGACCTCGGCAGTGGCGTGGGCTCCCTGGCGATGAGGGCGGCCATGTTCGGCATGAGGGTGGTGGCTGTGGAGCCCACGTGGTCTGGTGTGGCGAGGATACACGCGGCCGTGTGGCGAGAGAGTCTGGGCCAGCTGGTGACACTTTTGTGGCATGCTGTGGCTCAGCAGAGGACCTTCATGACGGTGGGTGGTGGGTCACGTCGCCTTACTCCTTCAACGAAGTAATTTTTTTTAATCGTTTCCATTTGGTAGACATAATATGTATACTCTGGATAGCTGCTGAACGGATGTCTATATACTTAGGTTAGTTCGCTGAGTTAACACGCTTTTATGCTGATGTCGGGGCAGTTTGAGAGATCATATGGTGTAGCTCATATATTATATATATGCTACGAAAATGTTCATCTTTTAATTAGTTGGTGGCTTACAATAATATAGAGAGTACTCCCCGCCCGAGTTGTAATAGAATACCGATTTATAAACGTACTTGCCTGAATTATCCGAGTACCGCATACAATAAGGTAATCGGAAATATACCTTATATGCACACAAATAACTTTGTTATGAACATGGTGAAGAATCTCTTGGGGATAGGTACCGGTGATTATATAGAGAAGACTTGAGTTTCTGTGCTCAGTCGCGCTGTTTGGTGGTGATTACTCTCTGCATCCGAACACCCAACGCTGGCGTACCCAAGCAGCGTAGCTAGGGAGGCAAGGGGAGCATCTGTCCCCGGGCCCAGTATCTAGGGGAAGTCAAACTGAGACCAAAATACAGCATAATACTAACAAAACATCCGATACGTTCGTAATTAATCAAGCGATATTACCGAGGCTAGACATTGCGCTGACATAATTGTGGTTCTTACGCTAGTGCTCCCGCGCACACTAGCCTCTACGGGGTGCAGCAGGCAAATTTTTGGCGGGGATGCCTCTCGATTCAAAGACGAAAAGAAGTAGAACACCGCATGGCGTACGACCATCACCCGCGGCAGGGTGGGCACAAGAAAAAACTGAATGTGCTGAGTCAGGAGTTACAAATTCAACGCCGTCATTTTTGATGGCTAGCTAGCGTTTAGGTTTTTGGCATTTCTCACATCTCAGTCAACGCACTTGACTGCCTGAAAAGATTGTGATGATGTCTCAACTCCTTCTACCTCTTTTTGGGTGGACAGACGAACAAACTGACGTACAACTTCAATGAAAACATGACCACTCGTTGCTTCTCCTGCAGGTGACAAAAAAAAATCACCCAAGGCTGCAACTCATTAGGCTATTGCTTGAGATCTTGGGCCCCTGCGCACGGAGTAAGTCTGTGTCAGTGCAAGCTGCTCTGCTCTCTTGCCGACAACTCACTCAAATGCAAAAGTTCTTCGTTACCTGAGCCATGCGTCGCTCTTTAAATGAGATCTTATTACTATTACTACTACTGAACTAGCAGTTTTCGTCTCAAAATTTTCCCCAACTATAGGCAGCGATACTGAATGTGATTCATTCACTTCCCATTTTCATGAAACCTTATACAAGCTGTACAATAAGTGCTGCTCAACGCGTGAGAAGTCATTTTCTGCCAGCCGACTGGCTCGTCCATGGCTGTCGGATGCAATTCTTTCCTCCATTAAACGTAAGCACTTACTTTTTAAGGATTATAAGAGAGGACGAGGTGATTTTGAATGTTATAGTCGATGTAAAAACATTCTGTGTTCGATTATAAGAAAAGCGAAAAGAAAATACTTTTTTAATAAATTTGATGAATGCCGTAATGATATTAAGAAGACGTGGAAAAACTTAAAATATCTGCTAGATTGCAAAAGTAAGAAAAATCACGCTGTTCTTGAAGATGATACCG
>LQNS02277275.1:8876231-8890232 GCA_001587735.2 Parhyale hawaiensis | reverse complement strand
ATGCAGTCGTCCTACCCATTACAGATAGTCCTTCAATAGCTGAATTTTTAATTTGTAGCTAATTTGAATAAAAAGTAACTGTGTACAAGAATAATCTTTCATGTTTACTGTTTCAGTATGCTGATGATGACCTGTAGGGTCGAAACGTACAGATCTAGATCAAATTTTAATAATGTCTCCTAGCTTAATTGTCTTTGACTTTATTTTTACTGTCCGGTGTACATCCAACAGCACCTGTTGCGTCTACTAATATTAACTCAACATAATTTGTATATTTCTGCTGCAACTAATTTTTCTATTGAGTTAGTTCAGTGTCACAAGTTCAATATTTTTCTTTCGAAACAATCATATGTATGATACATTGATTACTAATAAAATCAGCGATGCTCACAAGAACAAACACATTTATGATTGATAACATCAGTAACAGTGTTTATAAATCCCTGGTCCTTAATATAGGTGGGTCATCAGTGTTGTCTAATTATGAAAACTTATGAAAACACAGCCATGTCAATAGGGATGTTCTAGGCAAATAGTTTATAATATCTACGAAGGTGAAGTTGAAGGTGTGCGAGGAGGGTGGATGTGCATTAAAGTAAAACGATTATCAAAACATGTTTTGGCTATATACTTATAGGTCTACACTGTCACTGCACGTGTTTGATCTCAGGTGCCTTATTCAAATTGGGTCGATAAAAAAGCTAAATTTGTATGGTAAGCACGAAGCACTGCAACGTTCGAGGCCTTTGTAGAATTTATCATATTTCAAGTAATCGCAGTAAACGTTGAGTAGGTTTATCCATGTACGGTACATGATATTTCAGCTGGACGCTGTGTAACTCTAACATTATTCAGACACGTTGATGGGCTAGCGATAGCATATACATGATTCCACTGTCCTCTCTGTATACAGGCAGCTACTGTTCAGCCTTAGACCATACGTGCAAATAAGCGTGACTTTATGTAACGCCTTAAGGTTACAGTTAAAGAAAAATATTTCGTATATCTATAAAAAGAACGTAGCGTTTGAATCAGCTTATGATGAAAACCGATTCTTCCGTGAAGGGTTTTGAAGAAAACAAATCTCAGCTCTTCATTATCCTTATAACTGTGTTAATACCTACTTCAGCACATTGAACTTCTGCATTGATCAAGATAATTTTTTTTCTTGTGTGTGTGTATTCTCAACAGAGAAAGTAACTATAATCATATAACAGGTGTTTCGTATGGAACCTGAAAATTTTTTGAAATAGCACAGATTTAGAACCGCAAATTTTTTTCAGGAAAAACTAAGGAAAATTGAAAAATACAGAGCAAGAAATGGTAGGTAGAAAGCAGAGAAAGTGGAAAATCTGACAAGTGAAAGAATTAAGAAAAATGTACTTTACTGAGTAAACAGCAGACGCTTATATGCTTATGCATGTTGTCGTCGTTCTATAGGCCACAATGTTCATAAATGTTTTATTTTACCTTGCTGTAGAAATTTATGCAAGTTTCCTTGCGTATCAGAGCTGTTTCTTTTCTGTTAACGGCGCCCAGATAGTTTGCCTGTAGACTATTGGTTTACGGACAATTCGCTTATGTAGAGTTGGCCTAACGGATGTTCCACCTAAGGATATTTTGTTTAATGGGTATGATGCCTACTGGGTGCTCTACCAACAGACAATCAGGTACAGGCTAGTTCGTCTCCCTTCAATCTACTTAGATATTTCACAAAACTAAGCACAAAGGCACCCACTTCTGAATTATATGCATCTTGAAATTATTTCAGATAACCATGGAATGATGATTCGTAAATAACATTTTTTTTTTCATTGAAGTGCCTAGTGTCTCCAAATGAAGGATATAAATCGTGTTTTAATTTTAATTCACTGGGTTACTTACAGTGACAGACTACACTATGCTTTGCGGCCCCCCACAACGGCGTAATGAATAGTGTACTACTGATGAAAGTTTCCATTATTACCAATGATAATATTGAGTTCTACACGGAACTATTTTCAGGCCATATAATATTGCCAGTAACTGCTACTCTTATCGCTTCTCCTAGCAACTACGGAGAATGGGTGGCATTTAAGTAATCTTTATTTTCTCTAGCGATTCTATGAAAACAGGTGAGAGAATTCAGAAACTGCATTGCCATTTGTGAATCTTTATTCTGCCCAGTTGCGTACGCAAGCAACCATGGCTGCTGGGGGCGGACGACAGTCACGTACGCCTCCGTGTCCACACAGAACAGGGCGCTACGAACCCGATATGCTGCCCTGCGTGTGTACACAGGATCCCTTATAATGGTGTAAAACAAACATGAGGTCCCTTGCACACCTACTGAAGTAGAGGGTTGTTCTGCAGCGTTTTTTCTATTTTTGCAGCGATTTGCAAATGTAAATTCTGAGCGAAATGTGCAAGAACGTCGCTTCTTGGCAAGTTGAAGCAACGTGTCTTCTGATTGAGCTCTGGAATGACCATTCAAAATATACTTAACTTGAGCACCCTGAGAGCACATTCCTCTGACAAGCAAGGCAACGGTAAAGAGCATTAAAATTGGTACTGAAATCTTGATATCATTTGTATCAACTCTGAATTCTAATCATTTGTGTCTTTTGACGGTAATAAGAACTTCTGTTATTTTATTGAAGATCCGTTCATAACCTTCGAGTTACATACTTCAAACAAGCATGCTGATAAACATAAGTCAAACACACAAACAGGCCAACCGATCAGCATCAAAATTTGAACATTTATGTCTTTTAACATTACTACCAACTAACGTAAGTTCCATAAAGATCCATTCATAATTTTTGAGTTCTTGTGTTAACAACCATAAAATTAAACACATCAGAAACAAACAAGTGAACGAACATGCAGATCATAATAAACATTTGGTCATTTACTCTTCGTAACATACCCAACAAGGCAACAACTCATGTAAATTTCATAAAAAAAATCCGTCCATTACTTTTTTAGTTGAGAACAATGCTTCAGATAAACGAACAAACAAAGAAACAAGCAAACAAACTGAGGCACGAATCTTCACCGAAATTGAATCATCCCTTCCTCCTAACATACTTCATAATCTAGTAAATTTTATTAAAATCCGTTCCTAAATATTTTAGTTATCTTGCTGTCAAATGCACAAACAGACAGACCGAGAGACAAACTCGACAGATAAACAAACTCGACGAGACATAAACTCCTTGGCGGAGGTAATGATAAATGAAATATCTTTTGGCTCCGTATACGTTGCGTACGTGGCTTGATTTCTTAGCGGGTCTTGTGAAACTCACTGAAAATAATTGAAAAATCTGAGGGCAAACAAAGTTGAAGCAAACCTTAAATTGTAATAATAAGAATAGAGACAGTACATTCTTCGTCTTCTGCCCAGCACATCTTGTTAGTGATCACGACTATAATTATTTTATGCTGTTGTTGAAATCTCTTTCTCGGATAATTTGAGAAAGCCAGTTAATGGTTGCCATTGTCCAAAATTCAATCTTCATAATCTTCATAGGCGAATAAGAATCGAACGACAGTGAGCACCTGTATCTACTTTGCCAGGAAAAGTAGGCACATTCTGAATTGGTCACCTATCTACAGCTACATCTCGCCTTTTTTTTTTCGAAATATCTAGAACTCGCGGCATATACCGGCTGTAAACAGTGAGTTGGGACAGTTTTTAAATTATATTTTCCATTGTTTTCAGGTGAGGTCTTCGACATTTTCTGTTTAAAATTAAAAGTTTCACATTGATGAATCAACAGTTATAAATCGTTTAAAATGGTTAAAGGCAAGGAGTTTAACTGTAGTACTGTAATTTCCAAATTGTATTGCGCAGGTGACGGTACATCAGAAATTAATCAGCTAGATTTTAAGATGCTTTTTTACTCTGCACGATATGATGAGCGAAACTTAAAATCGATTCGAGGCAATTGCTCTAGAGTGGCTTTGATTACACACCTCATCGATAACAATTTCTTTTTTGTCAACGAAGAAAGACGAACAACTCCTCTGCGGTACTTCAGGTGGTTATGCAGCAAAAGGCTCCTCTCCTGTCAAATGGCCTTCGAACGCGCTGTTGCGATGTTTCGAAGCCTTTCGACATAAGACTTCATTATCAATTCGACTCTGGCAGCTTTGGATATGGTGCTTTTGCTAACATTACGACTTTCTGCCAATGATGCCATCGATTTTGATGGATGGGTCTTGATTGACCTTTTTAAGTCGGCAAGTGAGCAAGGAGTGCAGTTTAAATCAGTTCTTGGATTATGTATTTTGACTCGAGCTTTTAAGCGTGCAACAACGCGTAAAACGGTACTTCCTGCATATCCTGTGACCTTAATTATCTCTGATTCTCAGCTACCAATGCGGTACAATTCGGTAATTATGTTGCTATAATTAAATACCTTACCTCTTCCCATTTTGAACGATTAATGACTGTTGAGTCATAAACTTGAAATGTGAAATTAAAATTTTGAACAGAAAAAGTCACAGACATCACCTTCAAAACAGTCCCAATTTATCGTTTACAGACGGTATGAATAAGCTCATCAGGTACAACTTCATGTATCTTTGTTTACGTTAGAGCTAACTTAGTTTCATGAGCTCCCTGACCAACTGAGTTCCGCCAGAAATTACAGTGATTCAGTCATCTTCTTTTTTAGAAATATGCCCTCGCCTCAGCCCTCGCTGGGCTGGTTGCTTGGTGGTTTGTAACCTTATGGAGTTTCCCCGTTCCCACGTCGCCAGTCAGGTGTGATTTAATGATAATAGTATAAACTCCTCATACGTAAGGCTATGAGGCGAAGCTTTAGCGCTTTTTGACAAGCATGAGGTCGTCAGCCTGCAGACAGCTCAAACCCTCTGGATCCATAAAGTCCACCATTAGAGCTAATAACCGCCCTGCAGGACGTGCACAGCTTTACAGCAGCCGTCCACAATAGCGTCACACCGGACGCGGACCCGTCTCGTTAGCGCAGACCTTGGGCAGATAGATGGGAACGCCAATCTCTGGAGGGACCTCCTAGCTCGAATGGACCATGATAGAAACTAATGACTATTTTTACATCTTTGCTATGAAAATATTTTAAAATATCATTCAGTTTTGAATTCAATTAAAGCATTTCTTTGTAATGAGCGAGAAAAGCAGTGATAGAGGTAATTTCATTTTTGATCTGTAGAGTTAATACGTGAACAGAAACGCATGCTACGGCTAGTCCCATAATAGGTGTTTTTGTATTTGACGCACAGTAGCCTATCGAAGATTGCATGTTTTGCACTAGCGCTCCCGTTTGAGACATTTTAGGATGAGATGTGACCAAGGATTTGAGTCGGCCGTGATTATGGCATTGAAAACTTGAAAAAAATTAGCATATTGACTTCTTTATCTGAACGAAAATAATTTGCTTGTTTGAAAATAAAATTAACAACAAGTAGTGAAGGTAGAGTGTACTCGCTTGATCAAAAGTTCGAACGATCAAATTTAAGAAGCAATGTTAATAATATGACTGTATATATTATAATACAATAATGACATAACGATACAATATACAATACAATAATAAAACACTTTAATAAAGCTCAATGTCTATTTATCTGTTTATTATCACCAAAGCCCGAATTCCTAGCATTTATTCGATTATCGCTATTACGGCTCTCAATGCAAATAAAAATTTGGATTTGTTGCAAAATATGCTACTTACTATAAACGGTATTTTGACCAGACACAAAGCCAAAGAGTAGTTATTATGCAATAAATGACAATTAAACCTGCACAAAGTAGTACGTATTTGTACCATTAAACATAATATTACATAATTATTCGGAAACGCTGAATAGATAATTAAATATAATTGAGTTTGCCACGTTTAAACTTTATTTAAATTTCCTATGAAAGAAAGCGTGAGGAATTGCTATTGTTATTCTGGTCACGACATAACCTATTACTCAAGGGCTGGCAGTGGATGAGTTTACTGATACGACGGGAGGGCAGATCACAGCAGCAATAACAGGCGTACTTGAATTAGCTAAACAAAGAATCTGACGTCTTTCTGTGAAGTCCCACTCAATTAGAGAGCACTAACTGTACAACAATAACGCAGTTCATTGCATCATCTTTATCGCTTCTTTGGCCAGAATCCATTAAGTATAACAACATATTGTTGATGGTGACAGACGCTGCAGCACAAATGAAGAAAATTGCTGCTTCTCAACAAATTCTGTACCCCAATACGTCGCACCTAACTTGCCTCGCACACGACCAGCACTGCGTTGCACGAGAGGTGCGGACGCACTTTCAGGACGTTGATAAACTTATATAAAAGGATAATATGTATATATATACATATATCTGAATACTTAGGTAACAACCCTTCTTTCATACATGTTTGGTTAAATAGAACGCCGTATTGCACCAAACTGATCAAGAGTCCATTTTAGATATTCGTCTGTTGGAGAAAACGAATAAAGATATTTTAACTAAACAATACGGCGTTCTATTTAACCAAACATATACATATATGTATATGTATTCCTGAAGGCCCCAAGTAGATGCGAATTCTTCAGAGAGAAGGCTCCTGATGTGCCGTTTCCCCACAGCATATTGTAACGAAATGGGGTACATGGATACCGCAGTATTATATTATGCAAGACATTTTACAGTAGTGAATGTAGGACAAATATGCACTAGGCAATCAGTTCATGTTATCTGTAGATGCACCGTATTTATGAGACATAATGGCAGTATGAATTATTTTCCATTTCATGTAAAACACTAAATTATTTGGTAAGCTCCTAGAATAGTCCAGCGCTGGAGTTATCTAGGAACCGAGCATTTATTCAGGTTCCTATTGTAATACCTCATTCTATATACTGCAGTCTCCTATAGGATTCAAGCCTTCAATCTTGTCATTATTTTTATTTGAGTGGTATTCTGAATATGAGCTCCACCGAACTTGTGAAGAGGCAGGAGAGTTCTTTTAATGAATAGCTTGACCTAACCTGACGTAACTAGGGTTACGTTAGGTTACGTTAGTTGTTAAATATAAATAAAGTTGTTTTATTTCATTCTTATATATCTATACTACAAAACTGAGCGCTATAAAGAAAGTTCACAGCTATACAAGTTCCTGTCCATGCAAGCTGCGGAAAAAAACATGGTTTCCGATTAAAATAATAACATCCTAATTTTTTATAGCTACCAAGGAAAAAAAACTGCTGAACTTGAGCCAAAACTTACAAAGTTTTAGGTGCTTTTTTGCTACTTATTAGAACTTATAAGAACTATTTTGCTGTGCTTCCTGCAATACCGACTTTTTTAAGTGCTATTTTGACCACTTTTTTTGGACTAGAAATCCGGGCGCTAATTATTACCTCCAGCAAGGAGGTTATGTTTTTGTCGAGTTTGCCTGTTTCTTCGTCTCTTTGTCACCAAGACAACTCAAAAAGTTATGAACGGATCGCTACAAAATCTACAGGGATTGTTAGATATGTTAAGAGGAAGAAATTATTAACTTTTGGTGAAAATTCGTTCAACCGTTTGCGTGTTTGTTTGCCTGCCTCTTTTTTTCTCGGTAGCCTAATTCAAAAAGTTATGGACCGATCTTTATCGAAGTTTGCAGAGGCGTGTTGCAATCAGACTCAAGTGTTACCCGCACTGTGTTGCACGTTCAGCAGTGAATGCGACGTGCGATCTCAGAGCCCCAGCAAAGTGTTGCGGAATTTTCGGCAAGCTTAAACATATACATTTCACGCGGAGCCTCATTTTGGTTGTATATTGGGATAAAAAGCTAAGAAAACTACACAGAAGTGCCTCACATGCTAGATTCAAGCATCCTATGGCAGTCATACATTTTGTAATACTGATTATCAAATATATTCAATGGTTGTTTAACAAGAGCAGTGTTAACCAGCTCATAATCTTAAATTTTAGGAAAGTTAAAGTCGGTGTCACAGAGGTTATAATTTTTACTCCCTGATGCCACCCAACCTGTGTCGCTTTGGTGGCCGGTGTAGCACAGGTGACACCGAAGGCCTGATTACAACACGCCCCTGGAGTCTTTAGGGTTATTACCAGGAGCAAATAACTAAAAATTTGAGTTGATCTGTTTGTCCGTTTGTATGCTTGCCTCTATCATTGTTTTTATGTTTGCCAGTAACATAACTCAAAAATAATGAACTGTTCTTCATGAAATTTGTAGGATTTGTTAAGCATGTTAAAAGTCAGATGAAAACCGATTGGCAAAAATTAGACCAGGTTGCAGATGATGACACAGTATATTCCTTATGATAAAATGCACTCTCTCGGCTTTATACAGTTGAAATCCAGGCCACAAATACGCGTGAAATATCTCTCAACGCTTTGGTGGACCTTGTATTTTTTGCATTCTTCCCGCATCAATAGTTCACCAAGCGCAAATCGAGCAGATGGCCAACGAAGCATAAGAGGAGCGAAATTCATTGGGTATCATTTTTACCGTCGTTATTTTTCTTCTGTAACTTTTCTTATTTTGATGATAAAGTTGCATCTCGTGTACGTCCCTGTAAGACTGTGAATTGCTAGCGTGCCATCGGTTCGCTGCAGTCAGTAGACACGGATCTCCTCTCTTCTGTGGTCATCTGCGGCAAATGCTTTCCCTGTTCTAGCTGCGCAGGCAAAAATCTTTCTTTGTTATTCGTATTGAAAGACGACGCGCAAGCCAGCCTATGTTAGAAAATTAGCATGTTCACAGTCAATTCCGTCTACAGCCATCGGCTCCAAGCCCGTATATTGTGCTCCTAGAAAAGGCACTTAGTCACACTTTTTACAGCAATTCGCTACTTACTGAGAATGGACCACATGAACCTTAGCTGGATGTAGCTAAGCGCTGTCATGCAATGCCTCCTGGAATTCGGTATTTTTTTTTGCACCGCCATATAGCTATTCGGTAGTTAAAAAACGGGTCATTCAGTTCGGTATTTCGGTATTTAAAAAAAAACATACCGAATGATTCGGTATTTTTTTGGTATTTGGTTCGGTATTATTATTAAAACTTCGGGCCCGAGCCCCCACGGACACTAAGCATAACCCGAATAAAGCACTTTAAAGCACCAGGAAACCCGAAACGCTCTAAAGGAAATCCAATGAAATCCATTTACAGCTGACTTAGACGCCTGCAGGCCAACACGACCGAAAGCCGATGCCGGGAATGAGTACCAAACCCTAAATGACCAGGGTACGAAGCACCGATTGAACTGATTAGTTCGGCACCTAACGTTCTCCGACGTGAAAGAGTGCGGACCGATCGCAGCACGTGTAATCCTCCTAGAGACTTTGAGGAACAGGACAGAAGAATACAAACAATGCCTCTCATTCTTGTACACCTTATAAAACATACAGAGTTCGGCCACCCTCTCTCCTGTGGGACAGTTTCACCTGATCATTATCTGAGCACAGCCTGCTGGCCTAACTTACAAGTCGGTTCAACAAACGTAAGTGAGCAATACTCTAACCGGTGAGCAATACTCTAACACAGGCAGCAAAAAAGCACAAAAGCATCTGCGGACTACCTAGCTGTCACCAAACACAGAATTCACCTTACGCAGGAGCCCTGTCTTACTGGAAGCACGTGGCACCAATTGCCTAATATTCGGCTGAAAAGTAAGCTTCTCATCAAAGACAACACCAAGAATCTCCAAGGAGCTAGAGTCCTGAAGTAAAGTGTCATCTCTCTCCAGAAGGGGATGCTGCGGTACAAGTGTCCGAGACCGCCGGACAGTCATAGACTTGATTTTACTGGCATTCAGGCTTCAGCTTCATACTCCAGGCCCAGCACTATGCACTAATGAGTGATAAATTCCTATTCGGAGACTGGGCGAAAACGTTACGCATGCGGGGAGCATATGTCACTGCTATTAAAGAGGAATTGTCAGCATAGTTGATCATCGTGTTTTCCAGGGAAGAGAACATATCACTAGTAGACAGAACGAACAACAGCGGGCCAAGCAAGCAACCCTGAGGGACGGCAGACTCCACCGTGACTGAGGCACTTCAAATGCCGTCAACAGACGCACTCTGCATTCTCTCAGAAACAAAACTACGAATAATTGATAGAACCCTTCTACCCACACAAACCGACTCCAGCTTGTATAGTAGACCCTGTGTCTCGGTGGCCTCGGGTTGACCCTGTCAAACGCCGAGCTAAAGTCCAACTGCACAAGGCATGCATCTGACCGATAATCCAGTGCAGACTGTAAATGGTGAGGCACCGACAACAAGGCGTCACAACAACCAAGACCAGTTCTATATGCAAACTGACAAACAGGCAGCAAACCCATAACCTCAGTAAAACGACCAAGCGTACAAGCTACCAATTTCTCGAACACTTTCGATAAAATGAGTGTCAGCGTAAAAGGCCGGTAGTTGGCGGCATGGGGCGACGCTGGACCCTCGGGAATGGGAGTAATATTACCTGTATGCCAACAACGGAGAAAATTTTCTAACCGTACCTGGCGCCGAGACATCACTGCTAGCTTAAGGGCAAAAACGCCAGCAATCTGCTTATAAAACAGAGGAAATATGCACACCGGGCATGTAGATTTAAAAAAAAAATCTTCATACATATGTATTTGGGTGATGCAATCTGCAATAATGTTCCAGCACTCATCAGAAACGCTCTCATGCATCGCTTATAGTTATTTATATGTAATGATAATTCATATATAAACTTTATAATGTTTGAAATGTGCAAACAATTGTAAACAAAATATTGAAGCTCTGGGATTAACATTATTCTACAAGAAGAGGTAACATTAGTTTTAACAGAATAAATCTGTAAGAAAGTTGCAAACTCCCCAGAAAATGCGCTAATGCATTGCTCATACTTATTTTTACCAAACAATAAATTCATAATTCGAGATAAACGAACTTCATAATAGACTCACCTAGACCAATTGTAACAGAAGTATCTTCAACATCATCATCATCATCAGCACCTAGATGCTTCTTTAGCAACAACTCCTGCAATGCAGCATGTGGGCGAGGTAGTACAGAATCTTGGTGGATACATTGTTTACATGAAAGTTTTGGCGAAATAGCCCACTGTATTACACAAAGGACACTAGAAAATTTTCTCATATCACTTAATAAAACAAACTTTTATAAGTTTTCTTCAAAGGAAGGCTGAAACGGTTTTACACGTGCATGAGTTATTATGGCACTCTATATTCACGATTAGCAAAGAAATTAACACAAATATGCGGAATGTATGATCACTCACTGGCAGTTCACGCTGCACAAAGTTCGAAGGACGTGACACTTAATTGAGTGAGCGAAATATTATGACGCACTACGCCCAATTCTCACAGCGTAGCTTCTCTTCTCTTCAGTGATGTGCAATCCAGCGTGAAAAGCTGAACTGAACGAAAATCAATGGGATTTTCCTAATTTCCTCCAGGCAAGATGGTGGGTCATATAGGGCTAAGAAGCTTCTTTTGTCGGCCCGAGAAATTCAAATGTACTGAAGAAAGTCATTCGGTATATCCATTCGGCATCGGTATCGGTAGAAGATTCAGAAAAGATTCAGCATTTCGGTACAGCATTTCATTCGTTAGTCCCAGCTCTGCTGACAAGTCTTAGTTTTCATGAGAATATTCCGTAAATATTCAGCACAGCCACTGCGTTTTTTCTGACACAAATTTATGATTTTCTTGCGAGCGTTACCATCAGTAGTTCAAGCGTAAATCTCAGTGAGCAAACTTTTCTTGGTGGATATTACAGAAGCCGCGGCGTGTGGTATTTACGTAATCTACACGCAAACGCTTGAAAAAGGTACACTGCATTTCTGGTACTATGCAGAGACTTATTTCTACAATTCACAACTCAGCAGTGCCGTATGGGATTCTTTCATTTGCTATGTCCGTGTTGTATCATCGCGGTGACTCGCACTAGTGAAAAGAACGGGCTCTCTTAATTTCTGCATCTAAATATGTTGCTGTGTCCATTTAAATAGCTCGCACATGTAACGACTTTTGGGGTATAATTCTCTCCAAGTTAGAAGACAAGTTGGAAACAGCTAACCGCACTTGCTGAACTAACAATATTGACGGCTAACATTTGCACAGCTTTTCTGGAAGCTCAAAGCTGTGTTAACAAGGGCCCAATAAGATGTTGAGCCGATGAGCGGAGGAAACTCGTTCTCTTGACTAGTGTGTATACCAAGCTTAAAAAGTCCTAATCTTCACTAGCGATGATATAAAACACCGCACTACTTGAGCACAGTACGTAGTACCACAAGATAGGTGGGAATTCAGCTCAAAAGTAGTAGCGAAACTGGCATCGTCTCAATCTAAAAGTAACTGTAACTGTCCACTGTATCTATACCATGAAGCATGTTGTAGCACAGGACTTCAAGTTCGATATCTGCCTGTTAACATAGGCACTCCTGTAGACACGGCAAAGTTTGTTTCTCATTACCGGAAAGAATCGTTACGAGAGATAGTCATCACGGGCTGACAACACAGTCCGTTAATGCGAAGCTTCTATGTCACTGCATGCATACAGGCCCTACATGACAAGCACATCCACCCACAGAGGAGCTTTCTTTATTCACGTCATATGTTCACCTTACAGCCGAACACGTGGTTCTTCGCAAAGTAAAACTGTTCCATTATAACACATTGCTCTTTTATTTACTAATGGGTTTTATTTACCGATTTACTCATTTTTCATTAATAAAAGAGTGGTTCCGTCAAATGGTCGTCCCTGTACAACGATCATCGCCTAAAGTAATGAAGTGCTCTATTAAATGTTTTTGTTGTTTTGATATCACCCCTTCAAAGAAAACTTTTTTAGCGAAGTCTACTTTATTGATTGATTTTTCTAAGCTTCAATTAACATTAGGAAAATTCTTGTTTGGATGAACTTACGTATGCATGTTTTATGATACGTAGAAGATGCTGCTTATATCATGTGAGCCCCGTGGCTATAGTCGTAGTAATTTATCGACCCCGGTCATGTGACAAACAGCACCTAAAGTACTGGGTGTCTTGTGTTATCTGTTTTTCCATGCTCTACGATGTCATAGAGCTGGACTTAACTGAAAGAGGTTTTGGAACGTACGTGAAGCTGCTTGTACTATCTGACGATCCAGTCAGTGATCCACGAAAGCTGAAATCATATAAAACACACCGTGAAGGGGTTTTTGCTATTTTCAAGTTCGTAGTAACTATATTTCAGATTGCTCTAAGTAGCGTACTATCACCGAATGGATGATTCGAAAAGTGTAGCAAATATGAGATGAAGTGTTTGCGTTAATACGTTTTATTTTATGATTATAACCTCGCGTGGTGTAGGACTCCAAAATGAATTGGAATTGCTATGACTGTACCCTTCTCTTGTCACTGATCCGTCGATCTAAACGTTTTATAATAATAATAATAATAACATGTATTTCTCCACAGGCGGGAGGTATTCTTTGATTATTACATTACAGCTTACATTAAAAATTGTGTGTACATTAATTTGTTGGAAATTATAGACAGAACGCGTATATGACCAATGATATCTTACACGTAAAATGATTCTACGCAACGGAGTTTTACAGAGTGAACAAAAAAATATTTTATTTGTGCAGTTTTCTTTATTTCATCTTAACACGGTCAGAGATTGGCANTTATAGACAGAACGCGTATATGACCAATGATATCTTACACGTAAAATGATTCTACGCAACGGAGTTTTACAGAGTGAACAAAAAAATATTTTATTTGTGCAGTTTTCTTTATTTCATCTTAACACGGTCAGAGATTGGCAAGTTGAAACAAGCAATAACTTAAAATAATATTTAGATTGCTGTAGAAGCTCTCAAACAATTGAGCAATGACTTTACGAAAGAAACTATTCAGTAACGACTTGCTTTGACTTCGGCAGATTATGCCAAAGAACAGCTGCAGAGATCGACCATAACCAGTGCGTGTGGTTATTACCTCCGCCAAGGAGGTTATGTTTTCGTCGTGTTTGTCTGTCTG
>LQNS02277275.1:8863852-8876133 GCA_001587735.2 Parhyale hawaiensis | reverse complement strand
TTTGACTCATATTTGTCATAACGTTTGTTAACAGTATAACTCAAAAAGTTATGAACGGATCTTCAAAAAAATTGAACAAGCTGTTATTAATATGAAAAGGTACAAATTATCAAATTTTGGAGTTTATGCAAAGCAAATTATGGTTTCAGAGCCAATTTGAATTTTTGCTACCGTTGGCTCACTTGGCGGAGGTATGCGCTCTCAGAGTGCTCTAGTTTAGATATGGCTTACTAATGATACTGTCCGCTTACCTGGTCAGTGATATCGTCCACTTATTTCGTCCTCATCCTCGGTGTTACAAAGAGCATCGTGTGTGGAGCGAAAGGCACATTGGGTTTTATCTAATTTCAACTTCTCTGCAGTTTTCGGCCACGGAAGCATTTCCACGAGGGAATACAAGACCACGTTTCGTAAATTTCTTTTCATTTAAAGAGTTTCATTTCCATCTTCCAGTATTTAGCTTGGACAAACCATGGCCTTATGATACAAGACACGTCAGATCGGTACTACATACACAAAAGCTTTACCGAAGACTGATCTAAGCAAAGAATTTAGTATAATATTTTGCTATTCATGAGTACTTTAAGCAACAAAGGGTACTGAAGTTCCCTTTTGCAATTTTTTGTATAGATATTTTTCCAGTTCGAGGTATCTACCGTTACTTTTTACTTCCCGTTTACATCTCTGCTCCCTCTTTGTTACAGAAAAAATAGTTAAAAGTGTAAAAACAAACGTGCATGAAAAATACAAACAATTTGCTTGTGCTTAGCGACCGCAGCGTGCCAAGTGACCGACGCGATGACAAGCGACGTCAGGTGACCTGTCATCGTGTGACACGCTGCGTGTCTGCCGTGAGCGCTATAGTCAGCGGCGGGCCGTCCTCCACCAGGTGAGTGTTTGTCACTTTGTTAAAGCATAGTAAGTATAACTCTTATTCATTTAGCAAGAGCTTCGGCTTCTTCAACAGAACAGTACCGATTTGTTCCTAAGTAATGCATGCAAATCCCATCACTTATAATGTACGGTGTACCTTCTATACTCCCTAAAGGAAATTTTACCGTGTTACCATTTGAACTTTTTCTCGTGATGTATACATAAAGTAAAATTGTTTCTTGTGGTTGTGTTTGTGATGCGGTATTTAAATTTCCTTCACTTCTAGCTTTCCTAATCTGTAGGGCTCATTGCGATGTTTTAATCTAGTTTCCTCAACCAGTATTTTAATAGAATTATCGCAGGAAAAAATAAATAAATAAATTCCTTCAGGGAGAAAAAACACATGTTAATTTCAAATTCAAAAACGTTTATTTCTCCCCGTAGGAAAGTATTCATACAATAATAGTTCTATTACCATACATGTGCAATACACTAGTGAAAAACGATAAGCAATGAGTCTTACACGCTAGGTTAAAAATTGACTGTACAATTCTACTTCACAACCTACTGTTCGTAGAATTGTACAGTCAATTCTTAACCTAGCGTGTAAGACTCATTGCTTATCGTTTTACACTAGTGTACTGCACATGTATGGTAATAGAACTATTATTGTATGAATACTTTCCTACGGGGAGAAATAAACGTTTTTGAATTTGAATTTGAAATTAACATGTGTTAGTTGAGTCACAATATACCAATGTGTGAACCTATTGCTACCATAGACATAGAGCGTTGTACAAAATGTAGATTGTGAAGTAGAATGGTGCTATAAATTTGCTCCCTAATCTGCAAGGCTCATTGTGATACCGTTTTACTCTAGTTTACTGAATACGTATTGTAATAGTATAATTGTATGAAAACCTTCCTACGGGGAGAAATATATGCTTTTTCTTTCTTTCTCTCTTTTTTTTTCTTTCTTTCTTTTTTTTCTTTCTTTTTTTCTTTCTTTCTTTCTTTCATTCATTTAATTTCAATACGGCTCTCAGCTATAGTAATTGACTTAGTTTACTTTTAGAAATTATTCTTCTTGTGTGTAACGTACAGTACAACTGACGATGCTCAATCGAACACAGGCAGTTACTGAAGTGAGGAAAAGTTTTGACATTTTTGGAACAGAAAAACATTACAATTCCGCTGATCACAGTGCACCTCCAGCTATTTTCTAATTCTTACGTCTTTGCAGATTTTAATCTATGCATATCTATCTATGCATATATATATACATGTGAATTTCTTATTTTCTGGAACTGAACTGAAATGCAGCACCTGAGATATTGGTTTTCAAACTTTTCACAAGGAATTTGATACTACTTGTGCTAGGTAAATAATGGTGACAGGTTGTTTTGCCGCCCACAGTTTCGCCGAACGAGTTTCGCCTCAAGCAGTTTCGTCGAAATCAAAGTTCCGTAAGGCGAAAAGTTTAAGAATTAGGTTAATGAAAATGTACGCAATGTTCACATCATTTAATTTAAGTACTGGTGTTACAGATTCTTAAAAAAAATTGTTATCTGCTAAAACACAGATTGTTGAAAGTCACTGAATACACACGAATGTGAAACGTCAACTATTAAAACAGAGTTTACTTATGTCAAATTTAAAACACAAAATGAAATATATTAAAGTTAGAGCATATTTAAAAGCATAAGTTAGGAAATATTTTTATATTGATTAAAAAATTCAATGATAAATCTTTTGAAGACATAAAGTGGTGGCAATAAGTACCGGACACCCCTAAAAGTGCTAATAACTTTTGAATCATGCCACATATTTCCACGAAAATTTAGTGTTGCTTCTATATGGAATGGAAATTTGTGTATATAACCAGTTTCATGCGCTGGCGGATCTAGCCCCTTCTCGTGGAAGGGGGGGGGGGATTCGCCTTGGTGAGAGGCCCCCTCCCCAATTCGAGCCCAACCCCCCCNCCCATATTGAGCCAAGCTACCCCATATTCAGCCAAACCTTCCTCTCCATTGAGCCAAGCTCGCGACATTTGGCCCTTCAATATTGTTACCATTTAGCCATCATACATATTTGTATGTTTTGTGAAGTTTTCCCCTAACGAAAAGTACCTGGTGCTAACACTGACTGTTAAGGGGAAAGTCTCTTAGAAAAACTACCTCTCCATAATTTTGAAAGAAAATCATTTCATATCAACGAATGATTCTTGAGAGTTTGATCCAGTGAGGAATGCATTTTTCACGATGAAAAAAAAACACCAGCATGGCCACCACTATTGTTACTTATAGACGCTTCGGAAAATAACAAAATCATAGTAAGCGTTTCCGGAAAATACTGAGAGTAACTGAGTAAGGATAACAAACTGCTTTGAAAAAAAGAAAGTAAATCTAACCAGGGCAACCACTAAATGAACTAGAGTATTGTGAGAACGCATACCTCCGCCAATCAAAGCAATGGTAACGAAAAAATTTAAATTGGTTCTGAAACTAGGATTTCCTTTTCATCACCCCTACCACCAAAATTTGATAATAAATTTAACTAGAGCACTCTGAGAGCGCATACCTCCGCCAAGAGAGGCAACGGAGCAAAAAATTCAAATTGGCTCTGAAACCATAATTTCCTTTGTATAAGCTCCAAAATCTAATCATTTGTGCCTTTTGATAGTAATAACAGCTTGTGCTATTTTCTTGAAGATCCGTTCATACCTTTTTGAGTTATACTGCTAACAAACGTTATGACAAATACGAGTCAAATATACAAACGAACAAACCGATCTGCACCAAAATTGAATAATTCATGTCTTTCAACAATACTAATAACCCCTATAAATTTCATGAAGATCCATTCATTGTTTTTTGAGTTATTGTTCTAACAAGCATAAAATTAAAAACAGTGACAAACGAACAAACGGATCATTACTAAAATTTGGTCATTTACTTTTTGTTATATACCTAATAACTCGTGTTAATTTCATAAAAATCCATCCAAAACTTGTTGAGTTTTGGCATTGAGAAAAATGAGGCAGACAAACAAACGGATAGACATATCTTCACCAAAATTTAGTCATCTATTTCTCTTAACATACCAAACAATCCCTGTAAATTTCATCGAAATCGGTTCCTAACTTTTTGAGTTATCTTGGTGACAGACAGACAAACACGACGAAATCATAACCTCCTTGGCGGAGGTAACTAGAGCATTGTGAGAACGCATTCCTACCTCTGCCGATCAAAGCAGTCGTAAAAAACATAAAATATGTCCTGAAAATTTACATAATTTCATGGTGCTGCTCTTCAACTTTTATAACGCTTTTTGCACATTTCATAAGGATGCGTTCATAACTTTTTGAGTTCTGCTGCTGACAAATATAAAATCAAAGACAGAGAAAAAAAAAAATCAACCGAAAGATCACTACAAAAAATTGTCATTTGCTCTTAGTAATATTCATAACAATCTGTGCAGATTTCGTAAAAATCCGTCCATGACTTTTTGAGTTATTTAAAAAAAAAAAGTTAATCAACTGTTCTTCCTAGCATACGTAACAATCCCATTGTGTAGGTAAAAGTTAGAACGCCGAAGGCGTTCTAACTCTTACCTACAAAATGATTCAGCCTGGGAGTCCTCCAATCTTTGAATAAATAAGTAACAATCCCTGTAAAGATCCGTCTATTACTTTTTGAGTTATCTTGGGGACAAGTATGTAGTCAAACAGACAAACAAAACATAAAGACGAACGTAACATCTTTGGCGGAGGCAATTATGAAATTAACGAGAGTTTCACAGCTGACTCATACTCAATCAAGTCAGTTGTTTTATTAATAGATAACGCATATGTCAAAACCAGCTTGTCTGAATCCCTAATAGATGATTATATTGCCGCATTAATCATGTGCACTGCGTTGTTGCATAAAAGTGACCTCGCCCGATGTCGAGCCCTCAGGGGTATAGCCTATTCTGGCGGGCCCTTTACCTGCCACAATATATTGGGGCCTCACACACCCAAAGGTCCCGAGTGCCCTTTCCGCACGAGATGTTGCAGCTTGCCGCAGTTCCTGCTAACGAGGTTAGTTTTGTAAAGTTAGGTTGGCTATCAATACTGCCCTTTCTGTTGCGGGAGGTGGGCTGCCGATGGAGGTGGACGACTTATTCCCGCTAGACTTCTATACATTCTTGTTTTTCGTTTCCTTCCCCTGTGCGGCGTTGCTGAGCGAAAGCGTTCAGACGTGCCCGGGGGTTAGAGATGCTAGACAGCGCACTGACCATTCTGAGACCTACCAGCAGAAAAACCGAGACAAAAATCATTGATAATTTAAAACGCGCCCTCGTGGCGCACAAGGCTGTGGTAAGCCACAGGAATAGTTCGGCGCGATATAGACATTGTGTCCCTGATGCACTAGTAAAACACCTACAACTACTTGCCCGATGTCAAATAACATAAACGTCCAGTCACCGTCTGAAGCGACTCTTAGGCTAAATTGAGCTTTCTTTTCGGTAGATTAACAATTATAGTAGCTACGTTGGTGTTCGTTTCAATCCTGGGCAAGTGTGCACGCGGTAAACGATTTATAACAGATTTTTCCCAACTCTACTGTATAAAGAAATATCAGGTTATTTCCCTTCCGAATGTTTTTGGGCATGGCAGTTCATTTCTGGAGGCAATGAAGATCCGCGATTTTTTTATATCTTATAGAATATGGTAGCTCTGGTCCCCATGGGCAGGTAGCTTTATAAAAAAAAGGGCTTTGCAACACCGGGAAGCCCAAAACGCTACTAAAGGAAATTAAACAAAAAGCCAGTAACAGCTGACTGAAAGGCCTGCAGGCCAACACGCCCCAAAGCTGATGCCGGCAATGAATTCCAAACCCCAACAGACCAGGGAACGAAGCTTTAACATTTGAATCGCTCTATACGTGAGCAATTTGCATAAAGTTTAGTTTGGTTTGTCTGAGACATCATGGGGAGTAAATCTATGCCATGTCAATGAATATTTCACTACGTTAAACAGACGTAGTAGTCTCTGAAATAACCGATTCCTGTGCATTTTAGAAACTGTCTTATGTGTCAGAGATACGACCAGTACTTGAACACGATCAACAAAGCAAGCATGTAAGTTTTTGGCATTCATGAGTTGCCTACATATTTTTTCCTTGAGGCTTGCGTATAACCATGGTTTTCATTTTGTTTTCGTAATTAATCAACTAACGTAATCGTATTCATATGAACCTTACAGTGGCCATACAGCTACCGAGGCTCATACGTAACAAATGTATAACCACAAACGAAAATAACAAAGGTCATCTTTGACACGTAGTAAAAGATATAGGGGAAATTGAGTCCAACTCCGCCTGTTGTCCTTTGCGAGTTTCAACCAGGAAACACCTTTTATTTTTATGAGCGCACTAGCTTCGGTTACATTTGACTAAAATATATATCCAATTCCAGAACGTCGATCCAGAGGAAAATTGGTGACTATAAACTAGCAAACTGACAACATGCTTTGACAAAACGCTCTCTAAATGCTATAGCATCACTGTTAAAAAAGTAATTCAAAAATACATCAAGTACAATTCACCACAAACAGCACACGAAAAAACATCGGGCTTAGGGTAGACACAGTAATTGTTCATGAAGATCAGTGCGAATTATATTCCGTACAACTTGAAGCTATCCAACGATCGTTCACGGCCAAAATTCGAGGCATGCAGGAATACGATTGCCACAAACGACTCAGCTGTCTCCACTTGTATTCAATACAGCGCAGATTCGAACGATTTACAATCATATGTGTTTGGAAAATTCTGAAACGTATCACTATGAATGTGAATGAGCGGATTGTCGCCAGACACTCGGAAAGAACTGGAAGGACCTGTGATATCCGTATCCCAAACAGAGATGGTGGAAAAGCTGTGGCCACAAAATATTCTAATAGCTTCGCTGTACAGGGAGCAAGATTGTTCAACAAAGTGCCGCGGCATATTCGAAACGCCCCTGATATCAAAACTGTAGAGTTCAAAAATTTACTGGATTCACATTTAAGAAAAATACCAGATAGACCAGCAGTCAGCGGTTACGTGCACTGTGGAGATAATTCGTTGCTGGCTCTCTCTTTGGTCGCAAACTGCAGCACCACAGAAAACACCCAGCAGAGTGACTCCACACACGTGGGGTGACGTGAGCAACGTCACCTGGACTTCTTCCGAAGACTCTCAAGGTAACTCAAGGTAAGGTACGCCTGCCGCCTTCTGGCTTGTGGTAGCTACAACCTAAAGTGTTAATGTGTGGTATCTCATGTCAGAATGTTTTTTTTTTTTCAGAGAATGCTGAGAAAATTGGAAATGGTCAAGGAAATGCTATCAGCACCAATAATCATGTTAAAATATCTTATTTTAAATCACTATCAAACACTTCCTTTCATGTACCAGTTCTTTAAATGTGTTCAGTATCATTTCGTGAGAATGGGGGGGGGGCACTGTGGTTGTATCGAATGCCCCCTCCCCAAAAAAATCCTGTGGAGGAGGCAAATGCCATGAATGCCTCCCCTGTATCCACCACTGGCCCCTCATTCCCTATGGGGCTATGGACACTGATACTTAAGTAAATGACATCCATCATAAAAGTATTCAACTTTTTTACAGTCCATTGTGCTGTCTATCATCAATAATCCCGGAATTTTTTTTCAAACTTTCTCTTTATTCCACAGTTGGGCTGTTTTTAAAGCACCAGTACAGTCTTAAACATCTAAATCACGAATGGAATTTATCAGCTGACCAGCGGTCAGCGGGTACGTGCTGTGTGGAGATAATTCGCTGCTGGCTCTCTCTTTGGTTTCAAACTGCGGCACCACAGAAGACACCCAGCAGAGTGACTCCACACACGTGAGGTGATGTGAGAAACGTCACCAGGACTTCTTCCGAAGACTCTCAAGGTAACAAGGTAAGGTATGGATAGTGTGAAGTAATTCTTCTTCACAGTATCTTAGCCTGTTTGTTATAGTTGAGTAACTTACCTTTCATGATTTATAGCACTTAAGCGAAAGATATTTGAAAGGAAAGAGACATAAACTTGGCCTCTTTGCAATTCGCATAACAACAGCTATTCTGATGTATCAATATTTCACTCTGCTCTCTTGACACAAGACCCAGTGATTTGCAGCCATTGTTATTGTTAAAAATATTAGGGCAAAGACCACTGTTCTAAAAGCCATTTTATTTAAATTCCAACGTTTCGGCTTTTTGGCCATCTTGTTATTGTTAGTAACGCGTGTAGCAGTAGGCGACTTCAATTTCCTGCTGATGACCAAGCAGAACGAATTATCTTCAAGTCTCTCCTGTCGCATTCTGGCGGCAAGTGGCAGCAACCTATATATATAAATATCAGTTGGTGACTCTCAGTATGTGAATGATTTTTCACAAAAAAAAAAAACAAGCAAAACATGTATTTAGTTACGTTTTAAGTTACGACGTTGATTTTACTTTTCATATGAACAAAACTAATGTAAAGCAAAGAAGAGAAATGGGTTCAGCACATATAATCTTGAGAAAATATTTTATTTAAGTTTCAGAACGCTTTATTTCGTATACAAAATTGTTTATTGCATGTTCATTATCATTTCCCGTGGGGGGGAGCATTTTGTTATGAATGCCTCCCCAAAAATTCCCGAAGGGGGAGGGGGGGGGGCAAATGCCATGCATGCCACCCCCCTGGATCCGCCAGTGGTTTCATGATGAATTTCCAGAAAAAAGTTATGTCTAAAAGTACGGTTTCAAGGGTGAAAATAAGTATAGGGCACTTTTGATTATCTGTATTTATATGAAAATTATCCTACAACTAGTATTTGCAGGTATTCCCTTTAGATTACAATACTACAACACACCTGTTCTCCATTGAACCAATCAGATTTTCAAGGGTTTCAATTGGAATCCATTCCAATATTCTTTTATGAAATATCTGAGATATTCTTTATCTGCAAATTGACGTCCATTACGATAAACTCGTCGTAACAAATTCCCTATATATTTTTTATTGGGTTTAAGTCGGAAAAATTGGCAGGCCAGTCCAAAACTTGAATGTTCTTCATTTTAAACCAGTTTTTAGTTAGCTTTGAGGTGTGGATACCTGCATTGCTCAGCTGAAAAGTTGTTTTATTGTCATGTACATCATTCAAAAATGGAACAAGACTTTGTTTTAACACGCTAATGTATGGAACGCAGTTTTGTCTATCTTCCATCACTACTAAAATGGCTTTTCTAGAGGCAGAAAAGGCTCCCCAGATCAGTACTGGTCAGGAAGCAAAGAATGCAACGGGAGGACTCAATAGGACTGAAATAAAACAGCTGTGACCGCACGTAGCAAATTTACATCACACCGACGAGTCGAAGTGTTTTAGGTGCGGGGCCTCAGACCTTCGTATATGGTTTTCTTGAACAAATCATCATATTTTTCCGCTTTATTTCATTCAGTCTCCCGCTCAAGACTGGCCAGCTACTTAAGCTGCAAAATATCGAAAAATGTTGTCGCCAAGTACAGAAAGTTCGGGCAATGGCTAACTGTTACTATGGTTTCTCTCGCGTGCAGAATTGGCTTTAATGGTGCTTATATATGTTGGTAAGGAATAGATATATTCTGTGAAGAGTACTGTGAAGTGAATATGAAGTGTAAATAAAGCTTCAATCAAGAAAAAGGAGTTAAATTGAGTCACCGAAAGTTAACAAATTCGGCGCTAGTGTTGTGAAAGTTTCCACCAACATGCACTG
This sequence comes from Parhyale hawaiensis, assembly GCA_001587735.2. Lineage (NCBI taxonomy): Eukaryota > Metazoa > Arthropoda > Malacostraca > Amphipoda > Hyalidae > Parhyale > Parhyale hawaiensis. The sequence continues at coordinate 8,866,489 of LQNS02277275.1, read as the reverse complement.
CAATTTTCTATAGTTAATTGCTAAATAAGTATATATTATATTTATTTATTTATACGCTAGAGATAAATTTTGCAATTTAAGACGATTTTTTTTTTTGGTGAAATTAGATAAAATAGTCCTAGGCTGCTCAGCCATATATAGATTCATCGATGATGACGTCACTTTTTGGTGCTAATTTTTCTTGAGTCCTCCCGTTACGCTCTTTGCTTCCTGGTACTGGTCGTCCTCCAAATGGTCTTTCTAAAAACAGAGCATCCCTTTTAGTAATGCATAAAGGCAGATGCAAAGCAAACCGGCGTCAACTTCTTTCTATTCTTATGCAATCACAGTGGATTCTAAGTACATATACTAAATGAGCCGGAATAACACTAAAATTTTGCAGTTGTAAACTGAGAACACACCCCAGGAAGAGAATAAAGACGCACGTATCCGACTAATATCTGATGACCGCATGTTAACAGGACACTGACGAAGGCAAGGAGGACACAGGCACACTGCAAGAAATGTTGCCACAAAGTAAAGTCTAAGAAACAAAGTAAAAATCGTAAGGCAGTTGAAAACAATCTGTGCACTTTGATTTCCCAGATAAACTATTACCGTACGGAATTTTCATTACGGCGAAACTGTTTACGGCGTAACTGTTGGCGGCAAAACTGCCTAAAACCATAAATAATAACCAGTAAAATGACTCTGTATGTAGTATATCATAACAGGAAAAAGAGAGCATGGAAGTATTATAACAACTTCATTGTAAAACGAGTCCCAGCCTTTACGCCGCAACTGCTCGCAGTGCGGACTTGAAACAGCTCTGGGTTGATTAGCGCGAAGGGAGTAGAGTGCTTAAGACTTTTGTTTGCACAGTAAACAGGCGCTGGTCGTCTCGGGGCCTGTCCGCAACACAAATATTGGCTAATGTGACTCGTCGAATGTCCGCAGCATTGCCACCCATCACGCTTTTAAACCGAGCGTATAAAGTTAGAGTTTGGTGGCTTATTTATGGGTCCCAACGGCACTGCAGTTGCTACAAATAACTACGGAAAGTTTCTAAATTTATGTTGCTTCCACTGCACTGTCATTGATGAGAGTGTCTTGGCCACTAAAGTGACAGATATCAAAAGACATGCATGGTTGACGCTTGATATAGTTAGTCCATAAACGTATTTGTGCTCAGTTAACTTAGAGCAGTGGTTGTCGCAGCGTGCAGTATTACCCCCCTGGGCTTGGGGCCATAGACATACATACTTGAGGGCCCGAGGGAGCGGTGAGGCGTTAGGGGGCAGTACATAGGGAGGTGACGAGGTGGATCAGAAGCTGTAAATTAATACCAGTAAGTACGAACACAAGACAAAACTGAGTTTCCCATGGTTGTATAGGGAAGAGACAGGGAATGTATGCAAGTAACCAAATGAGCGCTGAAGGGCTACGAGCATGAGAGTATGGGAGCTACAACCTGATGACGCTTTGCCCTCGATGAAACATTGGCGAAAAAGAAAGCTTATGGGTAACTCAAAACAACAGCCGTTTTGACAGTGCAAGTGATGCAAACTGTTCATTGAAGGTTCACGGCTTGAATTCTCTGTACAGTAATAATGCTGCAACATGTGCACAGTTCACATGCTTTACTGCAGGACAAAAAACATATTGTTACGTGAAGTTCTTGGTACCGTATACTGTAGAGCATGATTTTTTAAAAATATTTTGAACTACATACTTCGTTTGTGGACGCAGCAAGGGAGTTTAATATTTTGAATGCTGTCTACTTTGGTTCAGAAGGCTGTAGAGTACTTAGTAGTTTAATGCATTCACCACCCTTTGTATATATGATCATGATGAAAAGAAGGAATTCATGATGAAGTATTGCGGAGGTAGCTTGAGAGATTGGTATATTTCCTAGTCTGTTTATCGAAGGGAACACCAAGACGGAGCGTAGCATTTAAGCAATGAAGCGAAGAGACGCCGGCAGCTGAAGTGTTGTTGCAAAAGATTGACTTCTGCGCCTCAGACGCTTAGCAGAAATGAGGCAATTTGCCAGCCAGGGTCTGAACGAGGTGGTGGTGCTCAGCTCCAGCAGCAGCAGCAGCCGCACATCCTCCAGTGCAGTAGCGCCGCCTCCAACTTAACATTCTGTAGGTCGTTGGGTACGCCAAAAAAGGCATCTACTGTGTATGTAATATGTACGTCTATGTAATATGTTTAAACCAGAGGCTAGCTGCCCTGCAATGAGCTGGCGGCCTCTGCCGAACCCTACAGATTTGGCCAAAAGTTGAGCGCAATATGACGTGTTTACTCAGTATACGCATGCGTATGTATGTATGTCACAAATATGGCAGTTTTATAATGAAAAAATATCGCCCTGTATTGTTGCGTGAATAAACTAAAGCAGCACCAGGAGGAAGTCTGTGGCAGGTAAAAAATGGTCGTTTTTTTTAATAATTGTTTATCTGTTTCAACCACTATGAAAGCCCTACACAGTATCTATATATGAAACCGCATTTTTCGCGGTGCTGAATCTATATGCACTATATATATATTTTTTTCTCCAACCCGAAGAGAATTTCTGTATTAGTTTTCTGCAGCATTTGACCGTTTATATTACAACTAGTGTCCCGAGCCGTCATTGTAAATGACGGCATATTG
>LQNS02277275.1:8849946-8862668 GCA_001587735.2 Parhyale hawaiensis | reverse complement strand
TGAAAAGCGGACATAACTGCGCAGCCGTTGCGCAATTACTGCGGAGTTCGCGGGTGTATGTACGGCTTAAAATTGCGCAGCGCCACTGGAATGACTGCTGAAATTTTTAATAGGGATAGAGGAAAACTCTACGGCGGCCAACTCAAATTATCGTAAGACATACGTGCTTCTTCTGAGCATTACACTTCAATTAGTCTGCACCACACTCCTTCCCCCCGTAGATAGCATGCACAAAAGAAATTAACTGAATTAGTAAGCGCTGAAACATCACTGAATTTCATTTTCCTTGCGTATCCAGAATACACAGTGAGATAGTTTCAGCAGAGCAAAATTTTCGCACCAAAGAAGTTTGAAGATAGAATTACTACGTCTATTACATCGGAAATCATCGGTTCCTCAACGGTGCACTGATTTTCTCCTAAATGTATACATCGTAAGCCAACAGAAAATATAATTTCGATGCAGAGAAAAGTAATGACTGTCAGACTCCACGGGAACGGGAAGAAAGGCTGGAAGAGCAAGAACTGCATTCATTTTCAATAACGATTAATATCATATTTCAAATTTAGCCTTCTTCTGCAATTGCCCACTGAATTCTATCAGACGGCAACAGGATCGCTAAAATATCCAACGTGGCTAGACATGCATTCAGATAATAAAGGGATAAGGATTTCACTTAAGCTTTTTGCTGCCACCTCGTCATCGATCTCCATAGAAAAGAGAAACTTGATTACGAAATCTGCATCATGGCGGAAGTCTCACGGTAACTGCAAACAATGATACAGATTCTATTGTTGCCCCTGTTGGATCCGATTGATGATCCACGCCGTATCATAGATACCTACGTTCGCTTCATAATGCTGCCTGATTAGAATTATTTTGAAGATTTTACCGACTTTCTTTCAAGTTCTGTGACCGATGACAGCTGCTGAGTTTTAAAACTATTCGCTCCAATTTTCTTCTATCTATTATTGAAGAGCGTAACACACGTGGGAACGAAGGAACAAAGGAACGAAGGAACAACGTTATTAATATTATAGAAGATTATTCAGGGCGCTGAGAATGCACAAGTATATCCGACCAGTATAATGAAATAAACATTGGTTAGTGCAGCACACTGAGGCCTGAGAAAGGCTATTCAATTCAAGGCTTAAGTTTAAAGCCCCTTAAGTTGAAGGCTGCATAACTGCAGGTAAAGATTTGCAATCGACAGCGAGCTCATCACTTCCGAGACCGGCCGTGTCTCCGAGTCTCTCTGCATCAATACGGAAGTAAATACGGAATCGCGCGGCACTGTAGCGGTGCATCGACAGGCAGGTGTTGATGGGTGGCGATGGCTGGTTCTCTTGCACTAAGATCAAATAGCGATATTCCTCTCACTGCTATGTAAGCAGTCCTTAGGCCCGCTGCACACGATAGTCCTTTCGGCAGGACGTCCTGTGTTTTCGCTGCATATGAAAGAAAACTCAGGGCATATGACAGTCACATCGAGAGGCATCGGTCACAGGACACGGATCCCGCATGTTCTACTTTTGACGAAGAAACTCGCGTCTCCGGGTAGATCATATCTCGGGAATTTTTGCTGATACTAAGGGTTTCACTCACACGATCACTTGAAAATGTATACTGGAATAGCTAATTGTTAAGGTGGTAACAGCATTTTAATCAGCATTTTAAATTTTTTTTTTTTTACTGAGGTAAAAGAATTTAATTGAGTCACCGTCTTACATCTTGTGTGGTGGTATTTGGCAACTGCACAGGTCACATGATTAGACGTTCTCTATGATTGACTATTTTCTTGTATAGAATGCAATTGCGTAAATACAAAAATACAATAGTGACTTCTATACACTATTATCTTTGTTCTGATATTATTAATAATAATATTACTCTTCATACACTTTATTAATTGGTTTTTCAATATATTTATGAACAAGGTTCACGATCAGCTGATGCCTTCGGCTCTGTCGTGTGCGTGGTCGAACCTCGATATTCTGAGGAGGGCAGCAGTCGAGACTTTAATTTTTAAAGCCATAAGACTATCGTCTGCAGCGGCCGTAAGTATGTCACACTCGCACACGTTAGTTCTGGAGATCGCCTTCTGACACATATAGGGAATTTTTGCGGTACTTAACTTGCTGAGTCAGCGTTTCTAGCGTTCAGATACTATTTCGAGGGTATTGACCCTAACCAAAACTGAGATGCGAAAACGGTCGCAGTTGTCGCATGGGTCTTCCGTCTCTGACGACATATTTAGGTCTGACAATTTGTAGTCCAGTGCTTCCTTGCACTCCGCTAGGGCCAGTGGGCATTTGCACGTCTGCAGCATGAACAAGTGCCTGTGAATTTTCCAGTTGGTATGAGACGTCAAGTTCACTTGGCTTACTTTTACAATATTAGCTCCTAGGAGGCAAAGACTTGGGTTAGGGAATGAATAATTCTTCTTCATAGCGAAATCGTAGAACTGAAGAGGCTGTAGCCGTTGTCCCCATGCAAGGTGTTGCATGCGTCGTTTCGTAAATGATGTGTTCACATGCCCTGCATACAGAGCTCACTGTATAATTACCTCCACCAAGGAGGTTATGTTTTTGTCTTGTTTGACTGTTTGTTTGTCACCAAGATAACTCAAGAAGTTATAAACGGATCTTTACAAAATTTGCACGGATTGTAAAGACCAGTTCATACGTCCATCATCGTAACGCGTTCAATCACGAAAATGAACAAGAGCCGTCCGCCAACTTCTGTCGCTGTCCACACGTAGAAGCGACCTTCCGTCAAATGAATTATGCCTCGCGTTTAGTCATGATATCGTTTCTTTACATTAATTTCACTTGCTGTATATTTCGCATCGGTTTGAAGTCACATTCGTATCCCATAATCTTATAGTCTAATTTTGATAGGAACAGCCTATTTTCAAAATATTTTTATCCTGATAAATCGATAAAAGTGAAATCAGAACTCAGCAGTCCACATCGTGTCAAATTAGAAATGGGGTCCGTGTTCTTAGTAGAACATTTTCAGCTCAACAATTTTTCTTGCGTTAAACGGGAGTGCATTGATCCTGGTCGGTAAATTGACCATAAAAACATTTTTGTCGACCAGTTCATGATTTGAAAACGCTGTAGAGAATAAATCTAGTATTTATAGATTTTGTTACTGAACTTGAATGACGCGGCTTGTTGAAAAATCGGACGTGCTTCCTCCTTCCGTCTCCCGCATTTGCTGTTGCAGCTTCCATCAAATGAATGCGCCGGGTCCATCAGTTTGACTGAACGCGTTACGATGAGGGACGTGTGAACACGGCCTAAGGCATGTAAAAAGTAACAGACGATTACCTTTTGGTGAAAATCCGTTTATCTATTTGTTTGTCAGCCTATTTTTTTAGTGTAATAACTCAAAAAGTAATGGACGGATTTTCACGAAATTTACATGAGGTGTTAGGTATATTACGAAGAGTAATTTACCAAACTTTTGCAGAGCCTGGCACGATGGCCATCACCGATTATACGATGGCGATGGCGTGAAGACCATCGCCATCGGAAAAATTACGATGATACGATGGAACATCGCGAAAATCCATTGGCGATAGCGATGGTGCGATGGAAATTGTATCAAACAACCGGCGATGGCCATTTTCTCCATCGGCGATGCTGTTATGAGGAAGAACTGAACTGAAGAACTGAACATCCCATCGGCGATGGCATACGATGGGCATCGTCGTCGGTTGTGTTTCTGATGCCGATGAAGTAATGGAATAAGGCTAAAATTACAGAAAAACAGCCTTGCAAGCTTGAAACATATGTTTTTAGTAACATTAAAATGCATGCATATATAATACATTGCTATTTATATCTCCAACAGGTAGAGGTATTCATGTTCTTAATGCTAGTACAATTGGTATATTATACACATAGTAACACATAGAGGGTAATCGGGCAATGCTTGCCAAGTTGTATTTAGCAGGACATTGAAATTCCTAGACAAAAGACAGACAAATCAACCATTCTAGAGCAGGAGTTCGCAAAACCTTAGATTAAATCCACGTCATTCAGAATACTAGAATTTTTGGTATAATTTGATATAGCTAATTTAAATTCTTTACCATAGTTAGTCTGAATGTTTCAGTGAACACTTTTGCAATGGTGAGCGAAAGTAGAGTACCTCTGTCGGTAGCACCCAGACTCGCGCAGCAAAGAGTAGAGTGGGTTACAAAGTGAATTTGATAAATTTTTCGCAGAGGTCAGTAATGGGATTTAATATTTTTGTTGACATATTTAGAGAAATAAGGCATTCTAAGACGTTTTTAATTAAACGTTTTCTCAGCAAATGTTTAGTCTTCGAGATACTTGACTATAAAGTTCCTATTGTTTTTCCGTTACGCTCGCCATTACAGCCATGCTGACATCTACCTCTGTTGATCAACAAAGGCGCGGCGATCTTTAGCGTGTTCGAACAAGTCCCATTTAGTCTTTAACTAATTGTGCAATTGCGAGTTAATTGTGCAATCGTGAGCTTATTTTAATGTAATATGAGCGTAGAATAGCGCATTCTAAGAAGTTTTTCACGAACAACGTTTCCGTCGGGAACTTTTAAGTTCTTTTTATATACGTTTTTTGAACACAACCAGCTGGCCAACATTATTGGATCGCGTATAATTATGCAGTATTGTACTGCCGGCAGTGGTGGTGTTTGTTTCTTGCGTTGTACAATAATGTTAGCAGTATTGGTGGTTTTATACGTAATAGTTTGTTTTTGTTGGCATTATTTGGTAGAATTAAGGCATTCTAAGACCTTTCAGATATAGTGTTTTCATCACAAATGCTTACTTTTAGAGGTACTTGACTTTAAAGTTGCCATAGTTTCTTCTGAATGAATTTAAGATGCGCCATTAAGGTTGTGGCGAGGCATCAAGAACGAAGCCACGTAATAGTTTTTTGGCAACAACGTTGCTCATACTCATTAAGGCTAGGCAAGCAAAGACTGGTTCTGCTAGTATCCTACGAGAAATACATATATATATAAAACAGTGTGAAGCGATATCGTGCTAGTCGTAATGGCGAATTTTATTTTCTCTCATACGAAAATAACAAGAACTTTAAAGCCAAAAATCTCGAAAATTCAGCGTGTGCGGCGAACACGTTATTCATGAAAAACGTCTTAGAATGCTTTGTTTTACCTAAATATGTCAACAAAAATTAGTAAATGATATTATTGACCTCTTCGGAAAATGACCGTTTGTTTTATTATACATTCCCCAGATCTAACAATGTCAATTAACATTTAAGGTTTTGAAAAGTCATTAGATTTGGAACATATGAGCTACTAGGCCTGTAAGGCAGGCTTCAATTAACCCTAATAACCTGGGCTTTACATTTCACACAAGTAATAGTATTACTGGTGTAAAACTTGCACACAGGCCGAAGTTATATGAGATGCTGCTTTTGTTCGATGTCTGAGGCTTGAGTTCTTTGTATTTTTAAGATGTGTTAATGCGATAGTCCTTCGCCGATTGTGACACCCAAAGATGGCCATCGCCGATGGTTATTTCTCTGTAGGTCATCGCCGATGAAATTTGGCGATTTTTCGTTGTGATGGCGATGGAGCGATGGCCATCGTACCTTCGACTTTGCCATCGCAACATCGTACCATAATCGGAGATGCCGAGCTTTGAATTTTTGTTATGATTAGTTCGTTCGTTCGCTTGTCACTGTGCTTGATTAGATGTTTGTTAGCACAAAAACTGAAAAACTTATAATGGATCTTCCTGAAATTTGTAGGAATTGTTAGTAATGTTAAAATGCACAGATGCTTTGATTTTGGTGATGATCGGTTGATTTGTTTGTGTGTTTGACTTATGTTTGTTAGCTGCATAAATCAGTAAATTAAGAGAAGATCTTAAAAATCTATTAAAAACTATTAATGTGATCAAAAGGCATAAATGATTAGATTTTGGTGTTGATAGAAATAAAATCATAGTTTCAGGACCAATTTGAAGCTTTCGTTATATATGACTTGCTTGGCGGAGGTGTGCGCTCTCAGAGTGCTCGAGTGTTTTTTTTTTAGTTTTGGTCACGGCAATTTGCAACATATAGGATGAGAGTAGAGAAGCACACGCATTCTGAAATGCTCGACTATAATCACTCTAGCTACGACCTCCACAGGACCGGTCCACCCTTTGATATAGCTAAAAAGCATTTTCGCGTCTTACATATCTTCATTAAAATTATCACCCTCGAACTTGCCGAAGCAAGAGAAACCAAATGCCAAAATCCCTTTATTAACGTCAAGCACAGCAAATCTTATAGTCTATTAAAACTCCAGCAGTAGTTAGAACTTTCCCAATAACGCTGGAGCAGCCCCTCCTCTGGTCCTGTCGCTAGGTTGATAACATCATAAATTTGCTGCTGGCGACCGCAGTGTCTTGTTTGTAAATATTTTTCTGTTCGGCGTTGTTCTTAGGCCTGTGTACGTCGACATTTCGGTAATTATCGCATTTTCATGCATTTATCTCAGTTTATTCCTATTGCCGATTTTATTAGTCTTGAGAACGGCAATAGTAAGATGCCGAAATGTCAACATTAATTCAACATTGTGAAATATCAAATGTATAATTAATATTTTTGCAAAAGTTCACTGGTTTGATTAATGACCTCAGACATAACGAGATGTCTTACCCAGGAACTGTTGTTGACAGATGGCCAAGCTGGACTGAAAGAGAGCCTTTAAATCGCCCAACAGCAATTGCCTGGCGTATTACGGCAGTCTTGTGAGCTTTTGATTGGCTATAGAACCGTTTGACCTTCACCACTCACGGCCTGGCGGAGCTGTTCTGATCAAAGCAAGTGCCGGCCGTAAGGGTTGGCATGTTCTGTTAAGGCCCGTCATGTGGCGAGCGTCACTACGCAGACTCTGCACATCAAAGAAACGGAGAACACTCTATAGCTGTGGCAACCAAATTGCTTTACTTAGAAACGATTTGTTTTGGGGTAAAAATAACTAAATCAAAATAGGACGCCCTGAGCACGATGAGAGGTTTCATTTATTAGAGTTCTCAAAGCGTCAATGCATATACTTACCTCCACATTTTCGTTTCTTGTACTGAAGTCCAGCTTCTACGTTCTAATTATAACTTATTATTTTGATTGACTGTTGCGAGAATACGTTCGCTATTTTTTTCTATTCAGGACAAGAATGATGAATAACCCACTGCAGGTATCGGAAATTAGCGCAATAGAAATGTATTTTCAAGACACTGGCGTAATATTTACTGTCGTTCCTTCAACTTCAATAGTTGAGCTGTTTCAATAGTAAAATGCAATGAGTTGCTAATGCATAATTTCATCTTATTAATATCAATAAATAGTCACAATATTGTTCTCGCCTTGTGAATGCGAAATAGCTTAGCTTTGCATCTTCAGTCTGCGCAACCTTGTGCATTTTTAGACCCTACTTTCTATTAGAGGCATCTCTAACTGATTATACATAGTTTCATGCATTCTAAAAACGTGTTAGATAGAAATTCTTGAAAAAAATAACGAACTGCACGCTACTTTTATTCACAAAGCTGACAGTGGCATAAATTTTCTTGACTATTTCCCGCCAGACTGTTGGTGGTTCCCCTGGTGATACTAAATTGCACGATATTGAGTGTCCTTGGATGCTAGAACGGTGACTCACAGATCAGCCTCAAGCCATAAGGTTTCATCCGTATAAAATTAATTTTCTGTTGCCACTTTAAGCACACGCGCTGGCGGCTCCTTGCGTATCATGCAAAAAGTTTTGAGTGTATCCAACATTCATACCAGGCGCAGTCTCTCTATTTATTTTTAAGGTCCCTGCGAGCTTAAAAAAAATCACTTCGTGAATATCTTGGCCGACACCTATTCGGAAATTCATTACAGGCATTTGTTGGCTGCCTATGATATAATAGTGGCAGGTATCTGATAACAACGGGTAAATGCCTATAAATTTCTGATTGGACAGTAAAACACCATTATTAAAAATATAAAGAAAATTCATCAATCGCTTGTTATCTTCAAAGTCTAAACATTTTCTGTGTCTTTACCAAGTTTTGAATTTTCATAGAAAATTACTCTGTGGATATACGAGTATTCATCGCCTTACTCAGAAGCCATGCTTTTACATTTACCGCAGCACATGCGATAAAGTTGGAAATATCAAAGCAGTCGTCGATTTAGGAAAACAAATTTACCAAAAGAAACAATGATTAACTCGCACGTTAAATTAAAGTCCAATATTATATCCTTTAAAGAAAAGAGAATACACCCGTTGTGTATACTTGGCAAATTTCATTTTTAGGACTAGCAAGCGAACTGTTCACAAGCGAGCTTAAAGGCACCGCATTAAGTTTCAATAATGAACAGAAAGAGAACATGGCCAAATGCTATCTTTGATTAGCAGCATGTGCGAGTGTAATGACAAACAAATGGTCATCCTATACTGGTAATTCAATCTGAGCTGGGACAGACCTCCCAGCCTTGTATGACCAACGTCAGGAATATATCAGCAGCACGAAGGCGCGAGGGTCGGGAAGTCAAGTCATGCTGCTGTTGGCACCGCAGCTGCTGCCCTCTCCGGCACATGGGTGTGCAATACCAACTTGTCGCTTCGTTACAATATCGTCGATGTTCTCAAGTGCTTTACGAGCTCGCCACTGTTAGGTGCCACTACTATACATTACTTAATAATACTACAACATGCGACTCGGCGAGTATCGCTGCCTGTAAACGGCTAGCTTGTTCTAGGAACACAAGAGACTGTTATATATTGTAATTCTGGCGAGGTGACGTTGTAATTGGAGTTCGTGTTGAGTTCGTCACTGTACTTGGTTGTGAGAGTGAACTTCAAGGCCGAGTATAGTTATCAGGCTACAGTGCTGGATGATGAAGGAATCTCGTAAAGATCTTCTTGTTTATTTACATCTTATTATACAAGACTTAGAAAATATGATCCAATGATAAGTAGCAACATGCTACTTGATAGATGCAGACTATAAAATACAAGGTCTACATCGAAATAGTGTTACAAGCAGAATGCCGTAGGCAATGTTGGTACTGCAATGTCAGATACTATGCCACTCTATGAGCACTGGGGACAGCGATATGCTGCTAGGAATGCAAGACGCTGGGCAACTATATGAGCTTAAGATATTTTTTAACTTGGCTTGTGGACAAAACAAATGATAGAAAGGCCCGAAATTTTCACGAGAGCATTACCGGTATTTTTTCATTGTTTAACGTACATATCTTTTATTCCCTGGAAATGTGCCTGGTGGTTTGCGTTCATCCATAGGTGATATTAGTGTGTAGCCTGATACTGCTTTCACCATATTATGCCTTAATATATCTTCACGTCGCTGATAAAGATTGGCTGATTTTTTTATACATATAGGAGTGGAAGCCAAATAATGCGAAAACCTCTGTTTCACTATGCCGATAATTATTTATTATTCATTTTTTCATTATCAGAATTATTCCAATAAATATGTACAATAATGCCGACTAACCATATGTTTCTATGCACCAAAAGTTTTTGTATTATCCTGCCACACATGGCATTCAGAGATAAATTAGATATCACCACGACACTTGATACTGCAAAGACTTCCTGCATTTTTAATAAATGCGTAAAGCAAATTTTAACTTGTCACATCGCGCTGAGCTATAAGACCTTCTATCTTCTGTGCTGAATTACTTCATTATACGCCTAAAACAAAAGTTCCGTAAGTATAAAACCATTACTGCTGCTATGACAGTATAGAGATGGAACCCTGGAATCTCTGTATGAACGAACGCCTGAGTGGCGGCTGCGGTTATAAATCATAGTGTATTAATGATAATTTGGGACCTTTTTGTTTAAAATAGGAAATACGGAAAAATAGGGAGAAAATTATGGCAAGGAGAGAGAGCAGAAACGGAGAAAAAAATCTCATAAGCAAACTTATTCAAGCAAATACACACGTTCAGAAAAGAAAGCTTGACATTTACAAATATTATCAGTAATTTCTTGCATTCACAATGTTCGGAAGCCTCTCTTTTTACCTTGATATAAGAATTTGAAAGTATTTCTTTGTACGTCAGAATTGTCGCTCTCCTGCATTCTGCCTGTCCCTATAATTCTGCTCATTCTTTATATTTCCTTACTTAGGCGCTTCCAAATCCGAACCAGCAAATAACCTTTGGTTCCAAGAGAGTATTTGCCAGACCCATCAGTTGTCACGTATTTTCATAATTTCTACAGAGTTACACTTAACAGACACAGCGTATAACAACAGCGTGATTTTTAAAAAGTTGCTTCTAATTCAATACGGCCTTGTGGCTACATATGCTGTCCAAGGGTTGACCGTATTTTATTTCTTTGCCAGCTTTTCACCCAAATCTTAAGGTGTATTGGTCCGCAATCTGTGTTCGAGGTAATCCATTAAATTTAGCTCTAAAATTTGCTCATTATTTTACTCATGGGCCTTCGAGTTTACCCTTTGGACGAGTTTCACGCGGTAATAGCAAATCGTTCGCAGTTGAAACTTTATCTAAAGTAAGTCCTCGAAAGCCTACGATTGAAATTGCAGCACAGTTGCAGCTAAGCAGATAAGACAAACTGATCACGAACCGCGTGAATGGAAGAGACGCCGTAGGCATATCGCCGATACAGACCTCGTACGGACAGCACACATTACTTTCGTGCTATGTGTTTTGGGTTGGGATATTTTCAGAAATAGTTTGCGCCCACACTGCAACGCGCCTGGCCGCCTGAGGTCATTACTGCGTGCTTACACAATTACGGCGACTGCAGCTGCTGGCTGCTAACGAAGTCCTCACCAGGACCGGCGTGGCAGACGTCGCTTGTTAGGTCTTCCAGGGGCCTGTGAAACATTCATTTTGTGGCACCTAGGAAAGTCTTAATGCGTAGAAAGCATTGTTTGCGCATCTTTCTCTTGCCTGTTCTTGTAAAAGCAACAGCAACAGCAATGTTCTTAATCCATTATCGGATACTGTTTTCTCAAGGTATGGTGACAACAGATGAAGTTGTGTTCACTGCCCGTAGCTAATACTACGAAGTAAGCCGTCTGCAATGGAACTTGTTGACTTTTTCATACACTTCTCTAACGCATGTGAAACTAGTATTTTCCTTCAGCGAAAGAAAATAATCTTGCAAAGCAACAAACCAAGCATTTTGTCATTTTACTGTACTCACAATATCATAACATGGCGAACAAGTTCGAATCCGGACTTCCTGTCCCGTCCTCTATTTTTCAAATAGAGGACAATTGGGTGGATAGCTAAATCGAAGTAGAAATAAAAGGGCTAATGCATTGATAAAAGACATCCAGACCAGTGCGTTTGACCTCAGAATGCCGAATAGATTATATTTATAAACACATTAGCCGTTGTATTTTGTTTCCACTCATGTCTGCTCTGTAGTTTGAAATGATGTAACTTCTCGGTCATTGGAGTATGGATACAACTACGAAAAGGAAAATAGCCAAACAGTTCGTTTGTAAAAAAAAATATCCCTTCTCTATATGAAATTTACAAGTTAAGAACAACGGCGAAACTTGCTTCATCAATTCGAACGTTTTGGATCCATCCCTTTATACCCAGTTTAAACTGGTATTGTATCTCAAACTTTAAATGAATCATGTTATCTGACAGTGTTTGCAACGCAACCAATATCCTAGCTGTAAGATATTTTGCAACACACATTTAGGCCAGTAACACACCTCCTGTGAGGCAACTTCACAAAATTATTCTGGACACACAGCCTCATGACAGAGCTGACAAGTCGGTCCATCAGACACCGAGGCCTAGTCGCTGCAGTTACCCAAGCAAGGGAGCCACAATTCCCTGGCAAATAAATATTATTCTCGCGTTTTGTTATTAATGTTTATAATGTATGCCAGTGGTTCTCAACCTTTTCTGTACCGGGCACACCTGGTAAGTTTCATCGCGTGCTTGCACTCCCACAAAATTAAGAACTCGTATGATGATAAAAAGAATTGTAAAATGCACTAAGGCAAAGAGTTTAATATTAAATAACAGTCGACGGAATTAAAATTTAACGTTTCGGGACTAAGAATCCCATCCTCAGAAAAAAAAGGTTAACCTATACTATGAAATAAAAGAACTTTCTNAAAAGGCAAATGAACAGAGCTGCGTGGAGGAGCTGGATGTCAGCTCTTGTACAGTCGGCAGATTCTAGGCTAAGTGTGCACGGTATGAAGCGGTACAGCCGAGGTCATAATGTTCAGGCTAGGTTTGGTTCTATAAATGTGGTGTCATCGATAAAACGATTATAGTGGATGGGTTTGAAGGCACGTGGGCAGTCGTTTAGTCAGAGAGTTTCGTGATGGCATAAAAAATATTTGCCAGTGAGGGGCTAAGTGGGGAGCCCATGGAAACTCCGTCCACTATAATCCGTCCCATCCACTATAATCGTTTTATCGATGACACCTTCCTCATATTCAACAATCAAGCAGATTCTGATTTATTTTTACAATATTTAAATAGTAAACATCCAAACATCAAATTCACCGCCGAACATCAATCAAATAATTCTTTAGCTTTTCTAGATATTTTAATCACCAAACAAGACTCAAAACTTACCACTGGAATTTACAGAAAACCCACATTCTCAGGCCTCGGGACAAGTTTTTTCAGTCACTGCTACGACCAATTCAAAATCAATGCAATTAAAACTTTACT
>LQNS02277275.1:8826980-8843365 GCA_001587735.2 Parhyale hawaiensis | reverse complement strand
AAATTGATCATGTATACAAGTTCTAGAATTAGGACCTCAATGAATGTTTTACGCCCTGCGTCCCACAAGCGACTACGCGCTTTCAGCTGGACGCGTTCTCAGTTTTAATGTATTAGGTAAGAGATCAGCTTTAATTCTATTTTTGAGAACAATATAAAGATTTAATATACCAGTAACGGTAGCTATGTGCTCCCTAGACCAGGACGGGGTTGCCCCATTTGGGACGGTATAGCCCCATTTTGGCTTTGGACGGAAATGCCCCAAGTCATTTTCTGAGGACACTTTTTTATAAGTTTTCCTAGATTTGTTCTTTAGGCCTTACAAGCTGTGTTTATCACAAAATGTAGCAAAAAAAACTAAATTTCGTAATAAAGTTATTTTCGATCCGGGACTGGCTCTCACTTAGTTGTTATTCTCCTGCAAGTAAGAAATCTTGATCAACATGCCCCAAATTACGGTACTACACAATACTCTTGCTTTAATTAAATAATACCTATGTCACTTCATTTTTAACAGAGGTCAATCAATTATTGACGTCAAGATTAACGACCTCTCGTAGGTTTTAGGATATTATAAACGTTTAGCTAGGAGGACGCACGGCACCGTATGGGACATATTATTTGATGTAACGAGGGTACAAACATTTGGGGAAATGCGGGACTTAATTTCTAATTTAGTGCTAACTTGCATTGCACATGGATAACTTGTACAGCCATGGCCACCTACGGCTACCTGCGACCTCATTGCACATGGATAACTTGTACAGCCATGGCCACTCACGGCTACCTGCGACCTCCGTCAGGCTCAAGCACATGAAGAAACTAGAGAGCACGCTGAGAGCGCGTATCTCCGCTAAGCGAGGCAACGCTAACGGAAAATTCAGATTGGGTCTGAAGCCATGATTTTATTTGTATCAACGCCAAATTTTAACTAGAACGCCTCGTGGAGTAAGACCATCACCAGCTATGGGAGCAAATTTCATCTTCATCATTTTTTTATGGCCGGGTAATCCTAGTTCTTTGGCGCGGTCACGTCGAAGACAGCCCACCAGACACCCTACAAAAAATCATGAACATAGCTCAACTCCTCCTGTTTTTGGGAGTTTGAATGAAGAACAATTTTGATCGCCGTCATTTTTTATAGCCAGCTAGATCAAGTTTTTTGACATGGGTCGCATCTAGGTCAACCCACCAAACTCCCTACTAAAAATGATGAAGATTGCTCAACTCCTTCGACCACTTTTTGGGTGGAAAAACATACAAATATATTTTCAAATATATATTATATATATATTTATTTTTTTAATTATGGTTAGGAAAAAATAGGCAGGCAGACAAACAGAGAGATATATGAAAGGATTTTCAACAAAAGTTAATCATCTGTTACTGCTAACATGCCTGACATCCCTGTAAATTTCGCAAAGATCCGTTCATAACTTTTTGAGTAATCTTGGTGACAGACACACAGACATGACAAAAATATAACCTCATTGGCGGAGGTAAAAATAACGAAAGTTTTCAGCCGTGTTTTCACCTCTGTAACTGTAACGCTGGTGGCCGCAGATGGCTACAGGTGCCCACCTCTAATTATACAGTATATGTCGGCCACTAGGTGGTTGGAAACGTTTCCTTCAGTGGTGCATGGAATATGTTGAATTTAATTATGCATACACCCTCACTGGAACAGTCTGCTGAATTTATTAAATCAGCTTCTGTATAGAGCTAATATCTGTGGAATGTTCACAGGACCAACATGTCACGATATTCATGTGCACGTTTAATATTGTTATAGCGAAAGGTTTGACAAAAAAGACTACGGTACTTGCAGTATAAATTTCATTTGCAAATGTCAACGTGATTCGGTATTGTAACTACTGATATCTTTTAAATAGTATTTTGAGTTAGCCTTTGCGAGAGTTCGGGGAAATATTGTAGCGTTAGTATAGGCAATGCTATTTGTACAGCTAAACAGAACTATTTTGTAATAAAGGTTACGATATCCGTGAGCAATTATTTCGGGAGTTACAACGAAACAATAGCGATGACGTTCATCGAACAATCCATAAATTAAACTACGTGCAATTTAAATCTTCCTTGAATTAAGTTTTATTTCGGAGCGATTCGAGGACTCTCCGCAGATCTTATTTGATGAAACCATCTTAATTTAGCGAGCAACAGCAGCAGACAGCCTGCTGCACGGCCGCCCTGCGAGGTTTATGTAGAGTCCCACCAGTACGGCACCTGCAGCAGTAGCAGCCCTCATGATCCAAACACCGCTGTGCTTTTATGGCTTAAACATTGCAGCACAAAGCAGCTTAACTCATCGTAAAATGCAAAAAAAAAAAGCTCCATTATTTTCTCCTAACGATAGAAGCAAAAGAAGCAGAAGTTTGCAGAGTCTTTCCATGCAGACCGAAAGGTTTATTCCCGTGTCATCGATCAAGATAATGAAGGCGAGCGCGGCAAGCTCTGCGAGCAAACACGGCGCAGAGCCCCAATATTTTACCAGGGCCTGCACAGCCCCCTGGCTGGCCACAAAACCTGTCAGGTGATGATGGTATTATTATTGTTCGGCTAATTATCGAACGCACTTTTAGTTCCAAATGCAGTGAATTACATGTACTGTATACGTAGTGCACTGATGCAGTGTGTGCTTGATAGTTAGCTGAAAACTACATGGGTTTGCTTTTGATGGACTTTTGAACAACTACGACAATAGTTTCCCCCAGGGAAGTCTCACATCAGAGGGAGGGCTGCAATGTCGCTATCATATCGATATGCATCTTGAACAACCTTGCTAGTCTAAAAGCGTGTTGCTGCCACTTCTGTACAGCGGGAAATATTATGGGCAACTGGAAGAGGGCCCTGCTCTCGTCGAGACCTAGAACGCTCAGAACAAAAACTTTATGTATTTTAAAAAGTATATGATAGTAATAATTTGAAAAGGCGATCATTTACTATCGTGTTTGCGCTTTGTCGACTGTTTAGAACTATCAGCTGGATGCGGCAAGATTTATGCATGTAGATACGTTACTTGATATCAGCTATTATTTCTTCAAGTAGCAAATAGGGAAAGAAACAGGAGCAATTACAACTTGTTATATAAAAAAAAGGGTTTACATTAGGTGTTTTTGCTTGCTGCCCGCCTTCGACAAGCATTTAGAGGGAATAGAAAACTGTCGTAAGCTTTATATAGGACCAGAGCCCGGGTTTCTAGTCCAAAAAAAAGTGATTAAAATATAAATTAAATTAAATAAATTTATAAAAAATATAAATAATAATTACCATATAGTTGAAAACTGTAACATAGATCGCAAAACAAAGTAATACTTAATGGGAGAGTCCATCTTAAAATGTTGACAATTTTTATGTATCTCTTTTTCACTACTTAGTAGCTATACATCAGACAGACACGCAGGCAAAGTTTTGGGCAGCCAGGGCAACCCTAAGTTAGTAGAACAGGGGGCTAGTGAGGGGGGGGGGCTTATTTCAAATGTCCATTTTTTTTTAATTCAATTTTTTGTTTTTTTGAGCTGATCTTCATTGCAACTTGGTAGAGATACGTAAAATCAGAAAAATGGGGGTCAGAAAACGAGTTATTCAATGAAAACGTCTTCTGTTTTTTTTTTTTTCATTTCTATTTACGGAACATGCACATATTGCTAATCCCTATTTCTTCTAAAATTTTGGGGGGTCAGACTCATGTGCTTTTGCCAATTTTCGTTATAGAAAACGAGTTATTCAATGAAAACGTCTTCTGTTTTTTTTTTCATTTCTATTTACGCAACATGCACATATTGCTAATCCCTATTTCTTCTAAAATTTTTACCTGATTCATGAGTCACACTAATGAGGAATGTATAATCTGACTCGTAACGTATCCAGAATATCAACATTTGTTCTCAAAATTTTTCTACCTGAGTTTTTTATAAAGCAGAAAAATCGAAAAATTCGTTTATATTTACAAAACTAGAAAGAAAAAAAAGATAAGTTGATACGTTAGTGTCTTCAAGTTACATTAACAATGTTTAGAACCGTAAAGCAAGAAAAAATCCAACTAAACGTTAGAAAAAATAGAAAAAAAACGAATTAAAAAGAAACTCCAATTTTTTATGTAACTTCCAAAACATAAAATTTTCAAAAAATCATTTGATCCAAATAGTCTTAGAATCACGTTTTACATTCAGTACCAAAGTTACAGCCAAATCAGACCGTAAATAAAAAAATTACCCAAACCTGAGACGCTCCCCTTAATCAATAAATTATTAGCTATATGATTAATGATACAGATACGTACGATTACCTGTGCTGGTTTTTTGGTCATTTATTGCATGATGATTACTTTTTGCCTTTTTGTCTGGTCAAAATAGCGTTTATACTAAAGTAGCATATTTGAAATATATGCAAATATTTATTTGTACTTAGAGGGTAATAGCAATAATAGAACAATTCTATTTTCAACTCAATATTTACTAGAAATTTTGAACACAGCCCAAAATTATCCTAATTTCGCACTGTAAGTTCATTGTCCAGGTAGCAGTATTCAGTGAATTATGTGTGAATAAAATTTACTTCAGGTATCTCTACTTTTCTGAAAATTACTAAAAAATACAGGATATCTTGCAAAAATCAATATATTTGAATGTCACTGAGAGCCGGGTGTTAAGCAAAGAGTTGAGTTACCGTGTTCCAAATGTCGCTCATTTCTACCTGACGGGCTAATTGAAGACAGCTACAAGCAGCAGGCTCTCTACGGTACTTTTGCGGATGCTCTACATTGGTGCTGAACTTCGTAGGCCAAATGATTTTATCTTACATCAATTAGATCAACTACTGGTTGAGACACCACGTGGTCTAAGGTAGCATACAGCTGCTCGTATCCGTGCAAAGAAAGAAAAAAATAAAAATAAGTATAGGATCTCCTGGGAGCAATGTCATTAGGTTCATGCAAGGAGGAATGTTGTTAGTGAACGAATAGCTAACATGAAAGGTAATTTATAAGAAGCATGTGGTGCTATGTCAGGCAAAATTTCAAATGCTCAACATAGATTATCCTCCTGTTGTGTTTTCACTTTTATGCAGTGTCGCAAGTGCCCGTAACAGGCTATATCCTCTTTATAATTTTACTT
This sequence comes from Parhyale hawaiensis, assembly GCA_001587735.2. Taxonomy (NCBI): domain Eukaryota; kingdom Metazoa; phylum Arthropoda; class Malacostraca; order Amphipoda; family Hyalidae; genus Parhyale; species Parhyale hawaiensis. Next base: position 8,838,237 of record LQNS02277275.1, on the reverse strand, counting down.
GAATCATAGACAGAATATTTGATACGATACATAGTACTGGATAGAAGTGCCTATGAGACTCGAGTTTCCAGTCGGTGCTTATACAATATAATATTGCTGTTTACTTACTTCATTATTAAATTTATGTAAAATAAAACTTGTAGATCGTGTTATACAAGAGTTTGATGTAATAAACCAAATGAACGCACAGCAGACCTCTGCTTGTGTAATATATATCAGTTGATGAAAGTCTGATAAATTACGCATACACGAAAACTTTAAAGCTAAAGGCAAGTACAGTTGCCTCGACTGTATACGTCCAAACTAGGAAACCCACAAGCACTGATTCGTGCTGCAGACAAATACCTACTAGGGTCGAGAGGAGCGCTCGGCTGCGCTAAGGCTTCATTTGGACAGAAGATTCGATCGGTAGGAGCGCACCCCACTCTACGGCCCTATCAAAAGACTGAGTGAATTCAATTAATCCTTTTTAGACATAGAAAAATAGAAATATAAATGTATTGTTGACAGAATATTATCAACAAACAATATCGAACTGTTACGATGCAGAAAAAGCACTTTCCTTACTGAATCAACCTCTTACACAACGAGTGATGGAAGCAAAATCGAAAGATTAAAAATTTTCAGAGACTTCGGAATGAGAAGACAAGATAATGCCACATTTGAAGACAACGTGCTCTAGCTGTACCTGCAGGCAAGAAGTGGAGCAGTTGGCCTTTCATACCTTCTGGTGCTTAAACAACGAAAAGATACAAGCCTTTCTACATTCTATTTGACTCAAGTTTGAAGGGTAATCCGAAACATTATTGGAGATACTAACTAATCAGAACAAACTGGTTTGACGGTTGACATTTTAGTAACTCTTTTAGCGTGCACAGTTGTGCTAGTAGGACACGGCGAATCATTTGGATGTTTTGAAGCATGAACGTGGAGCTAATGACTATCGGGTGAACAAGTTAATAGTCGTTGAAAAATACGATAAATTCTCTACAGGCTTTCATTGCTCTCCCTGCGCTTTGGGTTATCATTGAGACGGGGATTATTATTTTGAGGGTCATGTCCAAACGATTGCCTCCAATATATGTAGTTATTATTTTTGTTTTTTAATCAAAAAGTTGAAGAGCTACGAAAATGAATCGGAAATCGTTAAAACCAGCAACTTTTTGTCTTCCAGAATTTATTTTTCAATGCAGTTACCACTATTCTCAATGCACTTTTGCCAGCGATGAACGAGAGCCTTCACAGACATCCCATCACTAGTCCTTTTATTCCGGCGTTAGCATTCGTGGAGCCCGCCTGGCACACACTTCGCTGTAGGCTAGGGATGACAACATCATTTCCAGCGCACTATCATCCACATCCAACTCTACAAGCGTTTCATTCATGGCTCGCTATTCGCCGATCGATGCGGATGAGTTTGTTTCTGGGGTGATGGCTGTGCATAGCGTCATCCTCGCACTTTGTCATATCACATCTCTGGCGCTACTCTGGAATTGACGAACCCATCTCCTAACTGTGCAGCATCAGTTTCGTAAGCGTTCACGAGGCACCAGCGAATGTTGATTGGTTAAATTTTTGTCTGCATGGAGGATTTCAATGACGCATCTCTGCTTCTCAGGCATACCCATGACAGGGATTGCTTTCGTAGAGTGTCACACTGTCAAAATTTGCTACAAAGAGATGTAAATTTTTTTTTCTACTGGAAAAGAAGGAGGCCAAGAGTTGAAACTTTCAGGTCATGGGTGCATAAGCTTAGTCATCATAACTGTGCATTGCAATAACAGCGTCACTCCTTTGGGGCGGAATAAAAAAACTAGGAGACATTACTCTTGGAACGACCCTCATATTATTAAGCCTTCGCGCTCGGGCCGTGCACCAGGGTAGGGCAAGCATTATGCAACACCGGGAAGCCCGAAACACTGTCGAAGAAAATCCTTCAGAAAGCCATTAACAGCTAATATGAACGCCTGCAGACCAACACGACCAAAAGCCGACTTCAGCAATGAATTCCTGACCGAAACAGACCAGGGGAGAAAACTCCGACTGAACTGATAAGTCTGGCATCTAACAGTCTCCAATGTGAAGGAGTATGTGTATTTCTCCCAAAGATTCTGAGCACAGGAACAGAAGCATACAACCAGTGTATTTCATTTTTGAAAGTTTAAAGGTTGTCGACACCAAAATAACATAAACTCTTACGTACCCATATACTGTATATATATATATACATCTACTACATTATAACAGACTGATACAAAAAATAGCTCTGTAAAATGTAATATCGTAGAAAGTAGCAGTAATTTCCCACCATCCACTTGGCCACAATAGTGATGCATGATAATACAGTTTCATGCGTCGAAGTTGAAAGGCTATATGCAATCGATTGGATAAATGACATAATATGTAATTACTTATTAGAAGTTCAAGTCATTGGAACAGTTTAACGGTGCAAAAATATTTTACCAGCCCGGCCATAAAGCAGCTAAGAACTCTTCGCATCAATATTATATGCAATGCTTCTAAATAGTTTTCCTCATCTGCAAAACAAGAAGTTGAAATTTTTTTAAATCCCTTACGACTGTTGAACTACTCTTTTGTGTGATGCGTATTGAAACAGCAGCCAATTGAAATTGCAACTTTTTAGGAGACACCCGGTACAAAGGCAGTCCACTCTTTGCCTGTGGGGCAGATTCATAAAACCACTCTGCTGTATACCATTCGGATATGGTTTTGCAGGACGGCAACTGAGCAAAAGTTTGAAATTTGGAATAAAATTTTCTCATAAAAGTTGTCGGAAGCTGAGTAGTACAAAACTAGGATATCTGATAACCAACTTTTTACTTCATTGTACAAGATGCCGTCGATACGATATATCCAAAGAATTCTGTAAAATGAACGGCATTATAAAATAATGCAGTAATCTCGCGTGTGTGAACTTTACTACTAAGTTACAGTGTACTTAAAATTTCTCCTTGTGGCTGGTCCCCTGCTAGCAAAAGTGCTGTACCCTTTTCATAGTTTCGTCTACCCGCGCTAGGCTTGAGCGCATCCTGGTGAGAGCAGAATACTTACCGTACAACATTGCAATGGTTCAGCTCTGCCTCATGTCTGCAAGCACTTTGCTCATTAAGCGAAGACCTCAGCGGTTTGCCACAAAGACTGCATAAACATTTACGCGAAGGATCGACTTCTGCTCTCTCCTACCACTCAGCGGAGACGGGCATGTGTTCCACCACATTGTTTGGGGAAGGCGATGTGTCCTCCTGTTCTATCCATCTTTGCTAATGAGTTGTTTGTGGAGAGGACCTCGCTGCTGCTGGTGATGATCGGCACTGTTCTGAGAACTGTTTGCTTATTCGAAAACTCAAGAGCTTGTGTTTGCTACTGTTATGTTCTGAAATGCCTACATGCATACCAGTACAATAAATTTCCTCGGAATTAATCATTTATTGAAGATTTCTCAAAAAATCAATGCATTAGGTACTAACTTTTCACTGCATTCCAAAACTGTAGCACTAAAATCAAGGACATTTAAGATGCCGGCTAAAGCATAGCTTATGACTTCGTGATTGAAAATGATTGGCAACAAAAGTACTGAGGCGATCAATAAAAGTTATCGGCATTGCAAAAATAATCCTCATTGTTTGACGTTCCAACTCAAGACAGAATTTTCTGCCACTTTCACAAGTAATCCTCTTGAGACGCTGATGTGGTGAACTCAACTTTATCGGAGTGAGAGTTTAAAAGGTGAAAGATTGTCGACACTAAAATTATCTACAACTCTTGCGTGCCCATACATACATACTACAGTATAAGAGACCGATACAAAAAATAGCTCTGTAAACTGTAACAAAACGGCGACAGTGGAAAGTAGTAGCGTAATGCAGTAAAATATACATTTATTATATACCTAAGCCTTTCTTCTCATTTTAAAGATGCAATCATAACACATCGATCGTGGCGCCCTGGCCCCGAAATGAAGCTATAGGCTAGAGCAAAAGTGTTAAGATTTCGTGTGTGGCGTACATACGACACCGCTGTAGTCGCTGTAACTTTCATATATGCTTGCCTCCCTGAATGCAGCGACGCATTTGCTGTGTTCTCAACGTTCCTTTGCTGCGGACAGATACATGTAGGATATTCTTTTTAAAATAATCAGTTGCAAAAAAGTTAACGTTATATTCAGCTCGGAAAACACTGATTGTACAGGAAAGCTGTGGTCATGTCAGAAATAATCCTAATCTCTCGTATACATGCGCTCGGTAGATAAACTTTGCCATATTGGCCTGCCGTTAACGTTTCTGAGGGCTCAGGCCGTGGCTCTGGCTTTTACTCATTTACTGCTTGCTTGCTTACTGGCATAAAATACTCTGTAGAGAATTTAGCTTAAATAATAATTCTACAATGCGGTTTGTTTAGATTAAATAGAAAATTTCCGTCAGCTGCGTCTATCTACATGCATTGTAAATTGCACTTACGTCCATCATCCGATGGCACCACGCGAGCCTTCGCAAAGTGAAAATAATTTTCGATTATACATATGGATATTATATGAGGATATACAATAGTGCATGAAACAGCACCAGCACAGTTCTAGCTAAAAATGGGAAAATTTTGTATATTGCAGGTAATGACAATTCAAATAAAAAGTAAATGTATATATTTGTATATACGCAGAACCGTGCAATTATATTGTTAAGTCATGTTCTCGTAGCTTGCGCTAGACATACATAACATACTTGAATATAGCTGCCTCATCAATTATTTGTTTTTTGTTATGTTCAGCATGCACCTTGTGGAGAAAAACTAATTGGACAAGATTTGCCATTTTTTGGAATTTTGAAAATACTGTCGATTCTGTAGGAGAGGTCTGCGCTAAAATATTGGCTATTAAGCACACTTTCTCAGTTAATTTTATTTTTTTTCTCTTATTTGCAATGACGGATGTGAATTAGCAAATAAAACTCATTTAGGGGAAGTCAAAAGGTGGAGACACCTTATTTCGAAGTCTGAATGACTTCAGGTGCATTCGATTGGGCAATGAAACTTAGCTTTTTAGGCTTAACTTGTCCGAATCTTCAAACAGACGTCTTGACTTCGACTTCTTGATTCACGTTTCAGTTGGACCTTTTTCTTTGAGGCGCACGTGACTGGCCAGGCATAGCTAAAGATGATCCAGCAGGAGGTTGTTCTCCAGATTGAGATGCACTTCCAGGGCTAGCGAAATGGACTGTTCAGATATGTTTGGTGGGCACCAGACGGGGCCCTAGCTCACCGTCTTATTGATTTCCGGAATCTTCTGGAAAAAATTTTCAATGAGCGTGTGGTAGCTGTGGATCATCCCGTTAAATGGCCCCCTACGTCACCTGACCTCAACCCCTGCTGTTAGTTCATGTTGGGCTATCTTAAAAACCGAATGTACCCCACACCCCTACAAAAAGTTGGAATAGTTGCGGGATCGCATTCGCAGAGAAGTGGATATCCTCAGGAATAATCTCGACGTCTTCAGGAAGGGAGTTGATGACATTCGAAGTGAACCTACAACGTTTTCGCACCCCAACCACTGGGTTATGGTACTCAACCATGCAAAGGTCTGGAAAATTAATCTTGGTGTGATGCTATAGCTCGTAATCTCTGCTTCAGCTGACATCTTGACAATGGTTGAAGATTGCATGGTTTGCTCATGTTAGCCCTTTTAATTTGTGTTTCCTTTCTTTGCGATACTCGTTAAATGCTACATTAGAGCTCTTCCCACGCCAGAAGTTCCTGAGCCGAGCAGTGTTTACATTTGTCCCAGCTCAGCTGTCATGTTTACGGGCTCCCATGCACGAAATGCAGCAACGGAGAGCGCTATATTTCATACTCGCTAGGCACAGCTAAGATTTGTATCTTACACTCAAGTTAAGTTGGAGAAGTTATCCAACTCTAACTGGTTAACTTTAGGAGCTAAGCAGTAATTTCGACGGTATAAGGCCGCGTCTACAAGATCCATCTTTTCGTCGAAGTTGGTGACCGCGGAACGATTTTGATCGACAAACGCACGCGGCGAGCCTTCGAAGTTTGTGATTTTTGTTTGCCAGTAGTGCTGGAAGACTTTGAGCACGATCACGCGGAGTTTGTCAAACAAAAAGTTCGCAATATATATTTCGCTCTTTGAATACATGTATGTGGTTTCATTATATTATTTAGTAATTAAAGCAACATTTTTTATTTAAATTAACCCGCATACCGAATTTTGTTTATGTTTGATTCGAACTTCTGTACAGCGGGAAGCATTTGGCAACTATATGTTGCCACTTAATAATTCACTGTAGCAAATTCGTCAAGTTACGTCTCTTCCTTCTGTTTTTCTTCAGTAAAAGCTACAGTGGAGCAAGAGTTACGTTTTAAAGGAAGAAACGGATGCACACAGTGTGAATTGCAATAGAAATTGAAGAAATTAATAAATAAAAAGTGAGTTTCTTGTTCTATCGTCTGCATTTCTGCATGTAAGAGGATGCCAGCGAGTAAATTTTTAGTTATACTTTTCGCCAGTATAAGTAAAGTTTCACCCCTATTCAGCTTCTACAACTGAAATAAATATGTGGCCGATAAAGTGAGGGTGGAATATCGATTAATTGTAATAGAATGCTGAATTCGCGTACCGTGACCTTGAAGTGTTCGTGGCTTCTGTTTTTGATGCCGTTGGGACAAGGAAGCGAAGTGTTTGTGTTTTTGTTTGTCGATTCTTGTGTTTGTGATCGAGGAAGTGATGGATCGTGTAGAGGCGGCTTAAGATGAACTTGGTGCTATATGAGGCAGTCTGATCGTGGGCGCGGTGCGATTGCCGGTTTTGCTCCATTAATCTCTACAATTGTATACCTTGTAGAGTTACGTTAGCGATGACATGGCATCATCTGCCATTACCATTTGTTACCCTGTATATAAATTTATACATGATGTTTCACATTTGTATAACACCTGTCACTGTGATTTTAAAATATAAAAAGTGAAAAATTAGTACCGAATCGTCAATCAAGCCTTTTCCGTAACTTTTAAAAAGCGTCGCTCGAACAAAAATCCGTCACGCTCAGAATAGAAGAAACGTCCACAAATGTAGCATCTTCACACTACCTATTCTCTGAGAAATGGCCAGCGAGCTTTTTTTAGTTATTCTTTGACTATGTAAACAAATCTAGTTGCATGTACAAACCTTGATTCAGCTCGTAAACACGTAATGAAACCGATAAACTATTGAAACCACACGCATTGTCTTTGAGTCCAAAGTAGCCGAACGATGCCGTCAGAGGCGACGCTGCCTCGTCTGCAAAATAAGAGATTATGGAGAAATCTGGTTATGCCGTACTGAAGGTAATCTATGATGGTCTGTACCCCCGATGGAAGATTATACTGTTACCAAAGAGGGGCCAAACAATGAGCCGGCCGCAATGCAGGGAAGGTTGTAATGTTGAAATTACTTGATCTTTGTGTCTTAAAGTAACTCTCGTGATAAGCTGTACTCCGTGCACTTGTACCATGTCTCGTTGTGTACCCAATAAAGTGTATTTATATATACGACATCACTGAGCAGATACAGCCAAGGCTGCGCAAACAATAGGTTATGGCATCATGTTACGAAAAATAGGTGACGTCAGGGCTTGTCACAGCCAATTAAGCATCTCTGTGTTCCCCACCCCAAGAGGATTGACGCCGGTGATTGGTGGTGACGAGCTATGACGTCACATATAGAATTGTCACGTGATGAGATGATCTGTCAGTTCAGCCATGAGTACAACCGTACACTACAACTCTGTACCAAGTCTTCTGAATCCTGGTATTTCCTCCTTTGAAAAGGTAAAATGACTAGTGCAGTAACGCCTATGGTTACATCTAACGTGTAACTGCATCAGTCATATTAGCCTGCTATTTAAAAGTTACTATATATATATGATTTTATCCAGAAACTTATGGCGTAGTTGGGGATGTACGGTCATACAGCAAAAAAATCTGTAACGTCTATGCATCTAGTCACTTTAAGTTTAGAAACGGCGTTGTCATGTACTGACGGTTGAGAAAAACGTTCCGCTGGAACGTGTTAGGTACGTGTTGTATTCGTTGATGAAGATAACACGAGTACTTGCATGCTTCTCAAGTGACTGTAGCTTGCCTGCCGGCGAGATAGTTACACGTATCGCTGAAGGAGCAGCTTTGATACGGCAGCGATTGCATCATATATGCCCAGGGCTCGGCTCCAACACCAGTCACATTTCTTGCAATCTTGTGGGCTGTTGAGGAGGTCTTTGGGTTTCTCCCGGAAACTCTTGTGATGCTGCTTTTGTTTAATTTTTTGACGGGCTTTTGATAAAACTTCGCAAGGCTCCTGAACCCAGTCCTGTATTTTACTGTGAGTCTAGAAGCAAAAAAGTGTTGCTGCCACATGGATGAGTGAATTCTCCTGTTTAATGGTGGTGTTTTTGTTAATACAATATAAAGAATTAAAGATTGAAAATGCTTTCAAATGCTGCTTAGCTTAGCTTCCATACGGAGGGACCCGTGAGGTTTACAAATACTGATATTTCTCCGGTATTGAACGTTCTGTAATTGTGGTTGCTCCTTTACAGGGGCAGGTGAATGCTCTACATAAATTTATAAGTAGGTAGTGCTGTTTTACGTTGTTCAACAGAAAATACAGGGCCCAAATTTGAAAATTTTACAAAATTGTAGGAGTTACTGTCTTGTAACTTAAATACACATCTGTGCATTCCAAGAGAAACACGATTTATGAACCCTACGCTGCAACAGTTAGTGTAAAACGTTATGTATGCTACTTCAATATGCATGTATGCATGCTACTTCATGCAGCTCTGACACACCACTAATTCGATTGCGATACCCACTGAAATTCCTTGGGAGTTACTATTACCGCGGCCAAAGAGGCTTTGATTTTGTCGGAGTATGTTTGTCTAGCATCAAGATAACTAAAAAAAAGAATGGACAATCTTTATGAAATTTGCAGAGAATGTTTGGTATGTCAAGAGCAACAGATGATTAACTTCACGAAATTTGCAGGATTTGTCTGGAATGTTACGAAGAGCAACTGGTACAATTTTTGTGATGATCTATCAGTCCGTTAATCTCTTTCCCTCTATGTTTCTTTTTATATTATATCTATCAGAACATAACTTAGAATTTATTGACGGACATTAATTTACAGGATTTGTTAGAAATGTTTGAAGACACAAATGACAAAACCTTGGCGATGATCAGGTTGTTCGTATCTGTGTTGGATGTCATGTTTGTTTTACTATTTGTTGGAACTTAACTCAAAAAGGTACTGAAGGAACTTCAAGAAAATTACTGAAGCTATCATTAATACTGAGAGACACAAATGACCAGACTTTGGTGATAATTAAGAGGAAATCAGGATCAATTTGAATTTATCATTGACGTTGCATTGCTTGGCGGAGGTATGCGCTCTCAGAGTGCTCAGGTGTTTATTATTGTTTATGTATGCGTTAAATGGGCAGTAAATTCTAACGGGCACACTTGACTAATTCATCAGTAAACGGCTTTGTTTAATTTTGTGGGGTTTCTCTTACATAGCACATTACCGCTACTTTTATGTATTTGATATAGCTGTCTCATTTACCAATTTCTTTCTACGTTGGCAGCTAATAACTAACGATCCACTATATAATAATACACAGTTGTTGGTTGCTCCGCGCTTGCATGCTTGCTCGCTTTTTTTCGTTGGTCCTGCCCTCCGTCACGCTATTAAGGATTTAGATAGGAGAAAATTCATCCACTGAAAATAAGTTGAGATACTATACAATTTATGCCCTTGGAGTTACGGAGACAAATTTAGCTTTTGGAATCTATTGTCAAAAGTGGAAATACTGCATTTTTTAAATTTCGCTTCGCTTTGAAAACTAGCTCGGTGCTTTTTTATACACCGACGAAGCCTCTTCTTCTGAGCGTGGTAGATGAAAGGCGGCATTTTTAGTAAAATTTTAGATTCTGTCGGCATCAGCTATAACACATATTTTTTAGCTAAATTTTTTCGAGCAGTGGGAGAGGCTTGATCAGTCTTGGTTGGAGTTTTCATTCTTTTGTGCATGATACATTTAGCTTATGCTTTCTTTAGCTGCATCTTTACGTGGCAACTGAAACTTCACGCTGGACAGACGCCAAATTGCATTCAATTTACATTGCAGCCAAATTTCGACGCTTGAGGTTCAACTATTGGCTGGTATCCAGGTTACAGTAAGCCTTGAGCATTTCCGGTGAATTCATTTGATCAAACTATATTTTCTTGGTGATACTCAACGTTTACAAATTCCAAAGTGATATTCGCGCCTAACCTTGCCGGGGGGAAATATTTTGATCTCGCAATATTCATGGTGGCACAACTTGCGTTTCTTTATTGGAAGATCCCGCCTGTAGGTATGAGACCTATTTTATAGCAAAACCTGATCTGAAAGCAGGAAAAATAAACCGTAATTACAAATCATTTTTGACGCCTGGGCCCTCTAGTTGAACACAGTCTTGTAGATTAGATTGGATTAGATAGGCGGCAGTAGACGAACCAATAGGCCCATTCCCAAAGAGACACCGGAACTTACGCCCCGGCCCTCTATGAGCTATTGCCATTATGTTAGTAGGATATTGAGGACTGGAGAAAAGAGAAAAAAGGGGGAAGAATCTCTGCCAAAGAGACGATAATGAGTGCACGCAAGCACTATCAAGAGCCGCTGATATTCGGAGCTTGGAGATATCAAACTGTGTAATTGGAGCGGGAGAGAGAAGAAGACTGATTGAGGTAGTCTCGGAAGCTTTGGCCGTTAAGAGTTTGCAACTTCTGGAGGAGTTTTTAGCTGTAGAGGATGTCTCTCCCAATGTATGTCAAGATGATTTTTAAACGCGTTGACTGACTCCGCGCTAACAATATCGGAAGGGAGTCTATTCCAAATGCTGACTATGAAATACGGAAATAATTGTATACTCAAGGTCGTTCTTCGAACTTTATGCTTGAGTTTGTGACCGTTGTTTCGCAAGCGATCATTGAGGTCTCTTTCAAAGAGTCCCGCTGTAGGTACGTCATTGAAGACATTCAGATACTTGAATATTTCTATTAGTTGCTCCCTGAGTCGTCTTTGCTCGAAAGAGATCAGACTCAGTTCCTTTAGGCGATATTCATACTGCTTGTTTCGCAGCTGAGGTATCAATTTCGTTGCTCTGCGTTGGACTCTTTCCATTTTATCGATATCTTTACAGAGAT
>LQNS02277275.1:8773989-8794772 GCA_001587735.2 Parhyale hawaiensis | reverse complement strand
AGACGGTCCCCTTAAAATAAATGAAGGTGCCTGGACTACCTTTATATATTCTTCGAATTGCCTCAAATTTTGCTATTATTATTTTTAGGCCTAGTGGACTGTTTTTAGAGGGTGAGAGCATAAAATTTTGGAAGTCGAAAAATAAGCTCCACCCTAGTAAGCAGTCTCCCAGGATGCCATGAGCTTCCAATTTTTTCTTTAGCCGTTGATGGGGGAGTTTGTCATAATGATGTTAATTTACGTGATCTTTCTTTTTATTAGCGGAAACTCTAACTATCCGAGGAACAAAAAATATAGCCATGGAAATGAGGAAATTATTCAACTTCAGTTCAAGTTTTCATGCAGAAGTGACTTTTCTCTGTGGATACAGTCTATGTACTAACTTCAACGTATTCTTATTCACTTGGCTAGGCGAAGAAGCAATTTACTCACGTGAGCATGACCACAAAGGGTTTTGGATAAAAGTCGCTAGATGTTCGTTGGTAGTAAATTATCAGAAACTTTGCTGTACATGTGTGGTGCGTGGTAACTGCGTTGTGTTACAACGAATAGGAAAAGCATCTAATGAGATAAATTACAACACAATCGACAGGGATCCCGGAGAGAATGAAAGTCGCAGTTGTGAGGTGCAGTCCTGCTTTGCTTGCACAGAATAATTTCCGCCCTGTTTCAAAGGTTCACTCATCTCCACTCTCGGTACCTTCTCTGAGCTAACTCTGCGGTCGTTCCTTTTCTCTAGGGGACGTTTATTGCCTCCAGATCCACGACCGCCAACAGTCATACCGCATCTGTGGCAGCAGGGTAGAGGTTCCGGCTCTGTGTTTGTCAAGCACCAATTAACTCAGCCGTTGTTAATACAAACGGCGTGTATTGCAGCAGAATGTTATTGCCTCCTATTGCTCTATCAGTTATACTTCCTTTTCCAGGAATCCCAATCTGGCGCAGCCGGCGAGCAGTGCTATGACAACATAATGAAAAGTCAAGATATTAACAACGAACTGGACCCTGAAGACGCTTCTTCGATAGTTTGTGAAGCAGCAGTAACTTAAGATGTGGTTCTGTGAACTTCTGTCCTGGCTCGTACGGAGATGTATAGCGTGCTCAGCAGTGACAAGCATGATGACTACTCTACTGCCTATGAACTTTGCACTTACTGTTGACGAGTCAGCCAGTGTAAACTCTTGATTAGTTCTGGTCATAAATAACTCCTTGAAAGAACTACGTCGTGCAAAAAAAATTGATTACTCGAGCAGAGAAACTCTGTGAGTATTGGTATGAAATGGGTACGACATCAGTGAAGTAGCAGGTCGCAAAGCAATGCATATTAATAGAAGCTGAATACGTTACCATTTAGTGAAGTGCTATACGAATAGCACCAATAGTGTAGTTTGTGTCAATGCCTTTCTTGTATCTACTCGTATATAACGTTATAGCTGATGCATATAGGCGTACACCGATGTATACTCTTTCGTGTGTCATAGGATTTAAAGTGTCATCTATTGGCAAGGTAAAGTAAAGTAAAGCTCAGCCCACTGAGTTTAACTTGTTCGGAACTGCAGGCACGAGCAGTGGCTTCACCACATTAAATCATGAAGTGCATATCCCTATTGTGAACGTTTCCCCATCTTCCCGCTAGTGTCGACGTACCACCACAGATGCGCATAACACCTACACCCAAGACTACCGGAAACTCCATTTTCCGTAGAAGCGCTGAGTTTCCGGCACGCTGTCCGTAGGGTGGCAGATGCTCTTCTTCTCTGAAGATCAGGCAGATCAAGTCTACTGGACTTAGGCTTATTTTGATTAAGCTATGTCGTGCCAGTCGCTGACACCCATAATTCATGTCTATTTATGATCCACCAGCATCGCTTACGAGCAAATTCTGTTTACTCTGCTCATCTCGCTGAATAATTCGTTCGAATTAATTAGGTTAGGTTGTACTGCTCTGCACAGCTTAAGTATAAATATTAGGGCGACGACTATAGTTTTAAAAGCCATTCTTACTTGAAAAACAGTGAACGTTTCGGCTCTTCGGCCATCATCAGCAGCTGAAAACGTGCAATTAAAAGACTGTTAAAATTTGCACCTGAGGGCCCTACGTCAATGACATAGAGTTGGGACCGGACAGTAACCTATGTACTATAACTAAGAGACGAATCTAACTACTGTATTTCCAATTTAAAGAGGCTGCAATCCCTGCATGTTATTGAGGCTTGGTTTGAGCTTCGATATGTGAAGGGACTCTAAAATGCGCAGGTGTAAAAGAGATTTACCAAAACCTAAAATTATAATCTTGAATTAAACAACTGCATGCGTCTCTATGGTTTCGTATGGAGGAATTTGAAGTAGAAGTTTTAGAACCGGTTCAATATTAGCTCATCTCCCAAATTTTAATTTGGGTTTGTCTAGTGTGACTTCCCTGAGTTCCCTCCCAGCTTGGTATGCTCGAGTGATAACTATAGAAAAGATTACAGCAGATACACCACGCAAATACAATTAGCTAGGCATATGACAGCATAATCTCATCAGAGGATTGCTGCACTTGTGACACAACCTCTGCAGCAGTAGTCGGGCTGCCAGTGCTACTAAAACTACAGGCGTCTATCTGTGGCACCATGTGGATGATTTACAGTGTTGCTCTGTTTCTGTGCCCCGTCTTTGGCGTGACAGTGATGGCCATCCGATATGATTCTTTCACCATCGTTGCCGCAGCGTTATTTCTATCCAAAGAAAATCAAGCGTGATCAAAAGTACGATTCAAGATGGAAAGCAAGTGGAATAGGATCAATCGAAGACAAGTTCGAGACATTTTTTCTCTTTTTGGATAAATTAAGTTATTGTTATTATTTCTTGGCACGTTTATTATCTAATGTTTTTGTTTCGCTTGCTTCAATCCTGATTATGGAAAAACGCAGTACATATATTGGCTTATGCAACAATTCAACACACGACAAATTGTTCAAATCTGAAATTTTCTGGTTGTTAGTAAGCTAGTATTAAAAATTAAACTAAGACCATTTTTCCCAGTGTAATAAATACTTATTCTTGAAAGCGTCAACACCGCCCGCTACTTCGTCAGGGAATTACTTTAAAAATGAATTAGAATAGAATAAAGCGACCGCTCCTTACGACCTTATGCACCAACAAAGCAAGTAATTCATCTCTGGTTTCTTTACAAAATCAGAAACCCTGCGTGTGCTTAGAGATTATTATTATGACCGCACCACCAGCATTTCTGTTGAAGAAAATAGGCACCATATGTTGGACTTTGATACGATCTTAAAGATCCGTCTGGAGTAACAGTTTAGCCAGTCTTGGACGCAAATTACTATAGGCGTACTGCTGTAACGCTTTGTGTCTAATAGCCCAGACAGCTGCACTGAAACACAGTCAGTCCACTTCAGCCACCCATTGAATCTTGTACCATCAGAGCTCTACAATTAGTGAAATAATGTATTAACTCTCCCACGACCGAACAAGTTCCTCAACCTATTTCAGGAGTCGAGCATTTAAAGTCTTTGGTATTTCAGCAATCCAGTTTGCTGATATGTGCTACCGTGTGTGGAATGGAAAAAATCTCAAATTTCAATACGGTAATAATAATAATAATAATAATAATATCGGAGGTATTGCAAGGTAATAAAACTCTGGACCGGAGCTTTCCAGGCTCGCTGGATTATTAGACCCAATAGCAGCTATACGCGCTAGTCAAATGAATGAGTTTGCCCAGTGAATCGTCCTAACGTTTTGTTGAGCCATCGTAATCACAGTTCTGAGCTTACCAAAAAAGGTGTTACAATGTTAGCCTACAGATGAAATGAAGTAAATAAATTAGATCAGTTTGCTCAGCAAGTGCCGTTAGTAACGTTAGGGACATCTCTTCAAGCTGGGAGGGAATTGGAACTCAAAATTATTTATAAGCTTAAGAGGTATCATCAACGCATTGCTGTGGGACATGGAGATAACAAAACTCGTTCTGTTGACTAGCAAGTGTACTGGTTCTTAAGGGTGGCGATAGACCTACACATCTTATTTTTATGCCTTAAAGTTGTCTTTCAAAACTTCTATTTACCTTTGCTATCAACGTATTTGTAAAGATTTTTGTTTCTGCTTTATGTATAATAGTGAATATTGATATGCAAATAAATATGACTGCATATACATAATATAATTACTAAGCTTATGTTAATAAAATATTTTATATAAGCGTGTGTTAAGGCTGGTGTCCACGAGATTCGAAGAGTTCCAGGATCTTGGAACAAAAGTTTCAGTTCTGCTATAACTTATGGCCTGAACACACGCTAGTCAAAAGAACAAGATTCTACAGTTAATCGTCCAAAGGTTTTGTTGAGCCTCGTCAACACAGTCTAAGTTTGCCAAACAAGTGTAAAATGTTAGCTGCCAATTAAGTTTACTCAGCAAATGTCGTTTGTGAAGTTTTGGACATCTCTTCCCATTTAAAGGGAATTATAACACAAAACTCTTTGCAACTGTGATATTTATTTAAATGGACACATCAACGCATTCGGTCGGACGAGGAGAGGACGAAACTCGTTCGTTTGACTAGCGCGTGTACCAGCGGATATGCGTTAGCATTTTTCATGTTTGAATAAGTCTTTGGGAATTTAAACTCCCTCAAAGTTATGGTAGATATTCTAAACTTGATCACTGGCACTTAATACGGTTACATAGAGTTAAGACTGCACCAGCGGCTAAGACCTGCTTAAAGAAATATTAGTCAGTGTAAAGGAGTGCAAGCTGAAGCTAGCACCGCGCAGCTTTCGAAAGAGCTGCAAAGTACGTTTCGAATTATGTGATCTTGATTGTCAGTGGCCTTTCGATACCCGAAGAATTTGTTTATAAATTTTGAAAAAAAAAACAAACGGAACACGACAGAAGTGACTGGGTATGTCGGTAAATTGGAAAATGAAAGAGAAATTGGAACAACACTATCATAACCTGCGGCTAATACTTTAGCCCATTTCTCCTTGCGGTCTCCTGAACTTTTTTCACATGGACTGCAGTCCTGAGACGCGCCTAATCATCCATTCTGCCAGTTTTATAATCTAACAGTGCTAATGAGTTTTGATGCAGATACAATTCCAGTTGCTAGCGCTCCCATGATGAACGACTTCTTGTTGCCCAGATCATCTCACATAGATTTTCTTTTGGCATTTTTCTTGGAAGGTCTCAATGTTGGAGCGAAGTTGCTGAGCTCTTCTACTCGCAGGTTTGGCCAGTGCACCACCATCGGCAGGGCAATAGGGACAAAAAATCTCAGAGACAAGAAAAAAATAAGAAAGAGATGGATGGGATGGGTTCTTCAGTAAATTTGCTAAGGAATCGAACATTGCAAATTAGTACATTCCATGAACTCCTCTTCCCTAAGAGTTCTATGTAACCTATATATCAGTTTGTTAAGTCGGGAAGAATGCACAGTCAGGACCAGCCCGCAAACCACACCACGGTGACGTAGCCTTTATTCTTTGTAGGGCACCTACCTACAAGATCTCGGAGACCAATGTGCTTTACAACCCATTTGAATTTATAATCATTTACACTGAATTTTGGGGCACCGGCTACGTGATTTATTTGCAAGCATTTCGATAGTGTAAATACTGACATGCGTTTGTGAGCCACAATGCATAGGCTATAGTAACTCGACGCTCCCAATTCCCTAGTGTTATGCTTGCTTTTGTTGCAGTGCAGCGCTTAGTAGAAAAGCCGCCGATGAGTTTCTCCAACAGTCTGTATGCCAAGTCATGTTCCGGCCTGCTCCTATTCACGTTAATAATTAGTCACGCCAGCGACTGTTTCAGAGATGTATCACTCACTCGCTATGTCCGCCCATCCGAGCTAGTCCAGTTATCTTACAATACTATTGGAAATATGTAGTTCGTAGAGCACTGTGTAGTTCAGTGTTTCGTAGTTCATATAATAGTAGTTAGCGTCACATTCATGTTCTCGTATGCACCCGCACCCTCCATAAAGGGCGAGGAAGAGGAAAGAAAACAAATACAATAATACGCGACAGCTCAACGATTAGAGAAGATATAACGAGGCAATTATTCAAAACTAGCAATAAAACACCGATCAGCTTCTGTAAGGAATATTGCGATAGAATATTTACCAATTAATAATTCAGCAGCAACGCATCAGACCAGCTTATAGGTTGTAGCTAATAAGGTTGGCAGGTCGAATGAGAGAAAGCTTCTAAAGCTTTCAAATCGATACGGTAGGAAATCTTTAAGCTAAGCTTCCAATCATTGTAAGTTGAGGTAAAATTTTAGAAGGAGAACTTCAAGACTCGCTTACTAATTTTCGGAAGTTACCGCACTCAGTCCTCGAATATCATCTCGCGATTAACTTTTGCCTGATGAATTAACACGCCTGTGTCGTAGGAATAACGCGCCGTCAGGGGTATATTCTGGCGGGTCCTTTCCTTGCCACGATACGATATATTTGGGCCTCACGCAACTCAGGGTCCCAAGTGCCTCTTCCGCAAGAGATGTTGCAGCTTGCCGCAGTTCCTGCTGACGAGGTTAGTTTTGTAAAGTTAGGTAGGCTCCCAAGACTTCTTTTGTTTCAGGAAGTGGGCCGTTCCCGCTAGACTTCTACCTTCTTGTTTTTAGTTTCCTTCCTCTGTGCGGCGTAGCTGAGCGAAAGCGTTCAGCCGTGCCCGGGGGTTGGAGATACACAACTTGGGCCTTTTTCCTGTCAGTAGCGCACTGACCACTCTGAGACCTCCCTGCAAAAAAGCCGAGACAAAAATCATTGATAGCTTAAAACTAGATATACCTCGCGTCCTAGTGGAGCACGAGCCTGTGTTAAACCAGAGCAATAGTTTGGCGCGCGACAGATATTGTGTGCCTGATGCGCTAGGGAAGTTTGTACAACTAGGATAGCGCTGTATGAAATGCTGTTGTAGGGCGACCGCGCTGTGAGAGAAAGGGTTAGTACTGAAAAGACGCAAGTCACTCCGAATACCAGCGGTGGCTGAATATAGCTCTGAAGAGCGCCATATGGAGTTCCATTGTCACTAAAAGCGTATGACTTCGAGCCGTCCTGTCTTATTGTATTGTTATAATGACTGTGAAGTCTTGGTATTAGTAGAGAATGTCAATAGCTTTAATATTTACCTGCAAGCCCTCCATCTCGGTCAACGTAACTATATCAAAGGTAGTGTGAGAGCCCAAACTATTACAGTCAAATATGGAAATGACGCTGAAAAAAAAAATAACTCAGAGCTATCTAGCAACTGTCGCACTAGCATGCACTACAATTAGCCACATAAATGTCTCAGCTCTTCTAAAGAACGAAAATCTCACAGCAAAGATGCACCTAAGCAGTGTGTGGCACGGCACTAACTACCAGTGTAGACATAACAACGCCGGAGAAAAGTGATCTTTTTACGTGATACAATTGGGACGCTAAATTTAGCCGGGGATATAATTGCGAAGGCGATATCCTGACTGAACCTAGTATTTTGAATGTAATTTGGTACCCCAAGTAATCCACAGGAAAAAAAATATTTCTAGTGCCTCCCCTAGCTGGCCCATGCTCAGCAAGCTTCGAGCATCGGCACCACTTTATTAATAACAAATATCAATCGTATATCTGTTGGACAATTGTCGAGTCGTAAATACGTGGCAGCAACTGTGTACGCTGTCAGTCACCAAAGACGATCTCGGTGCAAAATAAAACAAACAGATAAATTTGAGTTTTATGACCTTCTTGAAACAACAAATTCGACGCGTTACGCTGTAGATTTAAAACAATTTCTTAAGTATGGATGATTACTTCATTCAGAAACAGGTACATGAACACTTAATCAGCGCTACAAATATACAGGACATGTATCACAGACACACACCTTCACGGATCCACGCCAACAGCCCCAGACAAAAGAAGGCACAAGCGCACAACTTGCAAGCAAAACTCGAATCTTCCGGGAGATGTTTGTGACATCATTGGCCGTGTTTCTTACTGAGAAGCTATCCAATGTGACTCGGTACAACGTCCATGAAATGAATTCGGAAAGAATGTACCGCGACGGCAAATAAATCTTTCAACTTCAATGGCAAGAAAAAACTTGACACGAGAAATGTAAGTATTTCGTTTGCCCTACCCGATATAATAAAGCGAGAAGATGTTAGTGATGATGCATTTCCTCCGCCCACTCATAGCAAACGTCCATCCCCCAGCCAATATAAGTCTGAAGTCACGTAATTTTACACCTACAGCACACAATGGGTTATTATTATTACCAGAGGGCCCAGCCGTCAAAAAAGACAGTAAAATTCTTGTAACTGAGCTTTTTATTGTTCCGGATCCCAGTATAGGTATTGCTGTATTATAGGTCTCATCCAGGCAGACCTGATCTTCCATTAGTGAAACGCAAGCTGTACAACCATGAGCTTTGCGATAGCAAAATATCCCCCCTGCAAGATCAGGAGTGAATATCAGCTTGGAATTGATTAAGCGTTAAGTTGCACTATGAAAAATATAGTTCAGTCAAAAGAATTCACTAGAAATGCCCAGGGCTCACCGTATTGTTCATACCAACTGATTGAAGAACCTCCAGCGTCGAACTTTGGCTGCAATGTAAATTCAATACAAAAAAGCGTCTGTTCAGCGATATCATTCAGCAATGAAAGCGAGGATCCAGAGCCCGGAGATCCAGAGCTATATATGTCACCGGTATTCCAAGCGCTGAAATTGTATGGTATCTCAACTTGTTTTTCAGTACATGAATTTTCTCCTATTAAACTCTTAACTGCGTGACGGAGAGACGGACCAGCATTGGAGCAAGCAAGCAAGGGAGGGGGCAAGAGAGCAAGCAAGCGACCAAAAACTGTGTTTTATTATATAATGGATTATTATATTGTGAGTTTTCCCGCCGTATTGGATACAAAGACTATATAACAGCGATCCAATTTTGTATGACATACACAATGGGTAAAAAAAAATACTTCGAATGAAGAAGTAAACTCTTGCGTTAACTACGCTAAAAAAGGGAGACTGAAATGTGAAGAGCGTGGGTTTCTTTCCAGCACCCCGACTTGGAAGATCCAGGTCCTTCTACAGGCGCTCGTGAATTGTCGTTGTTGCGACGTTCTGGAGGAGCGCAGGGTTTCGTTTTTGAGTTCAACGACAGTTAAAACATAATTTAGGATAACCTCACGCTTCAGAAGCTTATTTGTTCCCATTGTAGTTTAGTCCCCGACCGCTTAAGCTGATAGATTATCTCTTGACATCCCCAGATCTTCGGCTAAGGCAAACACAGTCTCCCTTTCCTAGCATAGTTAACGCAAAGGTTTACTCCTTCATTTGAAGCACTACTGTATTTGACCTATTGTATGCAGCAGGTGTAAAGTTATAGGACTTCAAACTTATAAGAAAAAATAATACGTCGGCAGGAGCAATCCACTGTCAACTTCGCTGCAGCAGCACACAACCCTCCCTGACGGCTGATGGACGTTTGCTATGAGTGGGCGGAAGGAATACATCAACACTAACGCCTTCTCGCTTCATTATGTCGGGTAGGGCAAACGAAATACTAACTCACATTTCTCGCGCAAAGTTTTTTCTGGCCACTCAAGTGTAAAGATTTTCTTTGCCGGCACTGTATATAATTGAGCACCTCCCTTCTGGTAACAAAATCGTGAATTTTTCTTATGATTCTCTTCGGTATCGCAGTTCGGCATAGCTAAAAATTACAAATGATCTAAACAATGCAAAAGACGCAACTGTAGCGTCCATAAAACAAGTAAATGTACCTCGCTGATGTGAGGCCATCAAAATCTACAAAGAAGAGGGACAATTTTCCCAACCATTAATAACAACAAATGAGAAGAAGTAAGGATTGGGATGCTGTTATCTCTTTCCAGTTTACAGCCATTCAGGAAACAGTAACTCATCTTGTGTGCGATTATTATTACTATTACATAGTGGGTTTTCCCGCCGTATTAGATACAAAGACTATATAACAGGGATCCAATTTTGTATCATAAAGTTTAGAAGTTGAGTCGAACTCAATTGAGTTCTATTATTATTATTACATTGGTATTGTCCCGCTATTGCTGAAACTTAGACAATCAATAGCGATCTAACATTATTTACTCGGCTTACAGTCGGAACCACAACGTTGTGCTCAGGTGGCAAGAGATGAAGGACGAAAAGAGAAGAAGACAGAAGAAAGAAGCGCCCGTGCGGACGGTCCCTTCTGTGGCCCTCCGCACGGGCGAGGTAAGAGCCCCACAGAAAAAGTCGGTCACCTCGATCGGCGGCCCACCTCGCAGGACAGAAAGGAAGTATAGAAAACCTAACTTTACAAAACCAACCTTCTCAGCAGGAACTGCGGCCAGCTGTTACGTCCATGCAAAGAAGACACTCGGGACCCTTGGGTGCGTGAAGCCCAAATATATTGTGGCAGGGAAAGGACCCGTCGGAATATACTCCAGAGGTCGGCCCTATTTACATTTCATCGGCAAGTGGCACGAGTAACTTGGGAGAACCACACACAAAAGGAACATCCATGAGTGAGCTACTAAAGATCTGAATTCACCAACAAAACATACTAAGCATATCAGAATAACCCACAATGTCTAAAAAATTGCTATGGGGATCAAAGCAATCTATATATAACTTCGCTTTTCGATTACCTAGTAGAAAAGGTATCCTCAAAAAATAGAGTGCATATTCTTCAAGCATATAGTGTTTGCCCTTGAATTTGAAGACAATATAGCGTCACTCGAACATAGTCAAATATATATAATGAGGAAATACGAGCTTTTTTGAGCTTGTGGGTTTGGCGCCTCTTGAAATTCACCTGTCTCTCCTCCATTCCTAAGATATATGCTCAATGTAATATTGAAAAATAGTTTTTAATGTCGACAAAATTTCTGTGTGGCATCACTAAATGGCGAGGATCCGACAGAGATGCGCTCGTAAAAATTAGTCTATGTTATAAAAGTTACAAGTTAATTGTTGCAGAAATTTCACGAGTTACTCTGTCTTCTGTTTCTTGCTATCTGGCGGCGCAACATCGTCGTCTGGCTCTCTGAAGACAGGCTTGGGCTGCGTTTGAGCATAGGCTGGCGATACCCAATACGGATCTTCTTCTGCTAGCTTTTGATACTTGAGCAAGGCTTCTCTGGGATCACCATCATCCTCTATCTTCCTGTTCTGCAGGCCCAAGTTCCTAATGATATAAGAAGATAGGGTAGAGCCGCCCGAAGTGACACGTCCACCCGTTCCCGCATTGCCCAGAGGCAAGTCTGGCCGATGGGACTTGACAGGATCCTTGCGGTCGCGCAACTCCAGCTTGTGTGTGGACTTGTGGCGCTCTTCTCTGAAGAGAGGGAGGGCGTGTGGGGTGATGATCTGCTGCGACACCACAATACCCATGTCTTTGACGCGCTTCTTCCTCTTACCAGCGGCCAATACTGCTCCGTTGTGGGACATGGACGGATCGTACAGCACGCGGATCTTGCCGTCCCCACAACCTACGCAGATTTGATTAAGTTTTGGATGCCAGAAAAGACTCACAATATGACTCGTACCGACAGGCATACAGTGTTCTAAGCTCCACGTACTTCTGTTAAACATAACAAGAGATCCACTCTTGTCACCTTTGTTCATAGACGTTCCGGTTACAACAAGCTGGTCATTAGGACTAAAGAGGCAATCTGTCATTTCAAATCGATTAAATAAGCTCGTGGCGCTGAACACTGAAGATTTTGGCTTGCGAATATCCCAAAGCTTCAATGTGTCGTCCATTCCTCGAGTGGCATAATATTTATTGTCGTAAGAAAAACATATACACGTTGTATCTGAGCCTTTCATGTGACAGTCCCGAACATTGACAATAGTATTGACGTAGCTCTTGCGGTGGTCCCACATCTGTATAGAGCCATCGTCACTTGCACACGCCACAGTGAGGCCGTCCCGACTGTAGCAGCAGGCAGTAGGTTTTGCCTTCAGGCCGCTCACGGCCCGTGGTTTGATAACATGTTTCTGACACGTAGGCTTGCTCGTATGCCAGATTCTGCACGTACCATCACGAGCGCAGGTCATAAACTCTTCCTTGTCCCTTGGGTGCCAGCAAGCATCGGTAATACTGGCAATATGGCCTTTTGTTTTTGCCATGTCCTGTAAATACATGTCGCCTTTGCTGCACTCGAACAACTCAGCACCGTCCCGGTCGTACACTTTCGCTTGCGTCGAGCCAGATACGGCAAGGACTTTGTCACCGGTACAGCTGTAGTCAACGGCGTGGATAGGATAACCATCATGAGGGCAAAAGGTGCGGAAAGATTCGTGCGTGACGTCCATGCCTTGGAAATCCCAATACTTCACATCATAATCGACAGATCCACTAACAAGCCGCGAGCCCGAAGGATCCATAGTGACGGAGGAAATGGCCCTGGTGCCGTGGGAGAGCGGCAGCTCGTGTGAGATGGGCAGCTTGCGAGGGTTGTCGTCGTCAGAGTCGCTGCCGCTGTCACTCTCAGCGTCTTGCCCGTTTCGAGACGATTTGCGGCGACTACCTTTCGTTTTTCCGCTACTGTTGTTGGCCTGTAGCATTTCTGGTGGTAATGGAGGTCCAATGATGTCTTCATCTTCACTCGAACTGCTCTTTGCATTTTCACTGTCTTTTACATTCACAGCGTCTTCGTCACCACTTCCTTCCCCAGCAGCCTGTGGTGCAGCGTGCACCAACGTTAATTTTTCTGCAAAAGAACACACACACATTAATGCCTTCATGCACAACGTTTGAATAACTAATGGAATACCAGAGTGTAAAAAATAGTAATGACATAAAGAGAAACACACAAATGCTACGATATCATTGCAACAAACAATTGCCATAACAATGCAATAATTTTCAATGCAAGCAATTAATGTATAAACAACATAGAAATTAACGCATTCTCATAAATATCATTGATGATAGTTGTGCAACGCAAGAAACTAGTTTACAGGAAGTAATGCTTGGTCCCAGCAGAGACTACACCATACTTGTTTATGACTAGCTTCGACTTACGTCAATCTCCCTATTTTTCGTCAATGACATAGGACACTAGTGGGTAAGGACATTTATTAACCCCAAATAACTTCCTAACTAGTATTCAAATTATACAAAGAAAAAACTAAGCGAGGTCAAATATTAATGTCAGATTTTTAGAAATTTTTGGCAATAAACTCATCCGCCAGGCATAGTCAGGCTTACCATTAACTGTCCGCTACTCTGCGACAAAATAAACTTAGGGACCTCAAAAACTACTAGCTATGTCCTAAAATGACGAAGGAATCTATTTACGCACAGTAAATAGAAATTTGTCAAAATGGACAATTGGTAGGGGAGAGGATAATAGATTCTGGATACGTTTTAACTGTTCAAAAATCAAAAGAGCGAACAGATAGTTGCATAATTTTATGCAAAAAGAGGCATACATATGTAATGTACATAATCTACGGCAAATTTTTTTTTTCATCTGACACGTGGATAGCAGTGTGGGGCGCCGAAGGGGCAGCGGCCTTTTCATTCAAGGAGAGAGGTCCCCAATAGCAGGTAATTGGCTGGAAATACAGTTAACTTCATCTTAAAGCAAATGTTATTCTATTTTGTTTCTCTCCTGGTTACTGACTGAATTAGTTTCTTGTTCAGACTTTTTGCAATCAATCAAGGAGTTAGCCATTGCAACTTTCCACAACTGAATACAAAGGTTTTCAATTTGGTAACTTTTGAAATTCATGAGCGATCATTTCTCCGTTTTTAATGGTGTTTCAAGTGTTATCCATTGTAATTTTACGAGGAAATAGCTCATTCAATATTCTGGAGGCAGATGGAGTCTTTCACAGTGGAGAAGTCACAAGGCTATGGAATAAGAAGTACCTATGTTTAAAATAAACTGTGGCAGTCATATCAGTTATTTTACTGAAGCTAAGCGAAAATTTCCAGCCTACGTAATCAGTATGCAACAATAATCTTTTAGTTTATAGCTAAATAAAGATAAAACAAAATGTAAAAATCAATATGATTTTCAGAAAAAATTGGGTCATTCAATTATTTCAAAAAAATAGAAATCAACTGACACGGCTTATTAAATACATAATCGAACCTGTTACTCTCTACATACATGTTGGAAATACGATTGCACCAATTAAAAAATCAAATACAATCAGCTAAATAGTTTATTCTTCCTGTCCTATGGGTTCGTGTACATACAACATGACACACCGACATTATATGGGCATAAATGCATAGTTATTCGCTTGCAAAACTGGAGAAGCACTCGAAGAGCGCATACCTCCGCCAAACGAATGCAATGTATAAAAAAAAAATTCAAGTTGGTACGGAAACAAGGATTCACTTTCTATCATCACTAAAATTCGGTCATTTGTGCTTCTCGGCATTAAACATACTTCCTTTAATATTTTCGAAAATCTATTCGTAACTGCTTGAGTTATGTTCTGACAAACACTAAAACATCCACATAGTCAAACATAAAAATTGATGAACCCTTCATCACCAAAATTTGATCACTTATGCCTACTGATATATCTAAAAATTCATCAAGATTTGTTCGTAACTCTTAGTATTACCAAGAATAAACATATACTGTACACATGTAGCTATATACAATTTTTGGACGGATCTCCACCAAAAGAAAAGCATCTGTTCCTCGTAACATATCTAGCAGTCCCTGAAAATTTCACTAAGATCAGTTTGTAACTTTTTGAGTTATCGCGGTGGCAGGCACACGGACAAACTGCAACAAAAAGATAACCTCCTTGGTGGAGGCAATAATTCAGAAACAATTACACATCCAACATTTAGTCACAAATCAAACTATACAACTGCACTTAAAAAAAAATTTACTACGACGTGGGGCTCTTTATATTTTCAATTAAGGCGAAGCCACGAACAGTTTCCTATAAAAGCCAAAAGTTTCATAAACATCGTATCCGCAATATTTCAGCCTAATAAGCTCCGCTAAGGAAGTTATGTTTTCGTCGGGTCTGTCTGGCTGTCCGTCTGTC
The DNA here is from genome assembly GCA_001587735.2 of Parhyale hawaiensis. Lineage (NCBI taxonomy): Eukaryota > Metazoa > Arthropoda > Malacostraca > Amphipoda > Hyalidae > Parhyale > Parhyale hawaiensis. Next base: position 8,779,724 of record LQNS02277275.1, on the reverse strand, counting down.
TGTTATTCTGTCGGCCGGTCTGTCACCAACTTTACTCAAAAAGTCATGGACGGATTTTGACGAAACTTACATAGGTTGTTAGGTATGTTAGGAGGAACAGATGATTAACTTTTGGTGAAGATCTGTCCATCCGTTTGTTTGTCTGCCTATTTTTTGTTAATACCATAACTTAAAAAGTAATGCACGGATTGTCATGAAATTTACATGAGTTGTTGAAATTTACATGAGTTGAGAGTAAATGATAAAATTTTTGTGATGATCTGTTTGTTAGTTCGTTTGTTTATGGCTGTGTTCGATTTTATGTTTGTTAGCATAATAACTCAAAAAATTTATGAATGAATCTTTATTAAATTTTCAGGAATTGTTAGCAATGTTAACAGACATCATTGATTAAATTTTGGTGATGATCGTTAGGTCTGTTTTGTGTTTGACTAATGTTTGTTGGTGCAATAACTCAAAAATTATGGATGGACCTTGTGAAATTTTCCGAAATTGTTAGTCATGTTTAAATACATAATTGATTAAATTTTGGTGGTGATCGGCTTGTCCGATTGAGTATTTGACTTATGTTTGTTAAAATGCTTGTTAGGAGCATAACTCAAACAGTTATGAACGGAACTCCAAGACATTACAGACACTTTTAATGTTATCAACAGGCACAAGTGATTAGATTTTGTTGATAGAAAGAAAATCATCGTCTTAGAGCCGATTTGAATTTTTGTTACCAGTGCCTTTGCTTGGCGGAGGTATGCACTCTCAGAGTGCTATAGTTGGTCATTTCTTAATTATTTTTTCTGCAAGTTTTAAAACATATCTAGGTAATAACATCAAATAAAATATTTGAAGTAAAAGTATCCTAAACTTTCGACCTGGTAGAAATTCAGCTAGTGGACAGCCAAGGTGTGTTGTAGTCTATGGTCTCAACATCTGGTTGGTGTGAAAGAAATGTCCGATTAAACAACATATCAGGCAAAAAATATGTTTCAGTTGGCATACCCCGGTGGAATGGGCTACATTTAGCCTAGGTGTTCTGTAATTTCCTTAGTGGTAATGGTAGGGTTCTCTAAAATAAGAGTATCAATAATGCGTAATCATATTTTTATATTTTTTATTTTACTTTTAAATTTAAATCACTTACCACTTGGGAAGTGAGAAAACCATCTCCTGTAACCTCTTCCATTCACTACATGAACTTCATTAAGGAGTTCAGAATAAATTTTGCTGCCGCACTTGCATCAACACTATCATGAAAATCGTCAAATAAGCCTTCTCTTGCGTGACCGTTAGGTGGGACAAACATGGAGGTAAGTTTTTGAAAATAATGGGCAAACATTAAATAATCTCAAAAAATTATACAAGCTAAACACAGAGTTACTTTATAACGTCAAGAAGAGGTTAAAAATAATAAATTCGGTATGAAAAATCTATACTGGAAATCGGACATTACTTTTGCACAAATCTGTATTTATATGATCATATGATACGCCATAACGTTGATAAAAAAAACTTTCAACTCAGTTCCAAAGGATATTTTCGAAAGGATTCCAGACCCCAGTAAATGTCAAATAGAAAAAGATTGATTGCCTGGGCCATCCACTATAGGTATAATAAAACCAAGTTTTTGGTCGCTTGATAGCTCTATTGTTGGTCCGTCTCTCAGTCACGCTCTATGGAAATAGGATAGGAATAAATTCAATGGCATAGCGATCCGATCAATGGGAATAAGGTAGTAGAAAATTTGAGGGCCCTGGCTCTGGAGCCAGAGCTCTGAACCCCGGGCAGTAGGAGCTGTTAGAGAAGCTCAGTCTTGCTCCTCAGTTTTGGAGTTTTCGTTCCTATCGTGTATGTTCCATTCCGCTTAAGCTTTCATCAGCTGAATCACATCGTAGCACTTCAATCTTGACGCTGAGAAAACGCCTTTTTATTTTGAATTTGCTAAATTTCAACGCTTGAGGTTCAACAATTAGTTGGTATCCACGATAGGTGAGCCCTGGACATTTCCAGTGAATTATTTTCACTGAACTATATTTTTTTACGGCAGCATAACATTTGCCCAATTCCAAGCTGATATTCGCGCCTTATTTTGCAGGGGGATATTTTGTTATCGCAAAACTCATGGTTGTACAATATGGTGATGCAAAAAGTGGGCTAAAAATTTTTTTTTTATTATTTTATTGAGACACCCCCTCATATTATGTAACTTGGTATAAAAACAATCTATGCAAATTTTTAGTAAAAATTCAAATATAAATACTACTACTTCATACTACTATATAAATACTACTATGATTTTCACTGGCCGTGTTACACTGTTTTTCGCTAATAATTCTTTAACGAATTGTCGGATCACTATGATATTTCAACACAAAGCCTATTACACCTTTACCTAGTTTATGGCCTACATAGCATATTGCTATATGTGTTTACAGAGGAGTTTACTCGAGTATATTAAACCTATCCTATATTAAGCTAAAGCCAGAATGTCGCTTCAACACATTCAAATTATGCCCAATTGTTTAAAAAAACGGAAAACCGTTTTCTTTGAATAACTCGTTTTCTGCCTGAGGCATGTTGCAACCAGACGCCGGTGTTACCCTCACAGTGTTACCCGCTGTCACCCTGTGCAGCGGTGAATGCGACATGCGATCGCAGCGCCCCCAAGAAGAGTTGCGGAATTTGCAGAAAACTCGTGCCTAAATATTTCTGGCGGAGCCTTATTATGGCTGTATTTTAGGGTGAAACGTCGAAAAAATACGCAAAAGTGCTTCAAAAGCAAGAACTCAAGCAATGTATGGCAGTCATACATTTTTTAACACCAATTGTTCAATATCAAAGTCAATGGTTGTAAACTATCATTACTATTATATATTTTGTTTCACCTCCGTAGCCGCAACTCAGGCGTTTCAACAGAGAAACTACTTGTGCAGTATTCAAATACAGTACCGCATATTGGGTAGGCGTGGTGGTCACGTGCGCTACTACGGGCAGGGAAACAAGGCGCAAAGTATAGTAGGAGACAATCAAGTGGTCGGCCCCTTTTGTGTCCTTCCACACAAGAGAGACTAGAGATGTCCCGCGTACCAGGTCGGCTATCTTGATGGACAGCTCACCTCATGGGACAGAAAGAGGAAAGTAGAGAACCTACCTAACTCTACAAAACTAACCTCGTCAACAGGAACTGCGGCAAGCTGCAACATCTCCTGCGGATAATGCACTCGGGAACCTTGGGTGCGTGATACCCAGATATATTGTGGCAGGGATGGGACCCAACAGAATATACCCCTGAGGGCCTATGGCTGTAAACAAAGGCAGTGATACCCAGCTCATAAACGTACAATTTTGGGGAGTGTTGCAATCAGACGTCGTTGTTAGCCTAACAATGTTACACGTGTAGCAGTGAATGGGACTTGCGATCTCAACGCAAGAAAAAGTTGCGGAATTTTTGACAAGCTTAAACATGTAAATTTCTGGTGGGGCCTTATTTTAACTGCATTTTAAGGTCTTCCTAAACACACAAGTAATTTGCGCAACATGATTCCAAAAATTATTTGACGAATGCTACAGACTGTACAATCATTTTGCGTAACATTCAACTTCATCAGTTCCAACTACACTTTTGGCTGAGTCATTTAATGTCTTTTTACTTCCTCTTGAAATTTGTTCCCAGTGAATTAATTTTCTATGACATCTTTCTTTTCATTCTCTAGAAATTTTTCCTCGTACTTTTCAAACAATTTTTCGCATTGTTCGCGTTTCTCGTTTCTGTTGCTTTAATCACTGTTAGTAAGGCACCATAATGCTGGTAATGACCTATATTCCTATCCTCGATGAACTCTAATAAAACTTTCACTAGTCTTCAGGGGTTTTGGAAGACATAGTTTGGATACGATATATAGAGACGATCAGAAGACCAACCACTCGCTATGAATTTGGGAGAGAACTCAGACAAGTGCGGTTTGGTCCTGCACTCAGACGACGCAAGCATTGCCAGTTTGCCCTAAAATATCAAACCGTTTTGAAATCACACAATCATTTTGTGCAGTCACTCAACCGCTCCCTACACGGTCAAAATGCTTGCGCAATCACTATGTTTGCGCAAATTATTTGTACGCTTAGGGGCTCCGTTAGGAAAAAAAGGCTAAGAAAACTACACAAAAGTGCTTCACATGCTAGAATTCAAGCAATATATGGCAGTCATACATTTTGTAATACTAATTTTTGAGAATCATAGTTATGTTTGTAAACAAAGGCAATGTTACCCATAACATGACCCAAAATTTAGGAAGGTTGTCGTCGGTGTCACCCGTTGTTACCCAACCAGTGTCGCATTGGAGGGTGTGTAGCAGTGTAGCACAAGTGACACCGAAAGCCTGATTGCAACACGCCCCCAAATTGGGCGTAGTTCCAATGTGTTGAAGCCACTTCCTGGCTTAAAGCTTAATACAGGCATAATATACATTAATCTCCTCTCTAAACACATATAGCAATATGCTAAGAGGGCCATAAATTAGCCAGGGGTGTTATAGGCTTTGCGTTGAAATACCATAGTGATCCGACAATTTGTTCAAAAACTATTAGTAAGAAACTGTGTAACACGGCCAGTGAAAACCATAGTATGCTGTGCTTAAATGTTTTTTACACATGACTTGCATAGAGCACAATTTATCTTTCAAGTTATTGGTATTTCATGGTAAAATGTGCATACGTTAAGCATCGATATAAAGGGGCAAACTTTGTTTGTGCCCGAGAACTACAACCTGGTCATAAACTACTCTGAGCCTGGTATGGATGGTCCTCTAGCTCACACTACATTACACCTAAATAAAATGGAGAATATGAGACAGAAGCTTCAATACCACGAGAGTGATGAAGATCGTAGTGTACTCTATTTACCTGCTTATAAAGTTTCCACCTCGCTCGAATGATTTATCTATTAGGGGTACTGAAAGTTCTGTCCGCTTTTCTTTAACCAAACTTAAGCACAGGATTAAGTCTAGACAGCTATCAAGGTCAAATCAGATACCAGATAGGCAACTCAGTTAAATTTCACATTTAGTTTAATCTACTGCTATTGAAGTTTAAATACATCTATAGAACATGGAAGACAAAAGTTTCGAAGTGAATCAGATGCGTCAGTCCATGTTCTATAAATAGCATAAAGGTTCATTTTGAGCAAACACCCCATCGTCCATATCATCCGTAAAGTCATTTTAGTAATATTTTGCCAGAAACAAGTTCAGATATGTTGGCCTCCCAGACACTGTGGCGTTAGAGGTAATGAGAGCGCGGATTCTGCATCTAAGAATGCTGCAACTCTCCACAATATTCACATTTAACCATGCCAAACAAACAAAATTATCACCCTGGAATAAAGCGCTCCATTAAACGCAAGTGGGAGAACAACTGAGTAACATTATAACATTTTAACAAGTAACGCATCATCAAATAGCACAGCCGATCAGCGGCCCTCAACCAACCAGAAAATTTGACAAACTGAAATAATACTCTGTAGACTCAAAATAGGTCATACCCACCTGACCTATGGGTATGTTAAGGAGCGCTGCTCAGCGCCATATTGCTACGACTGCCTCTTCCCCTTGACAGTTCTACACTACCTCTTCGAGTGCCCATCTCACTAGAATCTCTGACTAAAATACGGTATTTCGCCACTGTCAGGGGATTACCGATTTGTTATTATTATTACTATTATTATATTGGTATAGTCCCGCTTTTTC
>LQNS02277275.1:8747164-8758705 GCA_001587735.2 Parhyale hawaiensis | reverse complement strand
TATGCATCGTGTGTCTGGGGTGTGGGCTATAGGGCTGACTTGAGGTTGTTGGAGTCTGTTCAGAGAAACTGGACTAGGCAGATTGAAGGATTGCATGATTTGAGTTATGGTGATCGACTGAAATGTCTGGAACTATACTCTGTTAAGGGAAGGATGTTGCGTACTGATTTGATCAAGTACTGGAAGATATTGTGCTCAGGGAGGGGTGTGAGTGGACTGCCTAGATTTTTTTGTACATACCCCTGATGAGCGTTTGAAAGGTCATAGATATAGACTCTTGAAGCCCAGGTGTGTGACAGAACTGAAGTACAGATTCTTTCACGTGAGATGCGTGAATGTGTGGAACTCTTTGCCGGTGGGTGTTGTAGAGACAGAGACTGAAATCATTCAAGAGAGAACTAGATGCACATCTTGGTTGGTGAACAGTTGTATAACTTAGTAGATTGGTGATTGGGGGCTGATTTGTGGGTGTGTGGATTCTTGTGGTCGTGGGATTGATGGGTGATGGTTTGACTGTTCCATGCACGTTGCTTTTCACTTGGGGCTTTGATTGCTGCAGTGTTGGGGTGCTGCCATGTAGCCAGTGAGCGGATCTTGCTTGTGCTCTTTGGTGGGAGTGTTGGTTGTTTGGTTGGGGTTGGTTGACTTCTGGGGTTTATTTTGGATGATTATCTGCAGTCCTGACTGTGGGGACGCGGGGGGGGGGGGGTTAATGATGATTTTGTGGCTTATGAACTGTGATTTTGATAGCTATAAGCACACATTCCAACCTTACTCTCCGGTCTTGTGGTGGGTCTTTGCATTGGTGGTTGGCGTGCTTGGTTGTGTTGGCCCCATGCTGTGCTGGCTGTTGGGGCCGCAAAGGTGAGTCCTCATTGCCGCCTCAGTCACCTTTTGTACACACCTCTCATTCATCTCATCAATTCCATCACCATCACAGTCAATGTCCCCCAACTCACGCTGAAATGTCTCCCAGTCTGCATCCATCAGTCTCCGTCGCCTAGTCTTTTTTTTGTCTCTCTACTTTTCTACTTTATGGCTGTCATACTCTAACACCAGCATATTGTGGTGTCACAATATTGAACTTTCCTTCCTCATCCACCCACATTTTGCTCACATGTGCCCTAGCATGCTCATTTACTATAATATAGTCCAAGGCTGACTGTGTATTCCTTGCTGACCATGTTATAGCCTCTTCAGCTAGTGTCACATTTAGATTTTCCAAACCCAGTTCATATGCAAACTCATTCAACAGATCACCATTGCCATTTGTTGCTTCCCCTAGAATACATATATGTCCATTCATATCCCCCCATAACCATTACAGGCACATTTGAATGTTCTCTCACCACTAAGAATGGATTGAGTGTTGCAACAAATTTTTCTCAGTGGTGAGCAAAGACTGAACAGCTATGGAGGATCAAACAAACCCATACCTCTTGAGTTCCATGGCCTTGGGTGATGTATTAGTACACTTGTCATGCCGAATTGAGGAGTGCTGGTGCTGGACTCCTGTTGTTAAAAAATAACACCGAAATCTGTCTAAAATGAAGGTTATGCCTCAAAACATTGTAAACTACCATTTAGATGCCCCCAGAGTTGGGCACTGTCGCGGGTCTGGTGCTACCGACGTAGGTGTTCTGTCTTCGTTCACCACTGAGAAAAATTCGTTGCAACACTCTGTCCATTTTCATAGGTAGAAATTCTGACTTAACCCAAACTACCAGTGCAAATTTAAACTCTCAAATCAGCTGAAGATGTAACAGGAAAAAGTTTATTCCAGGCCCTGCAACTCTGCTGAAAACCTGTCTTGCATAAAAAAGTTTATACATAAAAATAAAAAATGACTGCATCTAGTGCCATCTGCAATTTTGAGTGAATGTTGCAGGAAATTTTAAATGTAAGATTTTTAGTATGCTGATTATGCTAAAATGGGTTTAAACAATTGGTTCAAAGAGATGCTGAGAGTGAATTCATTCACAGTTATGAGAAATAATCATTTAGCTAATAAAAATTTACTTAACCTAGAGGTGTCCTAGCAGTTGGATGTGTGTAGATAACAATTTTTGTTTTCTTTACTGCAGTATTATAGAAAATTTAAGATTTCTTTATTTTCAGTTAATGGAAGATGAATAAGAATAATAAAATTGCCTTTGGCAAAATTAGCCTATCACTTAGCACTGCAGCAGCACCAGCTCGTGTCAGTGCTGAGGAGAGCACCAGTTCTGCTTTTGGCTCATTTGGAAAAGTAACGGTCAACTCAAAGTCTACTGAGTCTGCTGACACTCTCGAGGCTGATGTTTGCAAAGATGGAATGGAAGAATCTACTTCTGAATGTCAGTAAGAAGTTGGTTTTTATAATAGTTTGTATGATAGTTTCTTGGATGATAACATTATTAACATGTAGATAGCTGCAGGTAAGTGGAGTAGTTGTCACCAGCTCAATAATACTAACAGTGATGCATTTTTTTTCCAAGCATCTGCTTGGAAACATCTGCCACAGACCAACCATTATCCATTGCCACTGAAACAGGCATAGGTCAAGGCTTCTAGAGCACACCACTGACCTCCAAGAACTTCTCAACAGAGAATGTATTTGTCCGGAAATTCTCCAATTAGCTATTGGATTTGGCTGTGGGATTCGACAGTGGAAGAGCAGGTGTCACCCAGCACTGAACCACAACAGTTGCATCTCCCGCGGTGCACCCAATCTGATGTGTTCCAAAAAGCAGGGCCGGGTGGTGGCCACACCACACCCTTCTCATATGGACTCATCTCTTTGGTAGGAGTGCTCTTATGCTATTAGGGAGGTAGGCCAGTTTCATAACAAGGAGTTAGGCAAAAGAAAGAGTTCATGAGGTGAGATACTGTGTGTCAAGGAACATAGAGAAGGTTGTTATAGAGTGTTCTGTATATGTCTGGGGGTAGGTCTATGCTCTTGGAAGTGGTAAAGTTAGTGGAGTGCAATGTAGAGGTGTAGAAATGGGTACCTGTCATGTTCTTGTGGTAGGAATCTGGTCTCTTTGTGTAGGTGTACCGTGGGAGTTGAGTTTGTGTATCATTTGGCAATATGGAGGGTATTGAGTGTTTTGTATCCTCTAGAGACTCTGGAGTTGGGTGTGTGCTGTGTATGTAGGTAGGAATGGATCTAATGCGTTGTTTGCAGAGGGTGATGTCTTCCTTGGAATGGCCATAGGTTGTGAGTGATGGGAGGACAATAGGGTAGGTAACATGTCTGGTACTCGTCCACCATGCTAATAGCCATCCAATTGACATTAAAAGACTTCCTGTGTGTAAACTAGCAGTGCTAGAAAGCCTTGAACTCTAGGCCAAGTAGTGCCGCACCATCCCTGAAGATGACGGGCAAAGAAAAAAAAAAATTGTGGTTTTCACATTTTTTCCACCAAAAACATGAAAAAAATGTGGAAACCACCACCTTTTTTATTTTTATTTTTTGCCCGTCACCATTTTCAGGGAAGGTGCGGCACTAGTTAGCCTACAGTTTGAGCCTATGTAGGCTATGGCTTTCTATCGCTGCTAGTTTTAACACAGGAAGATTTTTAGTGCCAAGTGGATAACTGCTACCATGGTGGATGGGTACTAGACATATTACCTTAATAAGCTACTCTGGGCGATTCGAGGATTAATTGGAGTCGATGGTGGCCAAAGCCAAGCAAAAGATGAGCTGGATACTAAGGACATTTACGTCACTTGACTCATTTGCAATGTTCGTGCTTTTGAAGTCCCTGGTCCTCCATCCTGGAATATTGCTGCCAGCTCTGGTGTCCGCTTGGAGTGGGAGCCATGAGGAGAGGCCGTCTAACGATCATTCACCTCGAGGATTTGGGCTTACAAGGCCTTGACTACTGGCAGACATTGTAGAAGCTTTCCCTATAGCTATTCGTTGAAGAGGAGGAAAGAGCGATACATCATTAAGTAGCTATATTTGGAAGATGGCTCACGGAGTAGTGCCTGAGCTGCTGGACCATATCGGTCTCAGCTTGCAGACTACTGATTGGGGCCGAGGGGCTTTTGCTGTAAGCCGCCAGTACAATAGGGCACCAGCACAAATTAGGACCCTGCTGCAGAGCACCCTGATGATTTGTGGACCTCTCCTCATCAACTGTCTCCCCCGTGATTTGAGGGGGATCTATAGCTCTTATACAACATTCGAGGACAATCTGGATGAATTTCTAGCAAGTGTCCGTGACCGGTCGATTCTCCCTCATTACTACCAACCCTCTGAAAGTAACAGCATCGTCGACCAGGTCGTGTGTCATCAGCATCGCCGGGTCGGGTGAGATGAGCTGAGCGAGAGTGGGCAGTGCCTCAGCATGGCCCGGGTCCGAAGAGGGCCTGAACTAAATCCGGTAAGATGTGAGTTGTGTTGTCTTTTGTTGGTTTCCGGATGGCCAACTGTCTACTCTTCCGACTCATTTGTTGTACGTACGGTACCTACCTGTGCGTTCTCCTGCTGCTGCCGGCACACAGAGCCATTCTTGCCTTCCTAGTTTGGGTGTCTTGCTCTGGGGCAGTCTGGGCTTTGGGGGCTGCAGAGGTGAGCTTTTCGTTGCGTGATTGTAGCTTTGAAGTTGAGCGGTGGTCTTCTTGTGATTAAGGTGCTGTGAGAATATTGTTAGGCCAGTGTTGGATGCTAGCATGCATGGTTATGTTGGCTCCTGGCCTTTGCTGCCCACTTGGGTTGATGTGAGCCATTGTGTCTCTTGTTACAACTGACAAGGTTGAGTGCATATATTTGACAATGGTGGCGAAGTGGATAGAGCCCTGTGGTGTTAAATCTGTTCTGGAAGCCTTGTCTGTGTATAGTGTGTGGCTGTGTCAACTGAAGAGAAAGTTTCTTGCTTTCCTCCCATTTCTTAATGTTATTATGTAGTTGTGTGTTTAGTACTTTGTTCATGCGTAAGTGTTAGAGTATGGTGTGTCAAGGCTTTACTGTCTAGTGGCTGGGAAGACTTATTTAAGACCATCAAGTGTTCGTATGGTATGGGTAAGTAAGGTATAGCTAGGTGGAGTGTTGGACCCTCAAACCATGGTGAGAGTGGCATTAACAGTAATGTTTTGAAGTATCAGCCGTTCAGGTCTTTTAAAACTGTTGCCTAGGCTACTCGGGAGTAAGATTAGTGAGTACCTATGTATGAGGCAAGTTTGGTGGTTTGTTGGGCATTAAAATGGGTATGTTAGCCTGCTTCCAGATGTTGAGTATGCGGTTGTGGATTAATGGTTGACACTGTTGGTCAGTATTTAGATGGCTATGGGGCCTAAGTGTCAAGAATATTTAGGTAGCTACCCATAGGTAGGAGGTTACATCTGGGCCTGTGCTACTGGTGTTCCCAGTCTGTCTGATGGCCTAAACTCATCAAAGTGAAGAGGGAGGGCTTGGTAAGTGTAGATTCAACTAGATAGTGTAAGGGAACCATCATGAAATACTTGCCTTTTCTTTTTAGAATTTTGCTTATTTTAGCATATTGTTTGTTGAGAGTGGCACTTTATTTCCTGTCGGTGAGTAGCTGCGGTATATTTAGCTATAGTGTGTGAGAATAGACTTGTGTGTAGTGGAGCTGGTGAAGTAGTTATGGATGCCAATTAGTTGTTGTTTGTGAACACTTTTTTGCTGAAATTTCACTCCTGTTGTTGCTGATGTTATGACTTTAGTGTGTTCCTTGACTCGCTAACTTGAATTTAACTCCTGCATCTAGCTACCTACATTTGATCATGGAGCTGTAAATGACCTTAGGAATTGTTTTGTCTTTCATTTTATGGCTCAGAGGTAGAGTCTTGGTTGATATTTCTTGAGAAGTGTAAGTTGTGCCCATGGCCTTCATGGATATGTTAAAGAAGAAACTGAGGTTGATTAAGCATTTCAAAGAGGTTTGTATGACTTTGCTTAGACTTAAGGCATTTTGTGGCTTATGGTATCTCTTAGATTGTCAGATGATGGAATTACCACCAAGTGCACACTGCTCCAGCCTTGTTTTTACCGTTATTTCTGTATGCCATTGTCCTCGATAATGTTTACATGCATAGCTGTGTTGGCTCTAGGCTTTTGCTGCCCACTTGGGTTGCTGAAGCCATTGTAGGGCCCAAGCACGAGTGCAGTAACTTTAGTAGGCATTGTATTGACCAGCATAGCTCCACTGTTGTACTATTTTAAGGAAAACTAGGTACCGTAGCTACCTAGTACAGTATCTACATGAGCTGTGTTGTTATGAGGGTTGTGGAGCCAGAGTCGGGGGATTTCAGGGGACTCAGAGTCTCACTTGCTCTAGAGTCGGAACCAGAGTCAACATTTTTAGCCGGACTCCGACTCTGGAATTCCATTTTTGAGAAAACTTAATTCAGAATTTTCAGTTTCAAGATTTAAAAAATAAATATATTGTAAATATGGACATAATGGACTAAATGGAGTATGTAAATAGATTGTCTAATACCAATATACCTATGCCATTAACTTGATACAGTTTGATAGCCTAATTTCTGTGCCATGATATGCAATAATCAGAACAGAAATCTTCTTAGAGGCATGAGACAAAAAGACCGCAATTTAACCCCAGCCCACCCTATAAACAGCTTTTCTGCATGGTAGGAAATTATTATTATTGAATTGTAAATAGGTATATAAAAATATAATGTCCCAAATGCTGCAAAATATCATTGTAAATGTACAAAACTACTATCTGTAGCTTAATATCTGTGTATATATTGGTTAAAATTATTTGGATATATGTTTGTATTAAATGTTTACATATGCTAAATACTAGTTGGATCAAGAAGTCAGAGTCGGAAAATCTTGAGGAAACGGAGTCAGAATCGGAAATTTTGAAAGGCCAGGAGTCAGACCTTGAACCATCCGACTCCACAACTCTGGTTGTAATGAACATCAATCCATGGCTACGGTAGTTACTGCCTTTCTGTTTTGTGTGGAAGACTTAGCAGACAAGGGCAACAGCATAGGTACTCGGTTGTTTCTCAGTTAAAAGCATGTGCACTGGACTTGATTTTTATGATATAATTTGTTATTATGCATTATGATCTTTAGGTTAATCATTACTTATTATATAAGTAATATATCTATGTGTGTTAGCTACTGGCTGAAAATAAGGTGGACAGGTACCAAGTATGTTTTCTTCCCTGGAGTAAACGTGACGCCATGCAGGATTTGCTTGGATTTTTTCTACATGTTTTTAGTCGAGTTTGCTGCTCTACAAGTGGCAACTGTGAGGAGACTATGGTAGCAGTTTTCAAGACTCGACTTCGCATGTGTTGCGCCTCAAAGGCAACTTTAATTTCCTGACTGGCTGCTATATAGAGCTAGCTGTATAAGAATGTGCATAAAGGCAAAGGCTTGACACTCGATGCTAAGCTCTGTTGTGCCGGAAGGCAAAGGCACTAATGGTGTCAAGTTCGCTTTGGCACAGAATAAAATAGGTTTCTGTGCTTTCAGCTTGTCTGAAGCAAATCTGCTCCACACCCGCTCAGTGAGCATAGGATGGGTCATAGGCTGTAGGGTTAAGTTAGTTTAGGTTCACCCATCCTATGTTATTGGGAGCAGTGCCCCCAGAGGGAACCTGTAGGTTATGTTAGCCGTTAGCTAGGCCTTCAGAACGTTTCTTTCATGCCCATTTTACTGCCTTCCTGTCTGATAATTCTACTGATCTTTGTTCCATCTGTTTTTCTTTCCTGACTTTCTGTTCCCATGCGTGTTGATCCAGTGTGGGAACACCCTTTTGCATGGGTTCCACACGTCTATCATCATACTACATATATGTTTTTTCTTTCTTCCTCTGTGATATTGCCTTTGTTGTGGAAATGGAGACTTAAACTTCTGAATATAATATGTAGCTAATAATGATAATTTTCGCCACACCGCGAAGGCAATTAGCTTGGCTGCAAGCCAGACATAGCCAGTAGCTACATAAAATACCTATGTTTTAATCTAAATCCAAGAAATTTGATGGGTTTAAATATTTTTGTGGCTAGTTACGGCAAACAAAGGCAGGGGGGTACCTATGCTTCAAAACAGTTATCACTAGGTACAGTTGAGGCTCTAGACTCTCTAAACCAAGACGCTGAAGATCTTTTAATTGAGTCGAAACTAACGTTTTGAAAGCAATACTCGGGTGAGATGTAAGTCATATGTCGAGGAGAGTGTTGATGGGTGCTTGGGATTGCAGTAGCTAACCCCTCTGTTGTGGATGGACACCTTGAAAAAATTAGCGTATCGGGAGAGTTATCAAAAGCTAAGCACCTGGAGTAGCTCGGCAAGATTATTTAGATGAGCTTGGGAGTAGTAGGCCTAGGTCCGAGTTTTGACTTTTGACTGCTTGTAAAACTCTTCAGCATGTGCTGGGAAAATGTAGAGGCAACCTTCCGGAGTAGGTGTCAAAGGTAAGCGTTGGTTTTTGACTCGGAAGTGGAGTATTGCGGATGGAGACTTGGACAGCCGAGATGAACGTTTCTGATGCTTGCAGAAGCCGGTGTTTCTATGGGAGTGAATGAACTGTCAATCCAAGATGTGAAAAATTTGACTTGCAGTCATCGAGTTGAAGAGTAGGCTACCCATTCTGTGATGAAAGGTGTCTTGCTGCATTAGGAAATGTGACCGCGTCCGACCAGAGTACCCGTCAGGGCCCTAGGGTTATGTAGGCTAGGTAGGCAAGGGAAGGGTGAGAAGAGAGAAAGATGGAAGCGCCGAACCCTCTCAGAAACGCATGAGAGCGAGGGCCGACAAAAACACGCTACATGCAAATAGGTGGGAGACTGTTTGCTTTCCCGTATGACTGAGCAGGTACTGCAGAGAGGCTACAAGCCCGATCCTGTACTTGTAGGAGGCAAGGATGATGATTCGGACGTGGATGATGAGGGTACAGGTGCCGAGCACCTCCTTGACCGCCAGCTTTGCAACGGAGGAAGCTACTACATCCCCTGTGGACAGACTCCAGGGCCGTTTTATTATTGGAGGTCGAGATGACGCCATCAACAAGCAAGTGCGACACAGAAGGCCTGCAATTTGGGGCCAGGGTATATTTCATGTCACCATGGCCGCTGTTGGTGGTGACCGTGCCATGTGACGGGTGGCTGGAAACCAGAGTCTGGACTTGATACTTTCTGCTAAGGAGGTCGAGAGACTCACCTACTTGGAGCATCAGTGTCTCATGGTGGAGAAAACTGCAAGGCGTCATGTGGTGTGTGTCTACTTGTAGAGCCACGCTTTGACGACTTTTAGCTTGTTAAAGTATTAGGCCGATAGGTATGTCGAAGAATGAAACTGGGGGCACATAAGTGATGGCGGGCCAAATGAGGACCCTATAAGCTAGGATTATCTCTTCCTTCTGCTCGCCCCAACTAGTAGCGGCTAGGGCTTTGAGGATATGAAGTCTGGAGGATGCGCAATTTTCAAAGTAGTAGGGAGCCAGAGCTCAATTTTTTATCAACATTATTATTATTATTTGTATCACGTGCGAAGCCATCTGGAAAGAATTGCGTTAGTGTGGAGCCAGAACCAAGCATTAGGCTAGAATAGAAAACTTTGCGAGTTCAGAGTCGCTCAAAATTCGGAGCAATAGCCAAAAGTTTGCCGGTGGCACTCCTTTCAGCAAATGTTGCACTGGCGGCTGAAATTTTAATGAAGGTTTCGTCAGCTTAATAATGTATAAGCTGAAGCCGTGCTCTGACAACGTAATCGGGCAAGTTGAGTTGGCTCTATGCAGATAGTGCTGATGAAAGTCGTAGCTATATTGCCACCCAGTGTAAATTAACTAGCTAGAAATAGTGGAAATTCCACATAACAAAAGCACCATTTTTTTCAGCGATGTTTCAGACCCGTATCGTCCTGATTTACCCCTAACAAAGCTACTGCTGCATACTTCAGCATTGCCTGTAGCTATGCACTTCCAGCGCAGCTGGCGCCGCCTGGCGAGAAATCAAATTTTTCTCAGATAGACGACACCTTCTAATCAATATCTCCGTTCTTGTTAGACTTAAGGTTGCCACTCGTGTTGCAGAAATGTTTAGAAAATATTAAGGCGAAATCCTGCATGTTGTCAGGTCAAGTGTTGTGGAGAAAATGTTCTGATACATTTTTTTTGCACTCAAGCCGTGAGAAATATTTTTTTTCTAGAATAATGGACAAGTGTTTCCTTACAGCTTCATTTATCAGTTCTGAAGTACAAGCCATAAAAATGTTTCTTGCTCTTTCAGTGTCAATGGCTATGGGTTTCTCTGGATTTGGTAAGAAGGCAAGAACTTTTGACTTGGAGAAACTTGCAGAGCAATCAAGGAAAGAAGCTGCAGAACGCAACAGGGAGAATATCGGTGAGTGTGGCATCACAGATCCTGCACACTGTTCACTAAGGCATTGTTCACCATAGCCTATATCATATTTTGTTATTTGAACATTTTTTTCAATTTGTACCACATCAATTGTACCAGGGCAGAGTTATTATTGATGGCAAAATCTCTTGTATTTTTTCATTCTGCTAGTTCATGGAAGTTTCAGATTTAAGCTCCCTACAGATACATAATTTTTACTGGATCTTTTTTTTATTCCCTCAAAAGGGCTTCCTATTTGCTATATTAACCTATGTAGTACCTACCTATCTCCTATAGATATCCTGAAGTGTTGCGAAGCAGTGCAGGGTAAAGATGGTTTTCTTTTATTAGCTTTCCGCCACTTACTGAAAATTTTTTATCATAGATCGGGTATCAGCTGGCCACTTAATGAGCCAGCCAAGAAGGCTCTGTCGCTCAGTGAGTTGCCACACGATGCAAAGTGTGTAAATTCTACTTCTTCACCACAGGTATTCAGCTTCGATTTAGAGTGTTACGGGTATTTTGGTTAGTTTCCGTTTGGCCTAGCAAATGTCCTACAAATATTTGTCGGGAGAAAAATGCTAAGATTACCCCTCCAGAGAGTGAAAAGTTTTTATTAGCTAGGTAAGTTTCCTCCTGCAATGGGAAGAGTATTATGGCGCTGTTCACCGTGACTAAGAACTTCACTCGCAACAAGATTCCATTTGCAAAACTAAGTCTAAGATGACATTACCCAAGACGCCTACCAGTTTAACTTCGGTTGAGCCCTGTCGCATAAATAGGTGGTCACGCACAAGGAAAATACATGGGTACACTCAGCCAATACCTGCAGACAAAAATAAAGGTAATAGAAAATAGAGTATGGACAATTTGTTACAATCCTGCAGACTTTGCCAGTGCCTAGAACTAGTTAACTCTTCTGTAAGAACTGTCGAGAATGTTACTATGGGCAACTGATAAAATTCTTGTGATGACCTGTCAGTTCGTTTGTTTGCTTGTCTCTATGTTTTTTAAGTTTGTCAGAACATAGCCCAAAAAGTTTTGAACATATCTTCATAGTTTCAGAAAAAGCGGGACTATACCAATATAATAATAGTAATAATAATAACAAATCGGTAATCCCCTGACAGTGGCGAAATACCGTATTTTAGTCAGAGATTCTAGTGAGATGGGCACTCGAAGAGGTAGTGTAGAACTGTCAAGGGGAAGAGG
>LQNS02277275.1:8720759-8736304 GCA_001587735.2 Parhyale hawaiensis | reverse complement strand
CACGCCCTCCCTCTCTTCAGAGAAGAGCGCCACAAGTCCACACACAAGCTGGAGTTGCGCGACCGCAAGGATCCTGTCAAGTCCCATCGGCCAGACTTGCCTCTGGGCAATGCGGGGACGGGTGGACGTGTCACTTCGGGCGGCTCTACCCTATCTTCTTATATCATTAGGAACTTGGGTCTGCAGAACAGGAAGATAGAGGATGATGGTGATCCCAGAGAAGCCTTGCTCAAGTATCAAAAGCTAGCAGAAGAAGATCCGTATTGGGTATCACCAGCCTATGCTCAAACGCAGCCCAAGCCTGTCTTCAGAGAGCCAGACGACGATGTTGCGCCGCCAGATAGCAAGAAACAGAAGACGGAGTAACTCGTGAAATTTTTGCAACAATTAACTTGTAATTTTTATAACATAATTTTTACGAGCGCATCTCTGTCAGATCCTCGCCATGTAGTGATGCCACACAGAAATTTTGTCGTCGTTAAAAAACTATTTTTCCATATTACATTGAGCATAGATCTTAGGAATGGAGGAGGGACAGGTGAATTTCAAGAGACGCCAAAGCCACAAGCTCAAAAAACTCGTATTTCCTCATTATATTGGACTATTTTCGCGTGACGCTATATTTTCTTGGAATTCAAGGGCAAACACTCGATGCTTGAAGAATATGCACTCTATGTTGTGAGTATACCTTAGCTACTAGGTAATCGAGAAGCGAAGTTATATGTTGCTTTGATCCCCATAACAATTTTTTAGAACATTATGGGATATTCTGATATGCTTAGTATGTTTTTTTTGGTGAATTTAAATCTTTAATAGCTCACTCATCGATGTTCCTTTTTTGTGTGGTTCTCCCAAGTTACTCGTGCAACTTGCTGATGAAATGTAAATAGGGCCGACCTCTTGGGTATATTCCGGCGAGCTCTTTCCCTGCCGCAGTATGTTTGGGCATCACTCATCCAAGGGTCCTGAGTGCCTTCTCTGCAGGGATGTAGCAGCTGGCCGCAGTTCCTGCTGAGAAGGGTTAGTTTTGTAAAGTTTGGGAGGTTTTCTATATTTCCCCTTCTCTTCCGTGGAAGTGGGCCGCCAAATGGTGGAAAGCGACCCATCCGGATGGGACTCCTATTTGCTCCCTTGTGGGGGCCACGGAAGGGACCCCCCGCACGAGTGTTCGCTTTCTTCTGTCTTCTGCTCTTTTCGTTTTTCGTCTCTTTCCCTGTGCCGCATGGCTGAGCGATTACGTTCGGCCGAGCAGTGTAGGGCTAGAAATGCTCGCGCCTTATTTCCTGCCAGACATGGTGCACCTGGCCGAGATCGTACTAAGAGAGCTCATCTGAGTTAGACTCAACTTCTAAACTATACCATACAAAATTGGATCGCTTTTATATAGTCTTTGTATCTTATTCGGCGGGAAAGCCCTCATTATAAAAATAATAATATTTGGGCATCACGCACCCAAGAGTCCCAAGTGCCTTCTCTGTAGCGATGTAGCAGCTGGCCGCAGTTCCTGCTGAGAAGGTTAATGTTGTAAAGTTAGGTAGGTTATATTTCCCCTTCTGTTCCGTGAGGTAGAATGTCGATCGAAATAGCCGACCTAGTCCGCGGAACACTTCTACACTCTCTCTCGCTTCTTTTCTATTCTTTACGCTTTTTTTCCACTAGTAGTAGCGTACTCGGCCAACTGAGACTTGCCGACAGGAATCCGAGATAATTAATTCTTATGTTGATGCGACATAATAAACTGAGTCTCACTACTTGGAGCACGTTTCACGACGTGGGTGCGGTAGTAAAACCATGAATATAATGATATGGCCTCAGGGGCTAACCAGAGTACCTTCTCCGCAGGAGATGTTGCAGCTTGCCGCAGTTCCTGCTAATGAGGTTAGTTTTGTAAAGTTAGGCAGGCTCTTAATACTTCCCCTTCTGTTTCGGGAGGTGAGCCGCTGACCGAGGTGGCCGACCTATTCTACTGGACTTCTACTTTCTCCCGTGCGGATGGCCGCAGAAGGGACCATCTGCACGAGCATTTCTCTCTTCTGTCTTCTCCTCTTTCCGTTTCTTTCCGCTGTGTGGTATAGCTGAGCGAAAGCGTCCAGCCGTGCCTATGGGATGAAGGTGCACTACTTGCGCCTTTTTCCTGTCAGTAGCGTACTGACCACTAGGACTCATCCGAGTTCATTTTTAATCTGAGACCTACCGGCAGAAAAGCTGAGACAAAAATTGATCATTTGGAACGAGACATGCCTCGCATCTTAGCGGCTCACGAGCCTGTGTTAAACCACAGGAATAGTTCGGCGCAGTGTAGACATGGTGTCCCTGATGCGCTACAAAAGTTTGTATTGCTACTACTACTACTCTTTGTATGTACTTCGTTACCCGAGGAACATTGTATTCAAGATAAGTGACAGTTTCCTGAATGGCTGTAAACTGGAAAGAGGTAAACAGCATCCCAATCCTAACTTCTTTTCATTTGTTGTTATTGAGGGTTGGGAAATTGTCCCTCTTCTTTGTAGCTTTTGATGGCCTCACATGAGCGAGGTACATTTACTTGTATTATGGACGTTACCGTTGCCTCTTTTGCATCATTTGTAGTTTTTAGCTATGCCGAACTGCGATACCGAAGACAATCATAAGAAAAATTCACGTTTTTGTTACAAGAAGGGAGGTGCTCAATTATATACAGTGCCGGCAAAGAAAATCTTTAAGCTTCAGTGGCAAGAAAAAACTTTGCACTAGAAATGTGAGTTAGTATTTCGTTTGCCCTACCCGACATAATAAAGCGAGAAGATGTTAGTGATGATGCATTCCCTCCGCCCACTCATAGCAATCGTCCATCACCCAGTCAGCCGTCAGTGAGGGTTGTGTGCTACTACAGGGAAGTTGATAGTGGGTTGCTCTTGCCGACGTATTATTTTTTCTTATAAGTTTGAAGTTATATAACTTTAAACCTACTGCACACAATGGGTCAAATAATGCTTCAAACGAAGGAGTAAACCCTTGCGTTAACTATGCTATGAAAGGGATACTGTGTTTGCCTTGACCAAAGATCTGGGGATGTCAAGAGAGACGATCTTATCAGCTGAAGCGGTCGGGGACAAAACTGCAATGAGAACAAATAAGCTTCTCAAGCGTGAGGTTATCCCAAATTATGCATTAACTGTCGTTGAACTCAAAAACAAACATCCTGAGCTCCTCTAGAACGTCGCAACAAGGACAATTCACGATCGCCTGTAGAAGGACCTGGGTCTTCCAAGTCTGCATGCCGGAAAGAAACCCACGCTCTTCACATTTCAGTCTCCCTTTTTTAGCGTAGTTAACGCAAGGGTTTACTCTTTCATTCGAGGTATTTCCTAATCCATTGTGTGCTGTAGGTGTAAAATTACATGACTTCAGACTTATATTGGCTGGGTGATGGACGTTTGCTATGAGTGGGCGGAGGGAATGCGTCATCACTAACATCTTCTCGCTTCATTATGTCGGGTAGGGTAAACGAAATACTTACATTTCTCGTGTAAAGTTTTTTCTTGCCATTGAAGTTTAAACATTTTTTTGCTGTCACGGTACATTTTTTCCGAATTAATTTCATGGACGTTGTGCCGAGCCAATTTGGATGGCTTCTCAGTAAGAAACATGGGCCAACGATGTCACAAACATCTCCCGGAGCATTTGAGGTTTATTTCCAAGTTAAGCGCCTGTGCCTTCCTTTGTCTGTGTAAGTTGGTGTGGATCCGTGAAGGTGTGTATCTGTGATACATGTCTTGTATATTTGTGGCAAGAGCTGTGGCGCTGATCAAGTGTTCATGTACCTGTTTCTGAATGAAGTAGTCATCCATACTTACGAAATTGTTTTCAATCTACAGCGTGACGCGTCGACTTTGTTGTTTCAAAAAGGTCATAAAACGCAAATCAATCTCCTTGTTTTATTTTGCACCGAGATCGTCTTTGGTGACTGACAGCGTACACAGTTACTACCACGTATTTACGACTCGACAATTGTCCAACAGACGTACGATTGATATTTATTAATAATGAAGTGGTGCCGATGCTCGAAGCTTGCTGTGCATGGGCCAGCTAGGGGAGGCACTAGAAATAATTTTTTTCCTGTGGATTACTTGGGGTACCAAATAACATTCAAAATACTAGGTTCAGTCATGATATCGCCTTCGTAATTATATCCCCGGCTAAATTTAGCGTCCCAATTGTATCACGTAAAAAGATCACTTGTCTCCGGCGTTGTTGTGTCTATACTGGTAGTTAGTACCGTGTCACTCACTGCTTAGGTGCATCGCTGCTGTGAGATTTTCGTTCTTTAGAAGAGCTGAGACATTTATGTGGCTAATTGTAGTGCATGCTAGTGCGGCAGTTGCTAGATAGCTCTGAGTTATTTTTTTTTTCAGCGTCATTTCCATATTTGACTAATAGTTTGGGCTTTCACACTACCTTTGATTTAGTTGCGGTGACCGAGATATAGGGCTTGCAGGTAAATATTAAAGCTATTGACATTCTCTACTAATACCAAGACTTTACAGTCATTATAACAATACAATAAGACAGGACGGCTCGAAGTCATACGCTTTTAGTGACAATAAAACTCCATATGGCGCTGTTCAGAGCTATTCAGCCACCGCTGGTATTCGGAGTGACTTACGTCTTTTCAGTACTAACCCTTTCTCTCACAGCGCGGTCGCCCTACAACAGCTTTTCATACAGCGCTATCCTAGTTGTACAAACTTCCCTAGCGCATCAGGGACACAATATCTGTCGCGCGCCAAACTATTGCTCTGGTATAACACAGGCTCGTGCTCCACTAGGACGCGAGGTAGGCCTTTATCTAGTTTTAAGCTATCTATGATCTTTGTCTCGGCTTTTTTGCAGGGAGGTCTCAGAGTGGTCAGTGCGCTACTGACTGGAAAATGCGCAAGTTGTGTATCTCAAACCCCCGGGCACGGCTGAACGCTTTCACTCAGTTACGCCGCACAGGGGAAGGAAACTAAAAAACAAGAAGGTGGAAGTCTAGCGGGAACGGCCCACCTCCTGAAACAAAAGGGGAGTCTTGAGAGCCTACCTAACTTTACAAAACTATCCTCGTCAGCAGGAACTGCGGCAAGCTGCACCATCTCCTTCGGAAAAGGCACTTGGGACCCTGGGGTGCGTGAGGCCCAAACATATAGTGGCAAGGCAAGGACCCGCCAGAATATACCCATGAGGGCGCGTTATACCTATGTGACAGGCATGTTAATTCATCAGAGCAAAGGTTAATCGCGAGACGATATTCGAGGACTGAGTGCCGGTAGATTTCCGAAAATTAGTAAGTCTTGAGGTTCTCCTTCTAAAATTTTACCTTAATACATAATTATCGGAAGCTTAGCTTAGAGATTTCCTACCGTATCGATTTGAAGGTTTTAGAAGCTATCTCTCATTCGACCTGCCAACTTGCTGTTAGCTATAGCCTATAAGCTGGTCTGATGCGTTGTTGCTGAATTGTTAATTGGTAAGTATTCTATCGCAATATTCCTTACAGATGCGGATCAGTGTTTTATTGCTAGTTTTGAATAATTGCCTCGTTATGTCGTCTTTAATCATTGAGCTGTCGCGTATCATTATATTTGTTTTCTTTCATCTTTGTCGCCCTTTATGGAGGGTGCGGGTGCATACGAGAACATGAATGTGACGCTAACCACTATTATATGAACTACGAAACACTGAACTACACAGTGCTCTACGAACTACGTATTTCCAATAGTATTGTAAGATAACTGGACTAGCTCGATGGGCGGACATAGCAAGTGAGTGATAGTACGTCTCTCAAACCATCGCCCGCGTGACTAATTATAAACGTGAATAGGAGCAGCCGGGACATGACTTGGCATAAGGACTGTTGGAGAAACTCATCGGCGGCTATTCTACAAAGCGCTGCACTGCAACCAAAAGCAAGCATAACACTAGGGATTAGGGAGCGTCCAGTTACTATATGTATTGTGGCTCACAAATGCATGTCGGTATTTATACTATCCAAATTCTTGCAATTAAATCACGTAGCCGGTGCCCCAAAATTGAGTGTAAATGATTATAAATGCAAATGGTTTGTAAAGCATATCGGTCTCCGAGATCTTGTTGGTAGGTGCCCTACCAAGAATAAAGGTAACGTCACCGTGGTGTGGTTTGCGGGCTGGTTCTGACTGTGCATTCTTCCCGGCTGTTATAACAAACTGATATATAGGTTGCATGGAACTCCTAGGGAAGAGGAGTTCATGGAATGTACTAATTTACAATGTTCGATTCCTTAGCAAATTTATTGAAGAACCCATTCCATCCATTTCTTTCTTATTTTTTGTCTCTGAGATTCTTTGCACCTATTTCCCTGCCGATGCTGGTGCACTGGCCAAACCTGAGAGTGGAAGAGCACAGCAACTTCGCTCCAAAATTGAGACCTTCCAAGAAAAATACCAAAAGAAAATCTGTGTGAGATCATCTGGGCAACAAAGAGTTGTTCATCATGGGAGCGTTAGAATCTCGAATTGTATCTGCGTCAAGACTCATTAGCGCTGTTGGACTGTCAAACCCGGCAGAATGAAGGTTTAGGCGCGTCTAGGACTGCAGTCCTTGTGAAAAAAAGTCCATGCGACCGCAAGGAGAAATGGGCTAAAGTATAAGCCGCAGGTTATGATAATGCCAGTCCTATTTCTCTTTCATTTTCCAGTTTACCGACATACCCAGTCACTTCTGTCGTGTTCCGCTTAGGTTTTTTCCAAATTTGTAAACAAATTTTTCGAGTATCGAAAGGCCCCTGACAACCAAGATCACAAAATTCGAAACGTTCTTCGCAGTTCTTTCGAACGCTGCGCGGTGCTTGCTTCAGCTTGCACTCTGTTACACTGACTAATATTTCTTTAAACAGATCTTAGCCACTATTGCAGTTTTGATTCTATGTAACTCTATAGCAAGTGCCAGTGATCAAGTTTAGAATATCTACCATAACTTGGAGGGAGTTTAAATTCCCAAAGACTTACTTAAACATGAAAATGCTAACGCATAATCGCTGGTACACGCGCTAGTCAAACGAACGAGTTCGTCATCTCCTCATCCGACCGAATGCGTTGATGTGTCCATTTAAATAAATATCACAGTTGCAAAGAGTTTTGAGTTATAATTCCCTTTAAATGTGAAGAGATGTCCAAAACTTCACAAACGACATTTGCTGAGTAAACTAAATGGCAGCTAACATTTTACACTCGTTTGCTGAGTAAACTAAATGGCAGCTAACATTTTACACTCGTTTGCTGAGTAAACTAAATGGCAGCTAACATTTTACACTCGTTTGCTGAGTAAACTAAATAGCAGCTAACATTTTACACTCGTTTGGCAAACTTAGACTGTGTTGACGAGGCTCCACAAAACCTTCGGACGATTAACTGAAGAATCTTGTTCTTTTGACTGGCGTGTGTTCAGGCCATAAGTTACAGCAGAACGGAAACTTTTGTTCCAAGATCCTGGAACTTTTCGAATCTCGTGGACACAAGCCTTAACACACGCTTATATAAAATATTTTATTAATATAAGCTTAGAAATTATATTATGTACATGCAGTCATATTTATTTGCATATCAATATTCACCATTATACATAAAGCAGAAACAAAAATCTTTACAAATACGTTGATAGCAAAGGTAAATAGAAGTTTTGAAAGACAACTTTAAGGCATAAAAATAAGATGTGTAGGTCCATCGCCACCCTTAAGAACCTGTGCACTTTCCAGTCAACAGAACGAATTTTGTCATCTCAGTGTCCCACGGCAATGCGTTGATGTGTCCGATTAACTATCACACGCTTATAAAGCATTTGAGTTCGAATTCCCTCCCAGCTTGAAGAGATATCCGGAACCTTACTAACGGCACTTGCTGAGCAAACTGATCTAATTTATTTACTTTATTTCATCTGTAGGCTAACATTGTAACACTTTTTTCGGTAAGCTCAGAACTGTGATTACGATGGCTCAACAAAACGTTCGCACTATTCACTGGGCAAACTCATTCTTTTGACTAGCGCCTCTAGCTGCTATTGGGTCGAATAATCCAGCGAGCCTGGAAGACTCCGGTCCAGAGTTTTGTTACCCTGCAATACCTCTGATATTATTTTTACCGTATTGAAATAGAGCTTTTTCCATTGCACACATGGTACCGCACATCAGCAAACTGGACTATTGAAATAACAAAGACTTGAAATTCTCGACTCGTGAAATAGGTTTAGGAACTTATTCGGTCGTGGGAGATTTAATAAATTATTTCACTAATTGTAGAGCTCTGATGGTACAAGATTTAATGGGTGGCTGAAGTGGACTGACTGTGTTTCAGTGCAGCTGTCTGGGCTATTAGACACAAAGTGTTACAGCAGTACGCCTATAGCACTGCATCCAAGACTGGCTAAGCTGTTACTCCAGACGGATCTTCAAGATCGTATCTAAGTCCAACATATGGTGCCTATTTTCTTCAACAGAAATGCTGGTGGTGCGGTCATATAATAATCTCTGTAAGCACACGCAGGGTTGCTGATTTTGTAAAGAAACCAGAGATGAAGGTCGTAAGGAGCGGTCGCTTTATTCTATTCTAATTCATTTCAAGTAATTCCGTGACGAAGTAGCGGGCGGTGTTGATGCTTTCAAGAATAAGTATTTATTACACTAAGAAAAAATGGTCTTTTTTAATTTTTAATACTAGCTTACTAACAACCAGAAAATTCCAGATTTGAACAATTTGTCGTGTGTTGAATTGTTGCATAGGCCCATATATGTATATATACTGTGTTTTTCCCTTGTCAGGATTGAAGCAAGCGAAACAAAAACTATAGATAATAAACGGGCCAAGAAATAATGACAATAACTTAATTTATCCAAAAAGAGAAAAAAATGTCTCGAGCTTGTCTTCGATTGATACTATTCCACTTGCTTTCCATCTTGAATCGTACTTTTGATCACGCTTGATTTTCTTTGGATAGAAATAACGCTGCGGCAACGATCATGAAAGAATCATAACGGATGGCCATCACTGTCACGCCAAAGACGGGACACAGAAACAGAGCAACACTGTGAATCATCATCATCAACATGGTGCCACAGATAGACGCCTGTAGTTTTAGTAGCCCTGGCAGCCCGACTACTGCTGCAGAGGTTGTGTCGCAAGGCAAGTGCAGCAATCCTCTGATGAGATTATGCTGTCATATGCCTAATTGTATCTGCGTGGTGTATCTGTTGTAATCTTTTCTATAGTTATCACTCGGGGAGGGAAGTCACACTAGACAAACCCAAATTAAAATTTGGGGGATGAGCTAATATTGAACCGTTTCTAAAACTTCTACCGCAAATTCCTCCATACGAAACCCTAGAGACGCATGCAGTTGTTTAATTCAAGATTATAATTTTAGGTTTTGGTAAATCTCTTTTACACCTGGGCATTTTAGAGTCCCTTCACATATCCAAGCTCAACCAAGCCTCAATGACATGCAGGCATCGCATCCTCTGCAAATTGGAAATACAGTAGTTAGGTTCGTCTCTTGGTTATTGTCGGCTACTGTCCGGTCCCAACTCTATGTCATTGACGTAGGGCCCTCAGGTGCAAATTTTAACAGTTTTAAATGCACGTTTTCAGCTGCTGATGATGGCCGAAGTGCCGAAACGTTCAATGTTTTTTAAGTAAGAATGGCTTTTAAAACTATGGTCGTCGCCCTAATATTTATACTTAAGCTGTGTAGAGCGGTAAAACCTAACCTAATTAATTAAAACGAATTATTCAGCGAGATGATCTGAGTAAACGAAATTTGCTCGTAAGCGATGCTGGTGGATCATAAATAGACATGAATTACGGGTGTCAGCGACAAAGCTTAATCAAGATAAGCCTAAGTCCGATAGACTTGATCTGCCTGACCATCAGAGAGGAAGAGCATCTGCCACCCTACGGACAGCGTGCCGCAAACTCAGCGCTGCTACCTAAAATGGAGTTTTCGGTAGTCTTGGGTATACATAGATAGATATTATGCTGGTCTGTTGTGGTACGTCGGCACTAGCGGGAAGGTGGTGAAATGTTCACAATAGGAACATGCACTGCACGATTTAATGTGGTGAAGCCATTGCTCGTGTCTGCAGTTCCGAACAAATCAAACTCAGTGGGCTGAGTTTTACTTTACTTTACCTTGCCGTGCCAATAGATGACGCTTTAAATCCTATGACACACGAAAGAATATACATCGGTGCACGCCTATATGCATCAGCTATAACGTTATATACGAGTAGATAAAAGAAAGGCATTGACACAAACTACACTTATGGTGCTATTCGTACAACACTTCACTTTATGGTAACGTATTTAACTTCTGTTAATATGCATCGCTTTGCGACCTGCTAGTTCACTGATATCGTACCCATTTCATACCAATACTCATAGAGTTTCTCTGCTCAAGTAATCAATTTTTTGTATGACGTAGTTCTTTGAACGAGTTATTTTTGACCAGAACTAATCAAGAGTTGACACAGGTTGACTTCAACAGTAAGTGCAAACTTCATCGGCAGAAGACTAGTCGTCATGCTTGTCACTGCTGAGTACGATATACATCTCCGTACGGGCCTAGACAGAAGTTCACAGAACCACATCTTAAGTTACTGCTTCTTCACAAACTATCGACGAAGCGTCTTCAGGGTCCAGTTCGTTGTCAATATCTTGACTTTTCATTATGTTGTCATAGCACTGCTCGCCGGCTGCGCCAGATTGGGATTCCTGGAAAAGGAAGTATAACTGATAGAGCAATAGGAGGCAATCACATTCTGCTGCAATACACGCCATTTGTATTAACAACGGCTGAGTTAATTGGTGCTTGACAAACACAGAGCCGGAACCTCTACCCAGCCGCCACAGATGCGGTATGACTGTTGGCGGCCGTGGCTCTGGAGGTAATAAACGCCCCTTAGAGAAAAGTAACGACAGCAGAGTTAGCTCAGAGAAGGTACCGAGAGTGGAGATAAGTGGACCATTGAAACAGGGCGGAAATTATTCAGTGCAAGCAAAGCAGAACTGCACCTCACAACTGCGACTTTCATTCACTCCGGGATCCCTGTCGATTTTGGGCCAGTTTTAAATCCTGGAAACGTTTATCTTCTGAAAAATGCTATAAACATTGGTTCTGAAGCTTCAGGCGCATGTAGCAGCTGTCCAGGCACCTAGTCACGATTAACTCGTCATTGTGTTGTAATTTATCTCATTAGATGCTTTTCCTATTCGTTGGAACACAACGCAGTTACCACGCACCACACATGTACAGCAAAGTTTCTGATAATTTATTACCAACGAACATCTAGCGACTTTTATCTAAAACCTTTTGTGGTCATGCTCACGTGAGTAAATTGCTACTTCGCCTAGCCAAGCGAATAGGAATACGTTGAAGTTAGTACGTAGACTGTATCCACAGAGAAAAGTCACTTCTGCACGAAAACTTAAACTGAAGTTGAATAATTTCCTCATTCCCACGGCTATATTTTTTGTTCCTCGGATAGTTAGAGTTTCCCCTAATAAAAAGAAAGATCACGTAAATTAACATCATTATGACAAACTCCCCCATCAACGGCTGAAGAGAAAATTGGAAGCTCATGGCATCCAGGGAGACTGTTTACGCTGGATCGGGGCATGGCTTACGGGTCGGCAGCAGCGGGTGAAACTTAAAGGCGAGACGAGCGATTGGACGCAAGTATCATCAGGGGTTCCACAAGGTAGCGTGCTTGGCCCACTTCTATTCACAATTTACACCAATGTGGTAAAATCAATAAATTTGCGAATGATACTAAACTATGTCATCCTGCCACAAAAAGAGCTGAGCTCCAATAAGACCTTGACCACCTCATGGAATGGAGCACAAAGTGGCAAAAGAGGTTTAATGTCGACAAATATTCAGTAATGCTCGTAGGACTGGAGAACCTCTCAACTAATTGAAAATGAACGGGACAGAATTGGCTGCTGTCACCCAAAAACGTGACTCAGGAATAACTATCACAAACAAATCACAACACGGTCAGCAAGCTGACAAGAGTGCGAAAATGGCAAGCAGAGTACTGGGACTCATCACCAGAAATTTTGAATACAAGTCTAAGGACATCATCATTCCCTTCTACAAGGTGTTAGTGCGGCCACACTTAGAATTCGCTGTTCAATTCTTGTCGCCACATCTGTATAAGGATATCGATAACATGGAAAGAGTCCAATGCAGAACAATGAAATTGACACCTCAGCTGCGAAACGAACCGTATGAATGTCGCCGTATGAATGTCCCTCTTGAGCAAAGATGACTCAGAGGGCAACTTATAGAAAAATTCAAGTATTTGAATGGCTTCAGCGACGTCCCAATAACGGGACTCTTTGAAAGAGACGCTTATGATTGCCTGCGAAACAACGGTCAAAAACTCAAGCATAAAGCTCGAAGAACAACCTTAAGTCAGCAATTGTTTTCGTATTTGATAGTGAGCATTTGGAATAGACTTCCTTCCGACGTTGTCGGTGGGGAGACAGTCAACGCGTTTAAAACTCGTCTTCATATATATCGGGAGGGACATCCTCCACAGCTAAAAACTTCTCCTCCAGTAGTCGTAAACTCTTAACGGCCAAAGCTTCCGAGGCCACCTTAATCCATCTTCTTCTCTTTTCCGCTCCAACTACACATTTTGACGCCTCTAAGCTCCGCATATCAACGGCTATCGATCGTGCTTGCTTGCATTCAAGGTCGTCTCTTTGGCTGAGATTCTTCCCCCCTTTTCCTTCTTTTTCCCTGTCATTTATATTTTACTGACATAATGGCAATAGCTCATAGTGGGCCGGGGTGTAAATTCCGGTGTCTCTTTGGAAATGGGCCTATTGGGTCGTCTGCTGCCGCCTATCTAATGTAATCTAAGCCTATTGGGGTATATTTTTTTCGAAACATTTGCTATCTCCCGTTAGGTCCTGTACACACGCTAATCAAAAGAACGAGTTTCGTCATCTCGGCGTCCGAATGCGTTGATGAGTCCATTTAAATGGCACGCACTTGCAAAGAATTTTGTATAATAAATCACTTCAGGATAGACGAGATGTCCGTTATAACTAACGGCACTCGCTGAGTGAACTGAACTGATGGCTAAATTTTTACACCTTTCTTGGTGAAGTCAAAGCTGTGTTTTCGAGGGATGGCCAAAATGTACGGATGATTAAACGAGGAAACTCGTTCTTCTGACGAGCGTGTGTACCAGTTTTTATGCGTCAACTTTTGTACGCAATGCAAGCTTCAGGCTGATCGCTGCACGTGTCCTCTGCACTGGTGAAAGTTTTGATTAGATCAACACTGTTCATTGAAAGCGCTATTTTACCATCGTGGCCTAGCAGACTTGTGTAGTACCTATTTATTATATTATTTCCATGATTTTCGTATACGGTAGGGGAAAGAGCTCAAATACCATGACTTTTAGCCAGAGCGTCCACTGACGAACCCTCACTAATTACACGAATTGTTGATAATGAATCTATTTTGTTTAAGCTCACCAGTCAAACTGTTTACTATGTTATAAAAAGGATCAAACACTCCAAGTACTGAGAAAAAAAAATCTGTTCCCTATACATTGAGATGTTGTGAAAAGGAGCACCAAAGCCGTGCCAGTGACGGCCTTACCTCCCTGAGGTCACGGCTTTAGGAGTTTATTACCATTACTTATGTTTGAGGAGAGGGTCACGGGAATAGGGGGGGGGGGACGGCTTGAGGTGCCCTTACCCTACTGTATGTTTCTGTAGAGTTAGCACATTAACAAATTTTGCAGTAATAAGTTTGATGACAAATAACAAGATTTTTAGTACACTCGACTTTTTTCATAAATCTAAAAGTTACTATACATCGAAAATTTAATTTTAGGCCTAATTTTATTATAAATATAACGCAGTCTTGTAAATATAAAATCTAAGGATAACGCTACCAAGATTTAATTTACTCGCAGCTGTAAGCAAGCGAGCCTAGCGTAGGTGGTGTATTAGTACGTGCGAATGATAATATGAGAGATTTACAACAGTAATGAATACAATGAGCATGATGTGGGCTGGTCTCGTTGTACCTGCCGCAACCCACACCCGTGCTTTGTAATCGTACTCCTTCCTAAGTTGTACGGACGCTGTCAGCTGTACTGAACTGCTGATGTGTAAATAAGTCTAAATCTGAAATTTAACACAGGAGTCGTAGCACAAAAGCCCCACTGACACACTTCTTACAGTACAGCAGGAAAACGCTCAACAGCTTCCATGTTTAGAAAATATTTGTCACCTCTGAGTGAGTTGTGCTCTAGGTATTGAAGAAGCTTCTTCAGACAATGCAGTGGACTTGAACTATGAGAGAAGCAGTAAGTCAATACTGCGATGCTGTATACAGAAGAGTATTGACAGAAATGCGAGGATATTCTTGACATTTTAAAAAAATATAGAATACAAAACAGAAAAGGAATGATTAATTGAGAACAGTGGCTGTCAAAAATGAAAGTGCTGCGTTGTATGCTGGTGAAGGACACACTAATTATTATTATTATTATTATAAGTTTTATGCTCCAAGTTTCACCAGGCTAGACTCACTAATGTATGATGACAACACTTAACTAATCGAATATCATCAGCAAAGTACATCAATGCTTACCGGATTTGTGCAATTTTGATCAAATTTATTTCTTAATATACCTCAATGCTGCAGAAGAGATCCTGATGCGGCGCTATAGACTATACCCAAAGTGCACCAAGGACTAACGAAGCACCAACAATAATTCGTTTTCAACTTCTGCCTTTTGTTCACTGGGTATTTTCCCAAAATTATTCAAGTTTTATCTAAGGAATGACTGTAGTAAATTATCTACAACGTGATTGGGTGCATACCTGTCCCATTTTCGAACATGAGGCTTGGTCTTCCAGTCTGTGATGCAGCGACTCGGTACTGCTGCCGTGGTTCAAGTTACTGCCTGCGTCGGATGACTCTTGACTCGTCCACTCCCGAATGAGCAGGTTGACGGTCTGGCCCGGGCAGCCCTGCAGGCTAATTCCTCTGGAAAACCTAACGCAGGTCCCTTCGTCACTAGCGACAGGTGCCTCGGTATCCAAACGTTCTGATAACGATCGCTGAGGCTGAGCGTTGATCTTCGTTTTCGCTTCTCCATCAGTGGGTTCCAAAACGGTATCTGTGTTGGTAGCATACCTTCGAAGATGAGAATGGCCCTTAGCTATTCGCCACCACCCGCTCGAGCTTCTCCACTGCTTCTGCTTGTCTTGGACGATGGGGTCGTAGCCGGGCTTGCTGTCTTCGGTGTCTCCAGGAATTTCATCAGTCGCAGGCTTGGGATTCTCGTCTGGACGGCTGCCAGTCAGCGCAGGAGCGTTGGTGCTCCGTACGGAACTGAGCTTGCCCCCTGACGCAGCCGCAGCGTCGTGCAGCACATGGTGGGGGTGGTGGCCTGCAGCACCGGACCCGCGGCCGCTCTGCAGCCTGCTCGTGCTGCTCTTGGTGCTGAGCAGACTCCTATT
>LQNS02277275.1:8710437-8720501 GCA_001587735.2 Parhyale hawaiensis | reverse complement strand
TGCCTGCGTCGGATGACTCTTGACTCGTCCACTCCCGAATGAGCAGGTTGACGGTCTGGCCCGGGCAGCCCTGCAGGCTAATTCCTCTGGAAAACCTAACGCAGGTCCCTTCGTCACTAGCGACAGGTGCCTCGGTATCCAAACGTTCCGATAACGATCGCTGAGGCTGAGCGTTGATTTTCGTTTTCGTTTCTTCATCAGTGGGCTCCAAAACGGTATCTGCGTTGGTAGCATACCGTCGAAGATGAGAATGGCCCTTACCCATTCGCCACCACCCGCTCGAGCTTCTCCACTGCTTCTGTTTGTCTTGTACGATGGGGTCGTAGCCGGGCTTGCTGTCTTCGCTGTCTCCAGGAACTTCATCAGTTGCAGGCTTGGGATTCTGAGGAATGGGCACAGGCGTCGTTAGGTCCAGTTCAGGGGCTAAAGGCTCCTGAGGCCTCCTGAAAATGTTTCTAAACACTCCTTTAACTTTGGTCTCCTTTATTTAAATACATACAGCGAGTAAATGTAAATTGTGCAGGCTTGCGCGTAACACAAACCAGTAAGAAAACGGGACAAGATTTAAATGAATAAAATTAGTCATTTTCCAACAAAGCCAAGTAGGCTATAAACACACTCCTAGGGTTAAACCCTCCTTTCTCCCCTTATCTCACAATCCTAGTGACGCTACTGTAGTTTACCTAGTACCATTTCATTGTTAGAGTTACCCGGCAACATGATTCCCTTTTTTTTTTTGTTTGCCTGCACCACCCTTTTATTTTATTATTAACAGCCTACCTCGTCTGGACGGTTGCCAGTCAGCGCAGGAGCGTTGGTGCTCCGTAGGGAACTGAGCTTGCCTCCTGACGCAGCCGCAGCGTCGTGCAGCACATGGTGGGGGTGGTGGCCTGCAGCGCCGGACCCGCGGCCGCTCTGCAGCCTGCTCGTGCTGCTCTTGGTGCTGAGCAGACTCCTGTCGTACAGTCACGCGTGTCATCAACAGCAAAAATGAAAATATTGGCGCAAAAGCTAAAAGCGCTCACTTTCTTACTGATGTTTCGAACGTTCACAATATTTTGGAAAAAAAACATATATTTGGTAGGGCGTTTCACCGTTGATAGACATGACCCTCCTATTACTGAAGTTCTTCTAAACATCCCATTAAACTCTGATCGATAACCATGGATAGCATTGATAATAAGTAAGACGTGTTGCGTCTTGCTAATGGCGTTCAACGTTAAGTCTAAAATCAACGCTTTCTCCATAGACAACACATGACGCTTGATTTTGAAAATCTCCTCAGATAAGTATATAATGTGATGCCCAATCTTAGAAAGCAATTCTAGTGAGGTTGAGTTTAGACACTGGACTTTACACTTCCATTTAGAAGTTTCTTCAGCCTGAACCGCTGCTGTTATTTTCCACGTGATTGAAGTTGTTCACTGCCACTGTAACTACACACAGTTCAAAAATAGCTCCTTATTTCATAGCCTGCATACATCAGTCACTCACAATAAATTTATATAGATATAAGTCAAATTTTATTACTTTATAATAAGCTCTAGGCACGCCAAAAAGCTGATGGCATAAACCGGGACAAAATTGTTTATTGCTGATTTCAGTGAATCTATAGCAGTGCAGCAGCAGTTCTTTCCTGTGCATATATTTTCATTCGTAAAGAATCCACAAGCAAGAAAGAACTTGTGTACAACGATCATGCGTGGATGATATTTGTAGGAAAGCTTTCCTCTCTTCACTGTTCAGTTCTAATAATAAACTATGATATTGTATTGTATTTTCGAAGTGTACGTGCTTAACACCCAATTTCTAGAGCATTACCTGACAGCACACATCATTGCCTACAATATTCTTATCAAACGTAAATAATTAGTAACATTCAGTAACATAATTTAGCGTTGAGACCCCCTAGGGCAGCCCGACGTCTGTACACATACTGTTCAGAAGCTCGATAAGCCAGGGCACAGGCACGTACACATTTATTATTAGGCATACCGTTGTGTTAAAATAAAGTCTGTTAATGTACATTGAACCTTCAGGTGCTTATAAAAATCTATTGTTGAATTGTTCTTCGCACAGCTGTAATGCTTGGTGTTTACATTGACTGTTTAAGTCGTACGAGATCCTGCGAAACTGTCGTCTGTCGTTGAGGAGGTGCAACATTCTACAGAAATCCTATCAGCACAGAAT
Source organism: Parhyale hawaiensis (assembly GCA_001587735.2). Classification (NCBI taxonomy): domain Eukaryota; kingdom Metazoa; phylum Arthropoda; class Malacostraca; order Amphipoda; family Hyalidae; genus Parhyale; species Parhyale hawaiensis. Next base: position 8,718,311 of record LQNS02277275.1, on the reverse strand, counting down.
TATACAGAGGTTTTCCGCAGAAATAGTTTGTTTGAAACTCCATTTGTGATGGACGCTGGTTTTTACAGGGCTAGCTGTAAAATTACGAATGGGCGTGAAAATAAAGTATGGCGTTTAGTTAAGTGAGAAACAGCCAGCCTTGTCAACAGTGCCTAGCGACATCACAGAATAAAGTATATGTAGGTTTTACTGTTGATTGAAGAGAGAGCTCGATTGTCTCAGCAGCGACGGTTTTTGGGAGTGGGTGGAATTTTATTTAGTATCAATTGAGAAGAAGTACACAAATATCTACGAAGATCAGTAGACAGAGGTTAGTAACATCGATAGTCACAGACAGTTGAGCAGAGAAGCTTGTGATCGATTCTGAGCCAGATACAACGCTGTTTGTTTAGGTGTCCTGTTCCGCCACCTCATCACGTGTAGTGAACAACCTACATAATCTGCACTAGGCACATCGATGTTGTAGACACTGCACCAACACCAGCTTACCGCAGATGAAAATAATGTGAGGGGAACAGAACTTGGTTAACTTTTTAAAATAGTTTGTTGACAATAGTGAAAAAGAACTACTGTACATACAAAAATTTCGGTGTCACAAAAATGCGTTAATTTCGTACGCTGTTAATGAAAATGAAATATTTTACTAAAATAGCAATCTTTGACACAATTACAAGATAAAAGAGGATATTATAAAAATGTTTATTCGACGGTAGTCAGTTGAGTGCTAGAACAACACATACAACTACACCATGTTATAAATATATTAGTACAAATATACACGGTTGAGTCAAAAGTATGTTCGAATTTATCATTTTAAGCCCCACTAACCGAGGATGGGAAGAAGCCTTTGATTTTTTTTACTTCATTGCCGAAAAAAAATCAAGTTCAACACTGGTCACTCGGTATATTTATTAGAACAACAACGCTGATCCTCAGTGCCGGTCAGGCCACGCAACAATCCGCCGATGGCGTTTGGGTAGAACAAAAACTCTACCGACTATTTCGTTGCCGCTTGCTACTAGCAGAATGGCTAAATTGGACAATTTTCGCAGTCATTATCAAAGATTAGCAATAGAGAATGCACCATCAATTGTTAATCGATAACATATGAAAGTCGCCACAAACAAGTGAAAACGGAAAGCTCTAGAAATACAGTAGTAAAATTACCTAATGTAACGCGGGCGTAGTTAAGAAAAAACTACAGCACTGTCTCAAAAAATAGAACCTTTGACTCAACCTCGTACAACTGAAACAGACAAATAATGCCCAAACCTATTGCTACGCGAACGGTGACTGCAATCCAAAACATTTTGGGTAGTAGAATCTTCAGTGGTGGGCTTGCTGGATGCTACGGCTCCGCGTACAGAGTCACTTATTAAAGTATATTGTCGCATGGCTCTGATCCTGAATGACTGGCTCCTGTTCCGCAAAGCCAGCACAGCCGTCCTGATTCTTGATGAGCTGCGGGCTGCAGAAGCCTCTCCTGATTCTCCTCCAGCTGCGTCAGGCGACAGCGAATCATGGCTGTGGCTGTAAAGGTCTCCTGAGTCAGTCGACGAAGGTAGACGGGCGCCTTTCGAGACCTTGAAGCTTCGAGAACAGCTATGTACCGAATGATTCTATTTGTTTGCTGATGCAGAGAATAGTCAAAATGTATACGATGACGCCATTCTACTAAGCATGCCTGTTTTGTAGCTATCTGCTGAGCAGTAACTTAGGCAGGAAAATTTCCATGGGGAGGGGGGTGAGTGCAAAATTATTGGGGGAGGCCCTAAGCAATACATATATACAATATTTTTCAAGGCCTCATGTCTAGTGGGGGCGACTGGAGAGGCGTGAAATTTTCTGGGAGGACGTGCGTCCCCCTCAAGTTCCCCACTGGCTACGCCACTGCAGCTGAGGTGCGACGAGAGAAGCATCGATAAGGTGAAACGTTAAGACATGACACTGCTCTTCCAGACATTAGGCATCTTTTATTAGCAACTTGGAATTGTAAGTCGCATCGCATTCGGATTTTTATGAAGTGAGTTCGATATGTCAGATCAAGAGAGGTTTGAGCGAGAGCATTTGAAGAGATGCTAAAGCTGTCGTCAGCTGGCCAGGGAATTAAGCACACAAGGCTTGACTTGTTCACAGCCTCAAAGAGCAGCGTTGGCGTCGCCACTCTGATTCGTGCTGGTGTTAGGAACAAAGCAAGTTTGCTTAACACATCTGAAAACTCGATGTTACAGAGTAGGATAGAATTTTCAGAAGTCTCCAGAGTAATCGATTCAAGGTTAATGCCTGTAGCAGGCTCCAGCGGTCGAAGCCAGCGCACCTGTCTTACGTTCCTGACATATCAAGGCTCACATTTTTTATTTACTTCTAGATTACGCTCGCAAGACTGTCTATGGATCTTTGTACAGCGGTTTTGATTTCCGAAATTCTAAACCAAATCTAACTTTTTCGGATAAACGCCATAAATGATATCTGAGCTGGGGAAATTACAGTTAGTGGCGATGCCAGGAAATTTTCAATGCGAGGGTATGGAGAATAGTGTGGAGGGACTGCACAATTCATACATGCATGTATAGTCAACCCTTCATAATTCAGACTTCCCTTAGTTTGACAGTACCGTAAGGCAGACTCGATCGGGCTTACCCTGTCATTAATCATTCATCCTCCACCACTGCCTCTCGTCACTTCAGTTAGCTCCAGGTATACAGTAAACAATATTATTTTTCTGATTATTACCTCCGCCAAGGAAGTGATGTTTTCGTCGAGTTTGTCTGTCTGTCTTTCTGTGTGTCTGTCACCAAGATAACTCAAAAAGTTATGGACGGATCTTGACGAAACTTACTGGGATTGTTAGGTATGTTAGAATGAATAAATGATTAACTTTTGGTGAAGATCCGTCCATCCGTTTGTTTTTTGTTAGTTTGTTGGTCTGCCTCATTTTTCTCAATGCCATAACTGAAAAAGTGATGGACAGATTCTTATGAAATTTACAAGAGTTCTTAGGTATATCACGAAGAGTAAATGACCAAATTTTTGTTATGATCTCTTTGTTTGTCGTTGTATCTGATTTTATGCATGTTAGCGCAATAATTCAAAAAGTTTCCAATGGATCTTTATGGAACTTACTGGAGTTGTTAGTAATGTTAAAAGACATAAATGATTAAATTTTGGTGCAGATCGGTTTGTTCGGTTGCATATTTGACTTAAATATTTGTCATTTTGTTTCTTTGCAACCTAACTCAAAAAGTTATGAATGGATCTTTAAAAAATTACATAAAGTGTTAATACTATCAAAAGGCACAAATGATTAGATTTTGGAGTTGATACAAAGAAAATCATGGAGTCAGAGCCAATTTGAATTTTTCGTTACCGTTGCCTTACTTGGCGGAGGTATGCGCTCTCAGAGTGCTCTAGTTATCAGTATTATTTTTTGTTAATTTCCACAGTTTATTATTTACGGATAATGATGATGTATAATCTAATTATTTTGCATGGTTTTCTGCCATTTTTTGGGCGTATATATTTATTATTTACTACCAAGTCGGACTAGCTTTTTCACGGCTGGTATTTTAAGAGAATCGTTGGGTAAACTCACAGTGGTTTTTATAAGAACATGGCAAAACATTTAAACACTGAATGGTACAAATAGGGAGCAAAGGACTGCAGTCTGAACCAGCCTGTATTTGTTCCAGCGGCAACACACATCTGTGTGTCCTTTACAGCCTCGCTAATGTGTAGACTGACCTGGTCTGTCACTGCCCCTGCCAATCAGTATATTCACGATGTCACATTTAGTAGCGAGCTGCTACTGTGTTTAAATTAAGAAAGACATAATCATCCATTTGTTCAAATTTTTAGCGAGGCAGCATTTAGAAGATGCTGTTCTATTCTGGATGTCGCAAAGACATCGATGAATATCTATGAAAAGAGTCCAACGCAGAGCTACAAAATTGATATCTCAACTGCGATACAAGCCATACGAATGTCACCAACAGGAAGTAGAACTCATTTCTCTCGAGCAAAGGCGACTCAGGGGGCAACTAATAAAAATATTCAACTATTTATATGGCTTCAATACCGTGCTTGCAACGGGACTTTTTTAAGAGAGATGGTAATAATCGCCTGCAAAAGAACAGCCAAAAACGCAGATATAAGCTCATAGAACTACTCTAAGCTAGTAATTCTTCTCTTATTTCGCAGTGAATATCTGGAATAGACTCTTCTCCCGAGTCGTTGTTGCAGATACAGTCAACGCATTTAACAATCTTTTTGACAAACATTGGGAGCGACACCCCCCACAGCTACGAGCACCAACTTCAGGAGTCACAAAGTCTTAAGGGCAAAAGCTTAAGAGGTCACCTTGTTCCATTGTCTTTCACGCTCTCCGAGCTCCGCGAATCAGTAGCAACAAGTCGTGCCTGCAAGACCATCTCTTTCGCTGAGTTTTTTCTTTCTACCTCAGATATCTAATTTATACTGATATACAGTAATTGCAAAAGCTCATACAGGGCAGGAGTGTAAGTCCCGGTTGATCTCTTGGAACGGGCTTGTTTGTCCTTCTACTGCCACCCATCTAATCAAATCTCATAGAGAATATAAATGGAACATGGCTGAACTAAGGTAAGGTAAGCTTATCACGTAATAAGAAAACCTTATCTTAGCTCGACCAAGAAGGTAAACAATGGATAGAAAATCACATGGGGAGTCATGTGAGTTGCCGGCATCACTACTGGTAATTTTTCTACCTCACGATGGAAGAGAAAGATATTTACATTAATTGTAAGTCTTCATATCTGATGTCAAAACTACTCGCACTACTCACAAACTTATCTCCCGTGAAACTTGTCGTATATACAGTGTCATTTAAGTGATAGGATGTCGTTCACGCATGGACATACCATACATATGTATCTGCTTAGTAACAGAGAATGAAGAGAAAGCTGCACTGTGTGAAAAGCTAGAGGTCATCGACAATGAGCGCTGTCTAGCTAACGTGCTGTATCTGCACCTATAAAGTGTCTCTCAATGGTCTACAAAAATGTAGTAACTGGTACCCCAAACTCAAAATTTCTATTCTATTCAACTGACCATTTCACTGAAAATCAAAGCACAAGTATTAAGCGCAATTTATATGATACTATTTGTTGTATTTTACTTCAAATTAGTGCAGCAGGAACTCCTCTAGAAACTTACGATAAAAGATTTGCTACGCACTATACTATCTGATGATTTCACCGAGTAAAAACCAAGATCAAGAACATGCAAAGTTTCCGAGATTCTTGACGAAATTAAAAGAAGAGCAAGCACGCCTATGTATATATATACCTCTGGAAGTGCTTGCGGCCGGAGCTGGTGGCGGTGGTGAGGGTGGTGGTTGTGCTGGTGCTTCTAGAGGACACTAGACGCCACAGTTTACCGCGCACCTTCTCGTTCACTGATTGCCAGACCTGATGGTGAGGACGCAAACACCTGTACAAGCAACTCAGGGTCGAAAACAACTACCTATCGACCAAAAAGGATGGGGAATTCCAAATGATTATCACATAAATGTTGGTTGTCAGTCAAGCAAATGTATTTTTTTTGCAAAATTTCAGCAGCGGCCGCTTGGCTTCCACAATGTTTTAAATGTTATGACGGTCGCACGTAACCATACGAGATCCACGTATGGCACTGGAGTAAATTGAACCAGGTGAGCACATTTTATGACGTTTGATCTGATGGCGCTAAATAATGGTTCTAAAAAACTAAAATCAGAAATTTCAAAAGTTGAGAAAGTTAACACACATTTAAGCTAAAGCAAAACACTATACAGCGTAACTGACGCCCAAAACATGATTTGCATTAGCTATTCTTCTAAGGTTTCTTCAACTTTTTTCCAGTAAGTATAAACTTCACTAAAGCAAACGAAGAGGTTATTTTACAAATTAATAAAATGAACAAAAAATTTTCTGCTCAATATCTTTTCAAAGGCGGCAACGAAATTCAATTACCAAGGTTATCATAATCACGAAAGAATGATCCGAAGCAGCCATAAACTTTCACCACGCTTATGACTCATTGAGCTCTACATGAGAACGGGAGTTACGAAAGCAAAGCCAAATGCTGCAGCCACATGGATGACTTTATGCGTTATGTGAATATCCCACTAGGGGTTCCACACCGGTAGGTCGTGCTCTCTCATGAGATGTTGCAAAGCCTCGGCACGGGGTCGACTAGCTTCCTCTGGCTTGGATTAATAAATAACTTGTTTGTTGGATGTTTCTTTGCCTATTCTTCACAGAAAATAAAATGTTTATCACACAACTTATTGCCAAAGGTCACGTTGGCTGCAAGCATTTGAGTAAAGAGTCGCGAATATAAAAACGTTTTGAAGCGAACCACGGCGGCATAGACGAAATCGTTGTCCGCGCTATGGCTATGTATGTACGTGCGATATTCGTCAGTGTACTTTCGCAGGACAAACGAAAATCGCTAGTCAGCGGCTACATCTGCCGCAGAGCGTACGCAAATTTTGTTCTGTATAAATGCTGAGAACTCGCTGCAGACGCTTATTTAACCAAAGAAGTTGTAGTTTTTGACTCGGAGATACATTTATTTTACTCTTAGGATCGATGAATCATGCGTAAAAGATTCACCGTAAAGAAAGTTATTTTTTTTTTAGAGTCTATAACAAAGCGCTCTCCTGGTCAAACGGTAGTGTTTCGAAAGCGAACATTGAGTGAATCACCTGGATACATTACTGTATTGTTCAAACTCTAGAAAAGTGCACAGTTTACATTTTAGTCAGTTTGGTGGACCCGCGGTGTTTGACGGGACACAACAAAATATTTGCACATGTACATTACTCTGCGTACGGAGAAGAGAAGACTGCTGGGCGAGCGTACCTTGAAGACGAGTTCACTTGACAGTCTTTTGAACGTGTTATCTCAGTGAATCATTATCATGTGTATGCGTCCTCGTACACACAACTTTCTGTCTGCTAAAAGATTTTCTACTAAAATGTTAAGGGTCAAATCAGTTGGGTCAGCAAGTGTCCTTGGTCACGTAGCTGATGAGTTCGTCAGATTTACAGAGAACTAAAACTAAAAAAAAACCTTGGCCTTGTTCCTTTGTAAGCTTTATAGTAATGTATCCAGGTGATAAGCTGAAAGAACGCGTTCAAAAGACTGCAGAGTGAGCACGCCTACTCAGCCCACCTTTTTCCGTCGATCTAAATTGCTAAAAGTCTGTGAACTTTGCTTGTTTATTTATTTACCTACTTATGTCTTTTTTGCACACAGTTTCTTCACTTTAAGATAGAATAAAATTCGAGTGTTGAATATCTAATTCGATTAGATTAGTTAAACTGAGCTCGGCTATAAGCACGTGCTCGTTAAATTCGCAGGTGCTGCTGGAAATACAATAGGAATACGTAGCACATACATTGACAGTGCTTACAGGCTGAGTGTTGAATATTCATCAGCGGAACAAAAAAGCTAGCCCTCTCGGTGGTGAACTGACAACGGCACCAACGGAGGCCCGGGTTCGATTCCCCGGACGGCACGCAACGGATTTACACTGCATGGAGCACTCCAGCATCGAGAAGGCCAGGCGAAGCACGGGGAGGGATCCCAAATTGACTCTCATCACGGACTGCTTCTTCTGCTCTTCACACGACCAGTTCTTCAAAATTCTAGAATTAAGGCTAAAAGAAAACCTCGATAGGTGTATCCTCTGTACCCTGTAAACGAGATAATAATGATGTTTGTTTGTTTGTTTTTATTTTGCTTTGTTCATGGTGACCCGTACGGGCAGAAGAGGACGGTCAAATACACTGGCGGATCTAGACCCTTCTCGTGGGGGGGCATTCGCCTCGGTGACAGGCCCCCTCCCCAACT
>LQNS02277275.1:8596986-8609470 GCA_001587735.2 Parhyale hawaiensis | reverse complement strand
AGCAAGTACAAGCAGCGATCCGATCCCCTTATGCAAATTCTGCTTAAAACGCTATTTTACTGAGCTAGACTGAGTTCTTAGGAGTCTCAATAATAACTGATCAAGGCTCAACGCCTGAGCGTCAATTCTACGGGTCGAAGCCGAAGCGCTTGTCTGGTGTTTCAGACAGGTCAAACCTCGAAGGCTTAATTTCGGCCTCCAATGAAACACGCCCATAGTCGAGTTGCCGTTAACTCCCGCAACACGATACAAAGTCAAAGTTACGAAGCCAAAGTATCTATCTGTAGTCCTGGACAAGTCCAGTCAAATGGGCTTGGCGAGGAACGACTTTGATCAACCCATTGGTTCCACCCAAAGCCGCTGTAAGCCAAACTCACTCGATTTGACTTGTATGAAAATGCTGGCTGGAACTTCGGCTCGTTACTGTGACTCACGCAGCTGTTAGAACCAATCCAACGATGGTATAAGCTGACTGAGAACTCTTTATTGAGTAAGATTGAGTTTATGGACGTCTTAAGGACAATTGATTAAGGGTCAGTGTCTGAAGCTCAAAGCAACTGGTCGAAGCCAGCGCACCTGCCTGAAGTTTAGAACAAGTCACGCCTCGAAGGCAGCGGAAGGCTTCAGCTTCGGCTCCCCATCGAACACATCCCATTTTTCGGACACATCGGCACGTTAATTGGCCCCCGAAATGAAACCTCCTAGGCTGGACATATTAGAAACTTTAGACAGAAGGTTTGGATATGTCACTGTGAATTACTTACTTAAAAAAGATTACGGCGCGTCTCCAGCGCAGGCCGTGGCGCCTTAACTTTGAATAGCGTTGCAAGTGTTAGAAGCAACGCAGTTACGGTGACCTCGAACCTCTATTTTACGGAGCAGGATTGAGATTCTGGAAGTCTCATGCATAAGCTATAGAGAGTCAACGCCTAGAACTGAATTCAGCGGCCAGACTTGTTCGAAATTTCAAGCAGGTGCACTGGCATCGGCCTGTTGCCTCTAGTTTGCCACATTGACGTTTAATTAGCTACTTGGGAGACTCCCAACAACTCCATCTTACTCCATAAAAAAGAGATTTCAATCATCTCAATATAGGGCATGTTCGATTGGGTACCGAAATTATGCCTTCGAGGCTTAACTTGTCCGCAGCTTCCGATAAAGGCTTTGGCTTTGTTTCTTCGAATCGTGTTGCCAGTGTTAAAAGCAAAGTTATTACGTTGAACCAGCTGAAAACGGTATTTTATGAAGCAATATTGAGCTTCTGATAATCTCAAGGCAACCGATCAAGAGTCAGTGTCTGGAACTTTATTTAACGGCCCGAGCCAGTATAACGGTATGAAGTTTCGAACACGTCAAGTCTCGAAGACTTAATTTTGACGCCCAATCGAACATGGCTGCCTACTGAACTTAAGCTCAATAGGCTTGATTTGAAATCCTTTAATCCCACAAATTCAATCTTGCTCCGTAAATTGATGTTTCCAGTCGTTTGAATTACAGTCTAGAAGTCGTAACACCTGCTAGCCTATATCTACAGTTTAATGACATGTTTGATTGGGCACTGAAATTAAGCTTAGAGGCTTGGCATGTTCGAAACTTCAAGCAGGTGCGCTGGTTTTGACCTGTTAAATTGAGTTTCAGGTATTGGCCTCTAGTTGGCGACCCTTGAGACTTCCGGAAATCAATTTTTCCCCGTAATATGGAATTTTCAACAGGCTCAATGAAATCGCGTTGCTTTTAACACTTGAACACGATTCAAAAGGGCAAAAGCAAAGCTTCAGTCTGACGTTCCAAACACGTCACGCCTCGAAGGCTTAATTTTGGCGTCCAATCGAACATGCCGTGACAAACCAAGGCTCCTCTTAGAAGTGGTAGAGAAGTTAAACCTTGTGGATTTCGCTTAACTCGAGTTTGACAATCCAATCATTGACACCGTTGGAGCATGTTCGATTGGGCGCCAAAATTAAGCTTTCGAAGCTTGACTTGTTCGAAACTTTACGCAGGTGCGCTGGCTTCGACCCACTGAATTGACCAGAAACTCAATCTTGAAAACGAAGTTTTCAATCAGCTCAACATAGCCTGAGTGCGTTGCTTCTAAAGCCCGTTGTCCACGTAACAACTTGCGTTGCCGCTAGCAGCCTAGAGGCAACTAATCTGTTTACGTAGCCGCAGCAGGGCTTCAGGTAAGGTACAATCTAACCCTAAAAAATTATCGAAAATCTCAGTCGATACTAGAAGCAAGTGGCAATGGTGAACTTCCAATTGTTACATGCTGAAGTCACGGCCACGATTGCACAGTCTGATTGGTTGAGTTGGCTCTAGGCTGCTAGCAGCAACGAAAGTTGTTACGTGAGCACCGGGCTTCACACTTGCAACAAGATTTAAACCGACGAAGCCAAAGCTTCTGTCTGAAGTTTCAGACAACTCAAGTCTCTATGGCGTCTAATCCAACATGCCCTTAGTTCTCCACTGAGCGGCGCCCGCACACAATACTCAGGAGCCTGAGAGCAATTCTCTGGTCCCTGCCATTACCCAGCTTTACAGATCACGCAGCGCGCCGGCGGAGGCAGCAGCCTGTGGCAGTTACCAAGGCCGCCTGGTAACAAGATCCATTCAGTAACTGCGCAGACAGTGAGTGGGGTGCAGGCGTGTGAACCAAGTGATTGAAGCACCAAGAAAAATGGACGTGAAGCAAATCAGTACGTATTTACACTGTTCTTCGAGAAGTATGTTTGTTCTCATTTTGCCGTCAGTAGATGATGAAGTACCTGTAGGACAAGTAAGCTAAGCAGTCTTCTACGTAAGTTATTGAATGTGAATTTTATTTTGCCTTCTGTCTGCCATTTCGCCGGTCTGTCCTTGACTACCACGCTCTCTGGCAAATTGATGAGTTTCCCCATTAGCTAACATTCACTGCACATTTTGTACTGAAGCATTATACATACGAAATAATTAGAATGAGGCTTTTGACCATCTGCTGTTTATCAGTTATTGTTGGTAAATAGGACTAGGCACCTCATTAGGAACCCCTCAGGGGGCAGAGGATGGGCCATAGACCATCAGGTTAGTTGGGTTTGCCCATCCTATGTTATGAGGAGCAGCGCCCCCAGAGAGTACGGTATGTGTAGGTTACCTTAGCTGTTAGCTAGGCCTTCTGGACGTCTGACTTTCGTGCCCATTCTGCTTCCTTTTGATTTCCTACTCCTAGGCCTACTTACCTTTCTTTCTTCAGTTTTTCCTCTTCTTTCCCGACCTGCTGTTCCCATGAGCGTTGGTCCACCTTCGTGCATGGGTTTCCCATTTCTGTCGACATACTACCTGTCCCTTCCTTTTCCTCTCTCGAATCATCATAGTTCTGTCTAGGGAGGCTTAAACATCTAATATAGTAATCTCATCAGAAATTACATGATGTTATTGTACCTATTTGTCGTTAGAAATAACCACGGGTTTCAATAGAAGCCGCTGCAGATGTCTCTGTCGGTAGTATGAAATTTTGGAAACTGAACTTTGACTTCGGCCCTGTTTAAGGTTTCCGTGAATTTTTGCAGGTGTGAAACGTCTGGTTCCTTGAATGCCACGTCACGGGTTACGTAGATTTTTTACAGACCAGGGTAAATCGAGCAAAGTGTGGTAGAAAAATAGCAGAAGCTGTTGTTTTCCTAATCTATGTGAATGTTTCGTAATCACTGCCTAGCGTCCAGTAGGCCTCAGGCTATAGCCGTGCCAGCCAGGTAGATGTAGGACAGTTGGGTAGGCTGGCAGCCCACTGAGCCCAGCCCTGCGGTTCGGCCTACACATCTCTGGCCGGACCCTATCCAGCCAACTCTTGCCTCTTGGGCGGCGCCGCTGCCCACTGCCTAGCAGCATACCAGCGCATCCTGGGAAGCACTGCTCCCATGAACTGCCTTATGACGGCTTACAATTGCCGAATCAGCTTCTATCGAAATATCCACTGAATGTTTCTTATACGCATTTATTTTTTTTGTTTTTTGCAGGAAAAATAGTGATTTTTTCGCGCTAACTTCAGACCTGTCGGTGAACTCCACCATATGAAACTATGTAGTATTTCGAATACCTTCATTGAATGATTTAGGAGAAGTTGCTACTGGAGTGCACACTGACAGACGATGATACAGAAAAATAAGGCAACGTATTCAGTGCACTGTAGAACTGCCTTACCAGCGATGCCTCAAATATTCTGCCATGTATGTATATCATTTTTCATAGGACTGGAAACTGCCAGAGAATTGTGTGTGTATATCAAGATACTACGCTATTTACATGGTGTCGCCAAGGTTCAAGCTCGCAATATTACAGGGTTTGCTTCAACATTTTTTGTTATGTGCGACTTTATCTTGCACACAGGCGACGCAACGCTTTGCTGTATAGCGAGGTTATATAGGGCGCTACTCAGTATTGGACGAGGGTTTAATTAAATTAATACAGAGACTACCGGACATAACGGCTGGGACAAGATCTGTGTTCTTACGCATGTATATGAACCGGTTTTTGGGATGAACCCAAGGCCGCTCAGACGGCATTGCATACTTCAGTTTGGCGACAGTTGGTCAGGGTCATCTACGAAATATTTACCAGTTTTCTCAATCGTAATATAAACGTGCGCATTTCTTTATAGAAAAACTTTTCAGTCATGTCAAACCTCAATACATGTATTTGCCCGAGCATGTAGTTATACGTGAGGAAAATAAATAAATCCTCATCTTTTTATTTTTTTGCAATTTGTCATAGGTACCACCATGGTAGATTTTTGTTTCCTGAAAATGCACCGCAGAAGCACAAGTTAAGCATTTCGCCTGATCCAAGTCTTGCTTCTGAAATTACTTCCGACGAGCGGACAGACCCTGTCACTGCTGCAACACGTTCATCTATAGGCATAAACACTATATATGTATTTGGGCCTCACGAACCCAATGGCTGTCCCGAGTGCTTTTTCCGCAGATGTTGCAATTGGCCCCAGTTTCTGCTGACGAGGTTAGTTTTTATTAAGTTAGGTGGGCTCTCCCTATTTCCCTCTCTGTTCTGTGGAGTGGGCTGCTGATCGAGGTGGTCAACCTATTCCGCGGCTCTCCTGTACCTTCCTTCTGTCTTCTCTTCTTAGTTTAATGCTTTACGCCTTGTATTCTTGCCCGTAATAGCGCACGTGGCCACGCGACGAATTATGTAGTAGGGTAATGTCTCAATTACCGAATGCCTTTCTATTACCGAACGCAATAAGATTCCTACCTATATTCGGTAATAGATGGGCATTCGGTAATTGAGACATTACCCTACCAGTACTTGAATGCTGCGCGATCATCATTGTCGAAACGCCTGAGTAGCGGCTACGTAGGTTAAACAACGTATAATAATAACTAGAGAGCACTCTGAGAGCGTGTACCTCCGCCAAGCAAGGCAACGGTAACGAAAAATTCAAATTGGTTCTAAAACCATGATTTTCTTTGTATCAACACCAAATTCTTATCATTTGTGCCTTTTGCTAGTATCAACAATTTGAGTTATGCTGCTAACAAACATTAGGACAAACCTAAGTCAACCACACCAACGGATGAACCGATCATGGCCAAAAATTAATAATTTGTCTTCTAACAATACTGAAAACTCCAGAATTTCATAAAGATTCATTTATAACTTTTTTATTTATTAAGTGACAAGCATAAAATCGAACACGGCGACAAACAAACGAATGAACAAAGAGGTCATCCCCAAAATTTGGACTTTCCCTTCGTAATATACCTAACAACTCATGCAAATTTAATGAAAATCCGTTCATAATTTTTAGAGTTATGGTCTAAGGAAAAAAATATGCTGACAAACACACAAACAAACGGATTAACGGATTTGCACTAAAAGTTAATCATCTGTTGCTGCTAACATAGAACATGCCTAAGAATCCCGGTAAATTTCGTAAAAATCTGTGCATTACTTTTTGAGTAATCTTGGTGACAGACAAATGTGACGTCCTTGTCGTAGGTTAATAATAATAGGCATACACGAGAACGCTGTTCGGACAACGCATGTTACTAAAACTGAGTGCATAGATGTCAGAGTGCGGTGAAATACTGGCATACGGCGCAATGGTTGTAATAACAATTCCTGTCTCGTGATCTGCAATCCGGAGTGGTCTTTCCATAGGTATGTGCTTCTAATTTATTCTACCTCACAGAAGTGGCTTTTTGTGAAGTAAATTATTTTACTTCATCAGAACTAAACAGGATACTGAGGATAATTGGATAATTATAACGGAAGCTAGTTGCGCTTACCCGAGCCTGCTACTAAAGAAAAGCGTTCAGAACGACTCCACCCATGGCTGCGAGAAACAAGAGAATTTACTTTCTGGCTACCTCATGAACGCATACATACCGGAACATTCAACCCTATAGCATGCCCGCAATGCTTCAATCTTTTCCTTACTCCTGGTGCTTGACGTTTTCTCTCTCTTCTTCTTTCGCGATTTCTTTTTCCTTAAACATGTTAACCAGTATTGAGTTTCATCATCGTTATGGGCTAGTTGAACCATACTCTTATTGCAGTGGCCTCACAATATATTTAGGCCTCTCGTACCCAAGGGCCCCGAGTGCCTTTTCCGCAGGTGATGTTGCAGCTTGCCGCAGTTTCTACTGACGAGGTTAGTTTTGTAGTGCTAGGTAGGTTGTCTACTTTTCTCCTTTTGTTCCGTGAGGTGGGTTGTCGATCGAGATAGCCGACCCAGTACGCGGGACACCTCTAGTCTCTCTATCGCGTGGAAGGCCGCAAAAGGAGCCGTCCACTCCAGTGTCTTTTACTATTCTTTGCGTCTTTTTCCAGACAGTAGTAGCGCACTAAGCCAAATTGAGGTCTTCCGACAGGAATACCGAGATAAAATATTCCTACTGATATAATAATAATAAAAATGAAATTCACTGTTGAATCACCTGAGTTGCGACTACGGTGGTAAAAGTGAAATATTACTGTTGCAGTGTCCCTCACTAGTATATTTTGGTGGGTCGTTTTCCTGCCACAATATATATGCCTGCCACACAATATATATGGGCCTTACGAACCCAGGGGCAAACCTGAGGACCTTCTCCGCTGGAGATGTCGCAACTGGCCGTAGTTCTTGCTGACGAAGTTAGTTTTGTAAAGCTAGGTACGTTCTCCATATTTTCCTTTTAGTTCCGCGAGGTGGGCTGTCGATCAAGTTAGCCGACCTAGTCCGCGGGACTCTTCTCTTTCTCTCAGACTCTCTTTCGTGCTGAAGGCCTCGAAAGCGACCGTCCACACGAGTTTTTCTATTCTTTGCGCCTTCCCCCCCCCCTAAAAAGAAGCGCACTTGGCCAACTGAGACTTCTGGCAGGAATGCCGAGATAGAACATGCGATATAATAATCAGTCTCAGTGCTTTGATCGTGTCGTATAACGTAGGGGCGGTGGTAAAACCATGAATACAATAATAAGAAAAATCTTGTTGCAGTGGAACTTCACCGCATGCAGTTCTCATGCTTGGGGCGACTCCTAACTGCAACTGTAATTCTTCGCTTCGTGCAGGTCCCGAAAAAGATGAGCTGCTGTGCGAAGGAAAGACGAAGCAGATCTACTCCATAAAAGGAGACCCGCATCATGTGCTGGTGCAGAACAAGGATCGGATCACCGCACACAATGCTCAAATCGCTCACGACATGGAGGGCAAAGCTGAATGTTCCAACATCACTAATGCCAGAATATTCGACTATCTCAACACTGCAGGTGAGATATGCTTTATCAAAGGCTTTCTACACTCTCTTTTTTAAAATACGTGGATATTTGCTGCTAATTGTGTCACATATAGTCTGTACAGTACAACTGGGGTCGAGTTACATCTATAGCTCGATAGTGTCGCCAAATTGTGTTCGTCAAGGTCATTGATGAGCTCCAAAATACCGCCAGAAATAAAAAAAGTGCCAAATTGTATTTTTGCTCGTAGTTGTGCGCAGTATTCGACAAAAGATCATAATCATATTGATTTTTCGTACCACTAAATTACCTTATCAATTTTCATAGCATTTTAGCTTTATTTCCTATATATATGTATACGTACTACTGTGGTAAAATGCAATGCCACCAGAAAATACTTCTAGTGGTTTGATGTAAAATTTTGTCACGAAACTAGCTCCAAAATCTCTAAATCTAGCCACTGCATCTCTAAATTTGCAATACGGTATCAGAATAGTGGAACTCCTTAAATTACATGAATTATGTAGCTTGCCATGGCGAGACACACAAGTGGGGGACTCAGCATAAAAATTTTTTTTATCTAGAGCCGCGAGTGTGAGGTTGGGCAGAGGCCAGAGAGCGTTGAACAACGAAAATTGAGCTGTGTTTGTGTTAAGAGTTTTACTCGTCACAGTTAGGGCGCTCGCACACAGAGACAACACAACGCGGTTTTGCTCCTGCCCGTACTTTTCCATTAATCCCTAAGCAAATAATTCTGAGCCCCGCACCCAGAGGCAACGCGATGTTGCTCAAAGTTGAGCAACGTTGCGTGACACAGGCGATCCGTTTGTTCTTCTTTTAGATCCTACTTGATTAAATAGTGACCTCGCACACAGAGGCAACACGAAGCAACGCCAAGCGATTCGGGCCGTCGTGACAGCACCAACTTCCCAGTCTTTCCTATGTGATATCGCCTGACCCCCGCACACTGAAGCGACGCGATTCGACGCGACGCAACATGAAGCGATGCCGTTGTAGCAATGTCGCAAATCCTAGGCAACACCAGGCGATCTGTTAGGTATCAGTTCGCTTTTACTACCAAAATGGGATGTACTTACCCATTTATTGATGTATAGATAATATGTATGCTTGCATGCATATGAATCTTTATCTTTCTATACTTACAACATCCGCCATTGTCACTGAATCCTGGTGAACACCAGGCGATTGTTTTGCATCAACAGAAATTTTTCTCCCAAAATATAAATAAACGGTTGTTGACTACAAAGTTGATGGTTTTAAAAATGAGCTGGTTTAAAAAAAGAGGCAGCAAGCAGCGAAATAATGGAATATTGGATAGTAATATTGCAAGAAAGTTTTTGATGAAGATTTATTGTAATAGGTTTTAGTTAAAGCAATATATTTTAATAATGAAAGAATGAACTACATGATTAACAGCCTCAGCATCCGTGAGCATCGCTTCACGTTGCCTATATGTCAGGTGTCTTTCAACATCGCTTAAAATCGCCTTTGATCGCGTCTCGTCGCTTCTCGTCGCTTCTGTATGCGGGCTCCCTTATGGAAAAAGTTTTCACGGGCTCCTGCTCTACGTTTTATGTACGTAAAATTTTCTTAGAATAGAAAAGTCTCATCATTAGCTACATGTTTTTTCATTACAATGCTTCTATGTTGAATAGTGGTAGATGATTTTCTTCGTGACTCATTTTCGGTCACGTAATCTACGGCAGCTGCTGCCTAATCTTGTTCAATGCTTATCATGTACGTAGTATTTTAGTCGCGCTATCGTCTGATGCTACTAAATTATTAAACTATGGATAAGTACCGTATAGAATATTAAGTCATAAATAACAGACAAAACAGAGCCCTACCGTTTCAGATGCATGCTGCTGTAATTGAAATGTCGAATTTATTAAATGATCGTTTATTTAGGAAAGCTTTACGGTTTTCCAAATTTCAGGAGTTCCACTGCAGTACGAATGCTCATCCTTTTCTTTTATTATGCTTCATTTATTCAAGCTTCCCCTTCTAGAGTTTTATTCTGAACCCACTTTTTAATTAACGCCCCTCCGGGGGTATAGGATAGGCCATAGAGTTAGGTTAGTTAGGTTCACTCATCCTATGTTATGGGGAGTAGCACCCCCAGAGAGTTTGTGTAGGTTACCTTAGCCATTAGTTAGGCCTTCGGGGTGTCTGTCTTTCGTGCCCACTTTGCTTCCTTCCACTTTCATACTCCTACTGATCTTACTGTTGTCTATTCTCCCTCTTCTTTCCCGACTTGCTGTTCCCATGCGCGTTGATCCTGTGCGGGAACACCTTCGTGCGTGGGTTCCCAGTTTTTCTATCGACATACTATGTGTCCTTTCCTTTTCCTCTCTTAGAAAAGCTTGGTACTTATTTAGGGAGGCTTAAATCTTCTTATAATACCTAATACCTTTTAATGACACAACGCGCTCTCTGATGCGCAGGTGTATCCACATCTTTTGTGAAGGTATTGGACAGCACCTCGTACCTGGCCAGACGATGCAGCATGATCCCCATTGAGTGGGTGACTCGCCGCATTGCCACGGGTTCCTTCCTCAAGCGAAACCCTGGAGTCAAGGAAGGATTCAGATTTGCGCCTGTGAAGCTAGAAACATTTTTCAAGGTACGTATGTAAACTGTTACCTAGTAATGTACGGGTAGGGGCTTGTGGTGAATCTTAATACCGCTCCGCAATTTCCGGCCAACCAAACTGCCTTTTTGCATTTACAAAATATTCGGATATTAGTTGAAATTCCTGAGGGAGAAAACGTTTCGTCATTGCAGTAAAGTAGTCGTAAAGGCAGCGACAAGCAAAGCTAGCTAACCTTTTTATCATCGAGCGGAACGCGAAGAGTCAAAACACCAGGAGCTATACGCAAGACTCGAGTATGACCATGGCCATGGTAGGCCAGTCGGACTACTTCGGCGTCCCTCCGCTCCTCCGTTCATTTCCGCCTTTTCTTTATTTTCACTACGGCGTCGTGTCCTAAGGCCGGCCGACGCCACTGCCCAATACTCACCGGCTCTCTTCGCTCGCGATTCTCTCTCGTCACTCATTTTGGGCTGTCTGTACCCCCTCACTCATTCCTCCAGAGCCACAAAATAGTGCGTGCACTGACTTCAGCATCATCGCAATAGACTGCCTTAGTCACTGATAGTCCTTCGTAAAAACTTCCTCCCTGCGCCTTCTAGGCTGCCTCATTTTCTTTAGAAAATTTTTTTATTTTCTTACTGCTGTTCCTTTTCGCGGTATTTCCCTGTTTCTGGGTTCCGCGTGCTGCAAGTAACTAACTTTCTTTTCCTCTTTTGGTGCACTGTACTGCATTTGACGAGCCCTTAGACAAAATAACAAACTACACCAACATGTATGACAATACCCCCTCCGGACAGGATGACGCTGCCGGCGACCCCGAGTGGAGTAAGGCTCAGGTGCTGTCGGTGTCTGTGGAGGGGCTGGACGGGCCTGTGTCCGAGCGCCAGTACAACGCCATGGCCTCCGTCACCGTCACCGTCTTCGAGATCCTGGAGCGCGCGTGGGCCGCCCACGGCTGTACCCTCGTCGACATGAAGGTCGAGTTCGGCGTGGACGCTGAGACAGGTAACTACCTTAGGATTCCGCAGCCTTAACTTGACCTTAGAGATCTCCGTCCTCTGTGGGCCCAATAAATTTGTGACACGTTCAGCGCTCAAGTCTGTTGGAATACTTGACGGTAGAATGGGTAAGTCTTTTAGGAATTAAGAATCTTAAAACAATTCCTTTCATTAAAAATAGTAGTTCTTAATTATGAATAGTGCCCACCAGCCGAAGGCAGCTTTGCAAACTTTACGCTGAAATCTTGATGTAAAAGTTGCAAATTGAAATATTTTGTGATAGACCTGTGCCGATCTAAGAATCACTCTCGTGTTGATAGGTTCTATCGCAAAGACAAACCAGCACAGTGAAAAAACTTTCACTGATATATCGAACGATCAATAGCAACCTTGCCAAACCTATCGGACAATCAACAATAACGCCCACACTAGGTTTCTCATCAATATTGCAGGACAGGGTTTCCTTCGCTACGAGTAGCTATTGCTGTGGATGTTATAAGTTGACAACTTGCCACCCGAGAGATGGCTTCGACCCTTGTTCTGTCAACTTGTGCGTTACCGTTACTCGTCCATTCTTATGTTATATATCTCTGGCAAAGGCGGCCTGGCAATCCGTATAGAGCCGGTCCTGGTCTAGGCACTTTCTTGTACTTGTAAAATAGCTATGAATAGACTCGATAGGGCGCCTTGTTGCTCAGACGGGATATTGATGTACGGTCTTGTGAAGCTCGACGCAACGTCAAGCAATGGCTTCATCATCCCAATAATGACGCTCTCATTGCCAGCGAAATAAATTTTACCCATTGTTTTCTCGCGTCATTTAGCTACATTATTCGTAAACAGTAATTAGTGTTGCTTCTTTACAATTGACAACATGTTGGTTGAATAAATACTATAAATCAATTGAAATCGTATACATTGTGAGGTACTTAATTTGTAGTTTTATCCATAAATTGTAGTAAATTTATATATACATATATTTGTTTTGGAAGTCGTTGAGTTTTCTTCGACTGATGGTGCCAACAACTAACACGACACGCCCATGCCGCAGGTGAACTGCTGCTCTCAGACGTCATCGACAACGACTCCTGGCGGCTGTGGGAGAGCGGTAAGAAGGAACTGATGAAAGACAAGCAAGTCTACCGCAACCTCAAAGACTTCAGTGT
>LQNS02277275.1:8561094-8576064 GCA_001587735.2 Parhyale hawaiensis | reverse complement strand
CTGTCTTATTTTGTCCAGTTCCTCTAGAATTTTACATCTTGATGAAAATGCTAACTCTTCCAGAGAGGTAATCCATTTACTGGTCTAGAAGCTGGGCCCAGCTGCTACATAATAGGTAACTTTAGATTAGGTTACTTTAGATTAGGTTACTTTAGATTAGGTTACTTTAGATTAGGTTACTTTAGATTAGGTTACTTTAGATTAGGTTACTTTAGATTAGGTTACTTTAGATAAGGTTACTTTAGATTAGGTTACTTTAGATTGGGTTACTTTAGATTAGGTTACTTTAGATTAGGTTACTTTAGATTAGGTTACTTTAGATTAGGTTACTTTAGATTAGGCTACTTTAGATTAGGCTACTTTAGGTTAGGTTGCTTTAGGTTAGGTTGCTTTAGGTTAGGTTACTTTAGATTAGGTTACTTTAGATTAGGTTACTTTAGATTAGGTTACTTTAGATTAGGTTACTTTAGATTAGGTTACTTTAGATTAGGTTACTTTAGATTAGGTTACTTTAGATTAGGTTACTTTAGATTAGGTTACTTTAGATTAGGTTGGAAGGCTAGGTTAAGTTGGAAGGCTAGGTTAGGTTGGAAGGCTAGGTTAGGTTGGAAGGCTAGGTTAGGTTGGAAGGCTAGGTTAGGTTGGAAGGCTAGGTTAGGTTGGAAGGCTAGGTTAGGTTGGAAGGCTAGGTTAGGTTGGAAGGCTAGGTTGGGTTACTTAAGGCTGGGCTAGGTTAGGTTAGGTTAGTTAAGGCTGGGCTAGGTTAGGTTAGGTTAGTTAAGGCTGGGCTAGGTTAGGTTAGGTTAGTTAAGGCTAGGCTAGGTTAGGTTAGTTAAGGCTAGGCTAGGTTAGGTTAGTTAAGGCTAGGCTAGGTTAGGTTAGTTAAGGCTAGGCTAGGTTAGGTTAGTTAAGGCTAAGCTAGGTTAGGGAAAGCTATTTTAGGGTAGTGTAGGGTAATCAGTAGTTTGGTAGATCAGACCCTCAGAACAACTGTCACACTAATCTTTCCCACCTTTACAATTGTCACTCCAATATTCCTCACCTGTACAACTGTCACTCCAAATGCCTCTGGGGTGACAGCTGTACAGGTGATTCCATCTGATCAGCTTTATACTATTACATGTAGTATCATCGAATAGGTATGGCGGTACCATACAGCACGACCTACAGCTCAAACGTTCAAATTCAAAGTCACCAATTGCCAATCCTGCCGTTCTACTGGTCTAGGCAGGAGCTTAGAAAAAATGCTTGTTTGCAGGTAACTAGGCCCAGAGCTGGAAGCATCGACCGCCTGCCGCGGGGCTGGGCTGTACGCACAGCGGGTTCAAATCCTGGCGGCAAATTCTGCCTGCATTCCAGCGGACCGGTCGCTGTGGAGTGGGCGTCAGCGCTAGCGATGGCCTTGTGTGTCCCGCCGTAACCTTGCTCTGGATGCCACTGCGTTTTGTTCACTTTGGACCAGAAAATTTCATCCGATTAGCTTACCTTGACTGGGACTTCTATCTTAAACTTTCGGTTCACCACTTCGGATCTAGCTCTAGTGTGGTAGACTAGTTCGTTCACTGCAGAAGTATTGGCGACTTTCCAAAATTATGTTGGTTCGTACAGCTTGAAGGGTTGGATTTCAACAAAATGTCGATTCTTTAGTGTATTTTCTAGTGTCACAAGACACCAATGTAAGGAGACAGGAGTCATATTTTCTTCCGCAGAAAATCTAGGCCATTGCTGTAAACGCTGCGGCCCGTGCCTCCAAACTCGAGAGCGCAGCCGCTGGCAACTAAAGCCCGGTGTCCACCTAACAACTTTCGTTGCCGCTAGTTGTCTAGAGCCAACTCATCTAATCCGATTGCGTAGTCGTCGTCATGACTTCAGTAAGACGTCTATGAACATTGTACAGTAATTCTTAAAATATCAATCTTTGTGGACTTGAACTGCTTATAAGTAAGAGTCGTAGTTGAAAGTTCACCATTGCCACTGCCAATGGTGTAAAAATTGCAGTAGCGACTGAGATGTTCCACAATTTTTTATGCAGTTATATTTTGTGCAAGCTGAAGCCGTGCCGCTACGTAAACGGGTTAGTTAAGTTGTCTCTAGGTTGCTAGCGGCAACGAAAGTTGTAACGTGGGCACTGGGCTTAAAGCGTGTGACTTCATAACGACTTTCGTTGGCGCTAGCAGCCTAGAGCCAGCTTGACTAACCGTCCACGTTGCAGCGGCACGACATCATCTCGCGCAAATTCTAACTGTGTAAAAACTTATTGAAAGTCGAAAATCTCAGCCGCTAGTGAAATTTTTACGCCATAGCAAGTGCTCAGATTAGAACGTGGTACACACTACAAGCAGCGCGGCGCGGAGCAAAATGGCACTGCGCGCAGCAGCGCGGTGAGGTGTTCACATATAAGCGGAGCGGCGAGACCTGCGTCAGTTGCTATGGAGAGTTTCTGTGTGTGTGTGTGTGTGTGTGTGTGTGTGTGTGTGTGTGTGTACCTTTTACTAGACAGAAAGAAAAAGAAACTGAAACATTAGGTGCAATCCGTCTACACAAGACGAGAAGTGTTTGGAGAAGGCCACCATCGATACAAAGAACTTCGTGAAGATGACTCGCGATTCTTCGCATATTCATGTATGAAACCGGCCACTTTTAATTTACTTCATTCCCTTATAAATGGATAATTGCAAAATGGTAAGAAAATATTATGATTTTTATAACATGATGAAAATCTTCAGTTTTTGATGCTTTATAAATTAATTTAAACAAATTGTTTTGTTATGTTTTCAGTGGAAATATGTAATAGATTCTAGTAGAAGAAAAAATACATTAATGAATGAAAATGAAACTCATTAAATTCGTTCTAACAAAATATTAATAAAAATACTCTTTTACAATGAATATGCATAAAAAAAATAATTGTATGCATCCAAAAACTGGAAGAAATCAAATATTACGAAAAATATCGCTTGACTTTGAGATTTAAAGAATAATACAGTATATAATAATTATATAGTTAGGAAGTTTAAGCCTCCGTTTCCGACTGAACGATATCACCGAGGAATGAGCAAGGGACATATAGTATGTCAAGAGAAACGGGGAACCCATGCACGAAAGTATTCCCACACAGGATCAACGCGCATGGGAACAGCAAGTCGGGAAAGAACAGAATAAAGCATGAGCAAGTAGGAGTATGAAATCGGGAAGGAAGTAAACTGGACACGAAAGAGAGACGTCCCGAAGGCCTAGCTAATGGCTGAGGTAAGCTACACAGGACTCCTGGGGTTGCCTGGCCCCATAGCATAAGATTGCGAACCAAAATTAATCTAAACCTATGGCCCATCCTTTGCCCCCTGAGAGGAAAGAATAATACTAAAGAAGGGCACATTCAGTAAATATTCGTCTTATACCCCACCCGAGTTATAGTATGAGAAAGTGATTTCTAGCATAATTGAGGCGTGTTGAAAACGAAAATGATATCCATTTTTTGTGGAAATTAGGCAAACCAGACATACGCCATACCTAACCTGCCCGATATTATGAAGGGGTTTATGCCTAACTACCCAACAGTACGGCCTAAAAAGCAGTGAATCTGAGGCGTTTTTGCCTAACTACCCGATAGTACGGCCTAAAGAGAGGTGAATCTGAAGGGGTTTATGCCTAACTACCCGACAGTACGGCCTAAAGAGGAGCAAATTTGGCTGTTACGTATACGCATGTAACCTACCCTAAAGCAGCAGCGCGCTCCGACGGGTCAACTAAGAAGCTGAAAAGACTAAAGTTTGATAAAAGAAAAATGCATTTCCACAAATAAAGACTTCTATATTCTGAATCAGTAATTTTCAACGAATCAAAATACATAAATATAATTTTGAAGTTCGAATGGGGGATAAGACGAATATTAGCCGCACACTCAGCTATTCAGTAGAAATTCACTATTTTCCTTAATTGACAAAAACTTATGTAAGCAAATTAAACGTTTCCTTTTTCATTACCGGACTACAAGTTTCTGTAGGCAAATAGGAACGGAAAAGCATCTTGTGGCTACTCAAAGGAGAGTACAAATGAAAAAAATACCTTCAAATAATGAGGGATAAGACGCGCTTGACGCTTGACGCAAGCAGCAAAAAATACGAGTGAATTTTCCGAACGCGCGTCGCTCAGAGGCGATTCTTTATGGCGAAGTTGTGTGCGTGAATACAACCACAAGTTGCAGAAACGACCAAATTCATGTCTACGTGACGACCAAAAATGTGGTCGTCGCACGGAGTCTCGTTTTTGGTTGTGTTTACGACCACAACTCGCAACTTCATTTTGAGTGCGCTTATCGGTCTTGGTTGTGACGTCACATTGTTTATTTACTGAGTGAAGTTGTTTGATTGGAGTAGAATTGAATTTTTATGGGGGGTAAAAATTTTTGCTTATAGTTATATGTTACGTTAGGCTGAAATTTACACCAAAACCGCGTGATTAAAGACTGTCGTTGTTTATAGAGAGGTATAGTTATTTGTTTGTTTACAATAAGAGCTTGTCATGTTTGTCGAGAGAGGGCGCTGAATACCATCTCATGTCCTTGTGACTGCTCTAGTTGCTCGTCAATACAACCATAACTTTGTTTATGCTTGCGAATTTTTGGTTGTTCACGGAGAAACGCCTCTGCTGTTCTCCTCGCCGCGCCGTGACGCTCTGCCTGCAGTGTGCACACATGAGCGTTTTTCCATTCAAAAACGCATAAACATTAATGACGCTAAGCTCCGCTCTCGCCGCGCAGCGCCGCTTGTAGTGTGAACGGGCCCTTAGATTGAACATCGAAAATAGGCCTCAGAGGCTTTACTTGTCGGAAACTTCCGAAAGAAGCTTTGTCTCTGTCGTTGCGAATGATGTTATACCAGTGCTAGAAGTGACGCTTTTACGTTAAGCCTGCCAAAACAGTCTATTTTTCTGAGCTATACTGAGTTCTCGGAAGTCTCAAGATTAAGAAACATAAACCAAGAAAAGGTTTATGTCTGCAAAAGCACATGAATATTGGACTGGTGATGATTGGGCTAAAGGGATTTAGGTCAGATGAAAGCAACTTTCAGGTTAGTTATATGTTTATCTAATCCAAATGTGCACAATCACTTTTCACAGTGTTTTGTTTGAAATTTACAGTATTGGTTATGTGAACATTACGCTAAAGATCATCAGATGTTCGAAATTCCAGGCGCTGTTTATGTGCGTTGAAAAGTTGGAGAAGCTTATCCCCCAGGATGCGCTGTATCTCTACGCTGAAATTTAGGGAAGCAGGGTCATGGTTTGGGGCAGCACGGCTTCGTCAGGGGCTGCAATGCTGGTTACATGCTAGGGCAGAATGAGTTTAGCAACGCAGACCAGCTTGTTTGATAGAGTGTACACGGTACAGCCACAAATTTGATAAAATCTATACTATAATAAGAGAGCCGGCTGTCAGTCCGTCCGTGCCAAATCAATAAAAGCTGTTATAAAATGCAAAGGCAAACCATACTAATAATTAGATACTATTATACTTACTAGTGCACCAAACGCAACCCTTTTGTCGAATAAGTCATGAAATATGTATTTGAAAACATCTTACCATCCCATCGAAAAAAGTTCACACTACTTCAAAATTCACAAAGTCCACCAAGTCCACAAAGTCCACCAAGTCCACATTGTCCACCAAGTGCACAAAAACAACCAAGTTCACAAAGGCCCGTGACCAGGCCTTCACTAATAACCCGGGAATTCCCGGGTTCGTATCCTGGATACGGTTTGGCAAAAAAAAAGTTGGGTGCCTTGGAATTTTTTTTTTTTCAGTATTAGATAGGGGAAAAATAAGGCTTCGGACAGACGGACGGATGGACGGACGGACTGACAGACAGCTCTCTTATTATAGTATAGACTAAAGAGCCCGCGCTGTCATAAAATGACAGCGATGAATTTGTGATGACCCTCTTCATTGATCATACTTTCGTTATTACAACTGCTAACATAAGCACCCTGAGAAGAGTACTTACGGCTTCACAGCCGTTCAGTATCGAAACTTTTTTTCTCTGAAATGGAGAAAATACATCGCTTATTGCAGCTCAGATTCGGTATTGTGGAGACGGTAGGCTAGCCTATACAGTCCGATGGTTTTTACTTAGCGAAAGCTGTTTCATCGACCATTGAATTAAATTTGGGAAAATAGCTGAAGCAACGAAATCATCTGTGGGAAGAAACTACGAATCAAGATACATGAGAGTGCCAGTGGAAGCTTCAGATATCTTCAGTGCCGCGATTTCAGACATAAGGTCGCCCCATAGACCGCAACAGTACTTGACTCTTAGGTCCAAGTAGCCTCTGACGCCGGTGGCCAAAATGGGATTTTCTCAAGAACTATTATGAACATGTCGAGACACGGTCATGCAGGCAAGCGCCCAAGTGCGTCCCCGCCGTATCCAAGATACCTTCTCCGGAACAAATATGTCGGGTACCTTGGAATTTTTTCTTCAGTATTAGATAGGGGGAAAAAATAGCTCTTGAGGAAGTCCCATTTTTCCTTTGCTGACTTTTGGCCTCCAGCGTCAGACCTAAGAGTCAAGTACTGTTGCGGTCTATGGCTGCGGGCTGTGAATTTCCACGAGGATTTAAGTTTCTGTACTTCCGATATATTGTTACAGTCCACTAGTTATGTCTGCCAAATTAAGCAGCACCACTTTAAACTTGAACATTTGGTTCCAGTTGTCGGTGAAGGGTTGAGCTTGCTAAACGCAATTCCAGCTTGTGTCCCCACGTGTGTCAAAATTTAAATTCGCATACTCTCTTTCTCTCGCTTCAATGCGCACGGTTGTGTCTATGGTCGCCCGATACTTTGCCATAGATTTGATGTATGGAGAAGCTAATACTCGTCCAAATCAGACTAAGCCTGCGATGTCTTCGTTGTTTGAATTTCAACTACCCCTGATTAAGATACGTCTGCCATCTTCTGCAACCCGGCATATTTCCTACCTAACAGTTTTCGATGGAACTTGAGAGGACGGCCAGAGCCTCCAACCTGGGCTAATTTCCGCCTATCTGTTTTGTTAAAGCGTGACAGAAAACGGATAAACCGATAAATAAACAAGCAGATTAATACACTTTGGTCATTATTAAATTGTACATTATCATAATTCATCAATATATATACGTTTAAACAAATTGGCCTTTTTAGGGTGCCTCGTAAATTTGTCCATGATTATAGGCGCATTCTTTGTTTCACTGTAATACCCAGTAAACTTTGAAACATTTCGATATAGTATTGCATTACATATATATGTGATGCCCGTCGGCCAGGCTTCAGCCTTTATTTATTTAGTATGGTCACCCAGACTTTTCCTACCACCTATTGAAGCTCCTTGGCTTCTAAGGACATCATCTGCCACGCCGACCATAGTAAACAGAAATAAGCAGTGACGCCGACTCTGCAAGTGGAGATAGCGGTTAACAATTTCAGCATGTTCTCTCTCCGTCTATCATGGAGCCAGTCTTATTTATTTATATCATATTACATTTCTAGAAATGTTCTTAGCTCTTGAATATGATGGCGAACGTGTTTCTGGGTTGTTGTTCTTATACAGTGGATACCCTTAGTACGCCATAGCTTGATGCCAAGTGCTGATTTTTTCAAAACACGTGAGAATTGTCTGTCCAGATTACCCGTTCATGTATTATACCCTGCTGCTGAGCTATAAAGCACCCATTTGCAGAACTTTATATTAATAACCATAGCCTGCGAACCACAACTCTGTTGCCTTTCATCTCTTTGAATACAGGCCTATTTGTGCATTTTATACTCTTTAATTGAGCTTAATAACAACAGCCAATTCTTGATGCGAAAAAAAGTACTAAAATTCGTCTGCGAAAATGTGAAGTACACTCACTTAGCTATAGTATTAAACAATAATTATCATAGCTCCATGATAATTACCGTGTGTCCTTTGCCCTGAGTCACACGCACGTGCACCCAGCAAAGCACCGTCATCAGCAGGGCAGAGGTGATTATCATTCTATTTGACGACAGGCGGAGACTCAGCAGGGAGTAAACTCGCCAACATAACATGACCCGGCGTGACTCAACAGCATTTCCAATGTTCCGCGAGTGGGAAGTCTTGTGAGCTCACAGGTAATGTTTCCCGGGTCTGACATGCTGGTCGTACTGCTGTCTGCGCTCAAGCGGTATTATGACTATGCATCTTAATAAACAATTAGAGCACTTTGTGAGCGCATTCTTCCGCCAAGCAATGCAATGTCAAAGAAAGATTTAAAATTGTCGTGAAACTACAGCTTACACTGTATCACCACCAAAATTTTGTCATTTGCTCCTCTTGACAGTAATGACAGCTTCTGCAATTTTCTTAAAGATCTGTCGTACCTTGATGAGTTGTTTTCTAACAAACATTTGAACAAACATTAGTCAAACACACAAACAGAACAACCGATCATCAGTAAAATATGGTCATTGGTCTTTTAAGATTGTTATCAACTCTCTACAAAGTTCATGAAGATCAGTTAATGAATTTTTAAGTTATGTTACTGAAAAACATAAAAACAAACATTGTGACAAACAAACAGGCACACAAACGGACAAACAGACCAAACAAAAATGAGGTGATATGTTGCTAGTAACGGTATTGGTATTTGAAAATGTCACAATTCGATATTAAATTTTTTTACATATTTAAGTAGAATGAGGACACTTTTTCATGGATAAAGTTTGCTTAAGAAACGCTTAGTTTTTGAGATATTTGACTTTGAAGTTTCCATTCTTTTTCAATGTGGGAAAAAAAGGTTAGGTTACGTTATTATGGGGTGCCGGTTATTTTTCCCATAGAAAAACAACGGGAACTACAAAGTAGAAGATCTCGAAAACTAAGCATTTCCGACGAAAACGTTATTTCGAAAAATGTTTTAGAATGCTTTGTTCTACCTAAATACGTAAAAATTTTCTCAATATGGAGTTGTGACCTTCTCACGAAAATTTCCCTATAGTAACTATTCTAACAACTGCAATTTGCTAAAGCTAGGTCCATTACTCTTTAAGTTATGCCAGCGAAAATAGAGACAAACAAACAAACGCTTGAATGGATTTTCACCAAAAGTAAGTCGTCTGCTCCTCCTATAACATACTCAACAATCCCTATTAATTTCTTAAAGATGCATCCATGAGTTTTTGAGTTATCTTAGTGACAAATAGCCCAACAAACAAAGAGATAGACAAAGAGACAAGCTCGAGCAAAACATAACATAGCCGTAGCACTACCACTGTACGATAGTGGTGGCAGTCAAAGTCAGTGCACCGGGATGAGAGCAAAAAAATAGTTTTTTGCGCCTATTTCACTGCTTCGGTCCATGGAGTGCGCCGCTCGCAGCCGTTCAATAATGGAAGCCGTGCCAGCAATACAACGACGCACTTATGATAATAATTAATAATAATACATAATAATGATAAACCACTTATTTTCTCAACTGGATGTGTGCCTATAACATATAAGGGTGCAGCACCTGAGGTATTCATTTTTAATATTAAAATGGCCAGGTAGAGAATATTAGCTGTTTGCCTTTAAAGAGCATCCATGTGTTCCAAAGGACGTGTAGCAAGAATGCAAGTAATAATTTTCTGTAAAGAGAGATGCCGGCTTAACACATTGAGTTGTTACCTTAGAAATGTTAAAAAGTAGAATTTAAAACACAGTTTCATTACAAACTAAACTTAGGGTAAATGCTACGTTTGTAAGATTTTACAAGCAGGGCAAAAAGTAAAATGTGCAATTTAATAGATACTGCAACACAGAGATGTTTTTGCTGAGAGCGGGAGACTGTCTGTCGTATTTGTTCATTAATTTCTTGGTCCCGTTATCGGGACGTTCCAAAGTGTAACAGAGTCGTCTTGGTGAACAGGCGGAGTTCAGTTGCATCTTCTAAAAGTAATGGAAGATGATTCCAGTGATAGAAAGTGCTCTTTACCAGCGTCAGTACGGTGGAGTACACTTGGAGATGGTTCATCGAGCAGATCGTCCACTATTCTCGCTAGTTAGGGTACCCTGCATAACTCCTGTATTGCCAAGAGCACCGTGTTTTAAACGAGAAACGTATTGGGCTTCCTATAATTTTAATTTTGAGTTAAATTGTGAGCATGGAACCTTTTTAAGCACTGTCCTGACATGATCAAGCTTGGTAAGTTTTTCTTTCAGAAAAAAATTTGCCATAAAATTCTGAGATTTTGCACATCTGAGATAGGATCTAAATCAACCTGAGCTTGTGCCTGCTAGGAAGAAAGAGGTAAAGCAACTATGAAGGGAAAGAGAGACTTGTTGTACTACTTCCAGACCTTTTCTTGGTTGCCTTTAGTGAAAGCCTGTCATGGAACATCGGCGGTCCTGTTGGACTGATTCAACTGCCGGGCAGACAACTGCTGACAGTAGAGAATAAAACACACGCTGCCGTTGGTAGATCCCAGTTTTACTGAACACGCACCAGATAAATCAAATGCAAATCGTTAGCAGCAGCGGTCAACTCTAGTTGCTCCCCTGTCATTATCTCAGTACAGTGAGGGTGTGTCCGATTTGCCTCATTTAATAGCAAGCCAGACGTACATTATCCCCGAATGTGCTATATAGAAGGTTATTCCTGCAAACTACGCATTGAAGTATGATTGAAAACTTAACTTTAGTGAAGAGAGCGGTTTTAACATATGCATTCATCAGTTATTTTTGTTGCTGCTGTAATAATATTTTAAATGAAGTAAGTTATTATGTGGTATCAGGGAATCTCAGTGTATCTGTCTTATTTATTTCATTGCATGATATATCAGGCATTACCGGAAGGAGCAGCTGGGCTGGGCTACTGAACAATGGAAGTACTCAGACTGTACGTATTGGTTCTGCAGGATGCGGGGAAAGTGTTTGGAATGAATAAATTGTCAATATTTCGCTAGAGGAATCGGAAACTGAAGCGTTGTTTATTATTATCTGTAACTGGCAGTGTTATAGAGCATATATAGTCTGGGTTTATTTTTCAACATGATCTCCTTTTGCTCTGATGAGTATTCTCATCTGGGATGTCTTCAGGTTGCTTTCGCAGCACTGTGCCATTTTGAGGATTACATTTTGCCTTCACGGTAAACTGTTCTTCATCACAAGAGACAATCGTTCTCTTCTCTTCGTGTGACAACATTCAAACAGCTCAGAATAAGTTGAGCTCTTCCAGCTTCTATATGTTTTTGGTAGTCGCTGAATGGTTATCGGATCTTTAATCTGAAGGGATAAGGATTATGGTCCTCATAGATTTTTAGCGGATATTTATCTGTTTGGCCGTTTTCATTGTGGATCACTTTGGGTTTCTCCTGGCTGTCTCCAATACAGTCTCTGTGACTTTTGGGCTGCGAGCTGAGCGCGAGTGTCCACTTTTGGGGGCAGTTTTTGTCTAAACAAAATCCACTGAGCCTGTTCACAGAGTTGTAAACAGGGAATTTGCCTCGTTTACTTGTTTAAACTATTTTTATTACAAGCTCAAAAAGACTTTGGTCACTTTATTTTAAGTTTTACCACACACTGTACAGAAAAGTTTCATTTAGGACATTTCTCAGTCGTATAATTTCAGAATCAGTTTGGTGAAGTCGCCCAATCGGACCGTGAGCTCCTATAGCGGACAGCTGTAGAGGACGAGCTGCCACTCAATGTATCGGTCCATCAAAGATACATGTGGCAGTTAGCCTGGGGGAGGGGATGGTTATCGAGAGGGGTGAGCTTAGTAAGCTTTAAAATTTACTAATGATTATCGGCGTGAGATCCATTGCTTTACTACCCCAGACGCAGCTCGGCTTGTTATGATTAGCTATATGTACATAGAACAACAGGTAGTCCTTATAAGTATAAAATAGAAAATCCATGATAAAATTTTATGTATTTTCATAACAGTCCATGCCACCTCATAAGAAACAACACCATACGACAATGCTATTAAACACATCATTTAGTAGTGTATATGTCTGTGAAAAAGTTAAAAAAAAATAAATTGGAAAGGAAATATAGCCACTGAGAAATTCACATCATGGAAATGGGAGCAGTCCCGCAATAAAATTATTCGACAAAGGCTGCCCCCCCCCCCCGGCCCCTCCTTCCCCTCCCCCTTTATGCTCCGCTTGTGTGGGCTTTCCAATCGAGATTCTCACGAACAGAGGAAACGGAAGAGCATTAAACTCGAAGAAGATGGTAAAGGACACTTAAAATTCCACAGTTGCTAATCTTTGTACACAATGCGCTATGACAGCTTGTCGGCAGTCTCATTAGAGAGGCCAGGGGTGAGGGTGGCCTCCCGACCCTCTCAATATCTTGCTCCATGCACCTCCATACCCACACATTTAATTTATGTTTCTTTTCAGGGCTTGTCTAAAATAAAAGAAGTACCGCATGAATGACTGTACTAGACTGGTATGGCGGGTTCACATGTTTTAGTTTTTCGCCTTATCTTCAGAGTTCAGACTTCCCTGAGATCCAAATCGTTGCTGTGTTTGCTCACAAAACAGTTGTGTTTACAAGGAAACGACAAAACATGCTCATATTATGAAGCATAAACGTAGGATAAAAGACTATCATGTGAACGAGTTGTATTTGTTTGAAAGCAAAATACGAAATTCGTTGTTATTACTTACTTACGAGTATAGTGGAATGGATGCATTTATTTTATGTATATATGAATAGTTGAGTCAGAGATTTGAACTGGTGACCTACACATCACCAAGCCGCCACTCTACCACTAAACCACCACAGCATAAAAGCAACGCAAGCACACAATAGCGGACGAATGAGCCTCGTGTCTTGATAATGCCACGTGTGGAAGGGACGAATAATTGTATGAAACTATATATGAAGGTACCTAGCATGATACACTGCATACACAGTACGTTTAAAAGATTGTTTCATAACAATATACTGATATTAGATAAATAAACACTTCTAGTACAGCTTACCAGCAGCATGCAACATTTTATTGTACAATGCCTACTTAAACTATTTAATTTAGGTGAACATAGGGTGTTGGTAAAATTCAAAACGCTACTTCGAGCAGTATCATTAATAGGCACGACTAAGCCGAGTAAAGCTAAACTCAGTAGGCTTAACTAGTGTGTAGCTTCAGACTGAAGCGTAGGTTTTCCCAAATGTTGTGAGGCAAGTTTGGGGCGATAAGCTGGGCTGTAGGTATTATTCCTGACAGCTCTTAAACCTCAAGGCTGCTCCTTAAGATGGAGTTTTCAGTCATCGCAAATGAAATAGGGTTGCTGCTAACACCTGTAACGAATCAAAGAAGCAACAATATAACGCTCCTTTCTGAAGCTCCGTGCAGACAATTCAAGCCTATAGTAGACTTAGCTCAACTGTACCAAAGTAATCGATGACACCTCAATTGTATTTCGAAGTTAGTTCACACGGTAGTCATTTGAAAGTGCTCATTCATTCATTCGACTGCACCGAAGGTCGCTGAAACAGCATGAGAGTGCAAACACAGATAACCGAAACTGTGTTGGGGCGTGTTCGGTTGGGCTCCGAAATAAGGCCTTCGAGGCTTGGCGATTTCGGAACTTGAAACAAAAGCTTTGGCCTTGTGAAGTGTTTGCGTCATATGACTTAGAGTGTCTCAATATGCTTGTTCGTAAATGTACGTATAGCCTGCAGACGAAAGTCGAAAATTCTGATAACTCGATACTCCAGGGGATATGCTCTCACCCAAATTATCCAAGTTCGGCGTTCAATCAGCGGTTGGTTAGGATATTGTGTGTAAGCGATGACTTCGATGAGCGGAATGACCTCTTGCCGATGAGCCTATTACCTGCCACTTCTTTAAGCTCCTTGTCGTTGCACGCAGACCTGATGTGTAGTATCTGATACCTTCCCGCACTGTTTTCTTACTGTACCTTTTCCTTTAGCCGCTTGAGGTTTATGATGATGCGTTACTCGAGGTACGGTAGGACTATATATGTAAGCCTGTTAGTATATTATTGACTGAGCTCTGGTTAAAATTTGTACTATAATCATTGTTACAAGCCCCTTGGTTAGATTAGTTATCAATCATGAAACAGTGTTTCTCAATCACACTGTAGAATGGGTAAGCTTGAGTCACTGGCACATTCTCTATGGATCACATCAGACAGTTCTTACTCTCTTATCTATAACCTTTGCTCTTGTGTGAGGACGATCTGCTTATAATGTCATTCGTCTCTGCAGGTGTAGGCTGAGTGTCTCCATCTATTCTCATTGTGCGTGGCCACCTATATTTGTGACTGGACCTGTTTTGGACGAGTAAGATCGGCTAATGCCGGAAACACACTATACTTTCATCCGAGCAACGTGATATGATTATCTGCAGCTCGCATGTTCTTCATACTACCGTATCTATGCTACCGAGTTTAAATATATGTTGAGACTACGAGTGAGTGGCTCATCCTCGTTTCATGTGAATGCTTATGTAGCTTCGGCATTTGGGAATGTTCTATTGGGCGCCGAAATCAAGTCTTCGAGGCCTGATTTATTCGAAACTTCATGCAGGTGATTGGCTTCAATCCTCTGAATTGAGTTGCAGGTATTGACTTTCAGCTGGTTACCCTTGAAACTTCGAGAAACTCAATCTCGCTCTACAAAATAGAGTTTTCCAACGGTTCAACATATTGGCATTGCCTCCAACACGTACCACACGATTCAAAGTGACAAAGGCGAAGCTTCTGTCTGATGAATCGTATAAGTTAAGCTGCAAAGGCCTAATTTCTCTGTCTAATCGAACGCGCAGAAATTAGCCTTCGAGGCTTGGCTTGTCTGATGTTATGGACACAAGTTTTAGCTCTACAACTTTGTATCGTGTTTCAAATGTTAGAAGCAATCCGATGGCGTTGAACCGGTTGAAAACTCCATTTTAGGGAGCAAAGTCGGGTCTCTGGAAGTCTCAGGGGTAACCGTTTGACGGTCAATATCTACA
>LQNS02277275.1:8532628-8546200 GCA_001587735.2 Parhyale hawaiensis | reverse complement strand
AGAGAGGGCCACGAAAACGGAACGGACCACAGTAGCGATGCTTGAATCGTAAAATATATATATTTCCCGCTAAGTTTTTGCGTCATTGTTCTATCTAGAGCGTACTGACGAGTAATAGAGTTTGTATAATTGCAAGTAGCAGCTTTGCGGCTTGTTATTTTTTTTATATTTACGATATTGTGCAGAAAGGGCCATACATTACCTGAGGGCCGGAGTTCGCTGCCTCTACCCTATCCCATCCTCTCCAGATGAAGCCTATTTTAACCTGGCCTAACCTAGCATCATATATTCAAACCAAAGCTAACAAAATTTAAGCAGTGCTAATGAAAAATACAAAACTATGGCTTACACTCACAGTAGGTATAATAAGGCTACGTGATTACAATACTATGAGGAAAGGTATTTTTTTTTTACAAAAACACCCCACTCAAATTCAGTATTTTTGTCAACATATTTAGGTAGAATAAGCCATTCTAAGACATTTTTCATGAATAACATTTTCGTCGCAAATGCTTAGCTTTCGAGATAGTTTACTTTCACGTTCCCACTGTTTTTCTGTGAGAGAAAATAAGAACCGCCATTACGGCTAGCGCGATATCGCTGTACTGTTTTTTATACATATTTCTCATAGGATATTAGCAGAAACAGCCTTAGCCTGCCTAACCTAAATGAGTAAAAGCCACGTTGTTGGCAAAAAACTATTACGGGACTTCTAGATAGCGCGCCACGGCCGTAATGGCGTATCTTAGGTAGATTCTCTCACTGAAAACAATGGGAACTATGCAGTCAAATGTCTCGAAAAGTAAGCATTTGCGATGAAAACGTTATATATTCTTGAAAAGTCTTAGAATGCCTTATTCTACCTAAATATGTAAAAAAAATAACTACAGGATTATGCATATAAAGCCACGAATACCGGTCAAAATAATGTATAACGCAAGAAACAAACGTCACCATTGGCGGCAGTTGAAGAATGCATACTGCGCGTTGCAGTGACGTGTGCGGGCTCGTATTCCAAAACCAAAAGTGACCGGTGGTTAACAATCAGGACTTCAAAGTTCCCGACGAAAACGTTATTCGTGAAAAGCTTTTTCGAATGCGTTATTCTACGTAAATATTTCTACAAATAAACTCTCGATTGCACAATAAGCTAAAGACTTGATAGGACGTGTTCGAACAACGCGTACGAGTATCGCGCCTTTGTTGATAAATAAAGGTAGAAGGAAACATGACTCTACTGGCGAATGTGACAGAAAAACAATGGGAACTTTAAGGAAGGTTAAATATCCCGAAAACTAAGCATTTCCGACGAAAACGTTATTCCTGCTAAACGTCTTAGAATGCCTCGTTTGCCTAAATATGTTGAGATGAACACTAAATCTGAGTTGGGTGCATTTGTAAACTAGAACAC
The DNA here is from genome assembly GCA_001587735.2 of Parhyale hawaiensis. Taxonomy (NCBI): domain Eukaryota; kingdom Metazoa; phylum Arthropoda; class Malacostraca; order Amphipoda; family Hyalidae; genus Parhyale; species Parhyale hawaiensis. The sequence goes on along the minus strand of LQNS02277275.1, from coordinate 8,544,789 downwards.
TCTGAAAGCGCACATCTCCGCCAAGCAAGGCAACGGTAACGAAAAATTCATTTTGCACTGAAACCATGATATTTTTTGTATCAAGTCCAAAATCTAATCATTTGTTCCTATTGATAGTATCACCACCTTCTGCAATTTTTTGAAGATCCGCTCATAACTTTTTGAGTTATGCTGCTAATAAACATTATGACAAGTCCAACAAACGAACCAACCGATCTGCACCAAAATTTAATAATTTGTCTTCTAACATTACTAACAACTCTTGTAAATTTCATAAAGATCCATTTAGAACTTTTTGAGTTATTACGCTAACAAGCACAAAATCAAACACACGATCGAACAAACAGATAATCACAAAAATTTGGTCATTTACTGTTCGTAATAAATCTATCGACTCGTGTAAATATCATCAAAATCCATACATAACATTCTGAGTTATGGCGTTGACAAAAATGAGGCCGGATCTTCACCAAAGGTTAATCATCTGTTCCTCCTAACATACTTAACAATCCCTGTAAATTTCATCCAAATCCGTTCATTACTTTTTGAGTTATCTTGATGACAGAAAAAGAGATTCACAGACAGACAAATCCAATGAAAACATAAAATCCTTGGCGGAGGTAAGTATTACCCGAGGAAGTACTAAAATTACATTGAATTTAACGTATGAGTGTCTCTAAAACTAATGATTTCCGATAACCCTATCATATAATTTTGTGTTCATCGCATTATTTTATACCGGAAAAATGGTGTAAAACTCTTGGGTTTGAGTGATGCTGGGGTTCAGCCAAAAAATACCCGGCTGGTCTCTGGGAATGGGCCTGTTGGTCCGTCTACTGCTAGCTATCTATCTATTCGCTAATGAAATTGGTGTTTTTAGACTTTAGTTATTCAGATGTAGGTAACTGTTCCCATAAACTACGCCTTTAGTCTGACTTGTATAGCTGACAGATGATGTCAATGCCTACAGACCTGTGGCTGTAGGCTAAGCTTGGTAGCTTATCACTGTCAGCTATATGAAGTTCTGATATAAGCGTCTTATCTCCATGTTCACGGAAATAACAATAACTGTATCGTAGAGTGGATGATACGTGCACTGTAATAGCTCAGTTCTTGAGATAACGTACGGTACTTTTTACTTTGTCGACAGCGCTTTCCTTACGAACAACGATGCTTGATTATTTTTTAGTCGAATGATTCATGCTGTTGATCGATGACTCGGTTAATAAATAAATCGTGTAATGCGGCCATACCTGCAGGGTTGTGCGTCAAATGGTCGATTGTCTGATTCCCAGTCCTGTTGTTTATCCGACTCCTATTCTCAAGAGTCGGACTCCAGCTCAGGGTGTGCCATGGGGTTTTACCAGGACTAGAAAAAACCCCATTGCGCATCCTTCCCTGCTCCAGCTCCTTATATTTCTTTAGCATTTCGGGTGACTTTACTTTGGTTTACTACTCTATACCAAAATATACTCATAGGTACAGCTCAAGAAAATATTTTGTGTGCGTACAAAGTGCAATGACATCTTGCATCATTTACTCGGTTAGGGACCTGAAATTATTAATAAATTTATAACGTATAGATAATTAACATGAAGCAAGACTAGATCTTTTTTGGCTAACTACTTGCTGCCAATACCTACTCGTAGTGTGCTCAAAAATGACAGACAAGGTATTAATTTCATTTTTCGACATTTTTAACTACCATTTTGCATAGGTTTTAGCACTTGAGAAAACAAAAATTCTGAACAAATTCACGAAACATATTTTATGTTCCAATGGTTTTCAAGAGATGGACACTTTATTTCGACTTCTTAAGCCAATGTGGTTTACTCAAAGCGTACTAGAACGCCATGGGTTTGCCCCTTGCCTAAAATCCTCCCCCTCGGCAACCCTGGTCAGTACTGTCTACATTAGTGTAGCTGCTACTTTCATGCTGGAACTACTGGGTCAACTCGTTGTCTCCAGAAAGTGCCTCTAATTCTTTGCTGGGTCATGGGTCGAGTTGGTCAGTCTCTGAAGTTCTTTTGTACTTCGGTTGAGGTCCAGGGGGCGTTATGGACGCCACCAGACGTGTGTGTGCAGGTCGCTTTGTGGTATTTAAATTTTTGTGGGAGAAATGGGTCACCCGGTAACTCAAGGCTGCGGGTGTGTCTGATTTGCATTTTGGATCGACAAATCTACGCCACTCAGCAGAGATCAGGTTGGAATTTTTATAGATTTGCCACTAAGGAACGAGTACAGGTGTTATTCGCTATTTTATGAGGCTGCTGAAAAGGCAACTCTGTGGAGGAGCAGGATGTAGTTTGGCTGCAAGGTAAATATTGTGAAATTAACGGTCAAAAGTCGATTCAAAGTGCAAATCAATCGTTGAGGATTGAAGCCCGGAGAAGTTAAATCTAAGCGAATTAGATTATCTGGATGCACGAGAGCGAACGGAAGTTCCTGAACTTTTGAACTGCCGGGTTGGCGAGTCGAAATCAGCAGGATGCGCACGACTGACCGTTTCTTTCTATCAGATGCCAGCCGAATTGGATTGCCAGGTACCGTGAGTGTGCATATCTGGCCTGACTGCTGAGGAGCTCTCGATACGGTGGCCAAAAGATGAACGAACACTGGAACCCTGTATGAGAGCGAATTTTACTCAGAAAGTAAAAATTTCACTCATTTCAGTGCATAATTTGATACATTACGTGAAGAATTTGCAAGTCAGATCTATCATTAAAAATCGGAATTCGCTTTTGTTTATATCTTTCGAGGTTGAGCTACTGCTCTTGTGCACTGCTTACCTGAGCTCCAGTACGCGCTCGGGACTTCTGAGGATTGTTTCGAGCTGTGCAGAGCTTACAGTGCCTACTTCTGATGACTTATAGGTGGGACAGAAATGACGAAAGAGTAGCGTAAATCTGTAACCGCCAGTAGCCACCCTATTGCTTCACTTTCAAGCGGCTACACTACGGAGTGAAGTGCTCGATGATGTGTCACTATCCATAATTTACTCAACGTCCCAATTTGGTCAATTGGCCTGAGCTTCCCGACCACCGAGCTGCTGTAGGGAGCGGGTCGGTCGGTGCTCAGCAGCGGCGACATGTTGCTGATTGTTACCCTCGAACTGTGACCAACATGCGGGCCGCCGCGCACGTCGGGGCATCACAGGGATCTGTCGATCTGCCTGAAGGACAGCTCTTCTAGTTTGCTCGCGACGATCATCTTTCTTTCTCCAAGTGCCCAAAGGCAAGGGCTGTTGATGACTGAGGGGCCGCTGTCATGTCCTCAGTGAGTTTTGTGTTGACGCACTATACTTACGTTGTATGAGATGGAAGTGTATCGCTGTGAATAGGAAAACAAAGTGAAAAACTTGGAGAGGGGCATGTCAGCATGTGGATAAGACTCGAAAGAAATACAAGCATTGTCTGTCGACCCAAGAGTGTGCGAGTAGGCTATTGCTCTATGACACGAGCAGTAACTGAAACTTGGGAATGAAAATTTAAAATGAATAATGCATAAAATAGGTTCTTGTGATTCTGCCAAACTAGTTTCATTTTCAAATTCCCTTTCTACGAAAAACGTCGCCTTGAAATACCGGAATAGTTTCTTAGCCACCAGCCTCTATTCCGTTTTAACTTCATAAGAAATAACACCAATTATGACATCGCTAGTCGTTTACATGGCCATAAGTAAAATTTAACTCACCCGTATGTACTCTGCATGATGAGATCTATTAACTGCAGCAAAAAAAAAGTTACTGATGTTAATCTTGCTGTAATACGCGCCTCGCTCCTGAGGGTGCCTGCTGCCCTTGTCTATGTCAGGCGTTTGTGTTTCCATTAGTCCTATGAGCACGAGTAGCAGTGGCATACGTCACTTCTTTGCTATTGTTTCAGGAGCTGATCAAGATATGCTTATCAGCGCCTTGCCTAAGGAGCTGTTGGATGGACCACACGATAGTTTGTTGCGTCTGTCTATTTTGTACTGTGGAGAACACTTCCACAGTAGGTTCCTTATCTTAACCACAGTTAAGTCTTCAGCGCGTCTTTTGATTTCTTTTCACATGACGTTTTTGTGATCCCTGGCTCACACACCGGTTTTGCTCTGTTTTTCTTTTGTTTCCCCATTAATTCCTTGCGTGGTATTCGTCGGGGGTGGGGGATATTATATTATAATTACAAGGGTGTTACTCATTTCTCGACTTACAACAATTGCTTTTCTATATAGAACCTTGGTCAGCCACTATCAGAGGTTTCGAGAGAAGCTTCAGATAGCAGATACTCAATTCATTTATGGATCGGCACCCCAGTGAGCGACTGGAGGTCTAGTGTCTGTTGCTTCCACGCAGGGCAGGACTGGACATGAGGCACCACGGGGCAAAAGCCACCAACATTCACAAACTAAAACGTGTGTGATTGCACTTGTAATGTGTCGATTGCTTAATGCCCCACCGCAAAACACGGGCGTCTAACGTCCCGCTTTACAGTAGCTACCTATACTTCTGTGGAGCTTCTTTTTGTTATTTACAAGGAGACTTATCAGGAAGTTTTCCATGATAAGGGCAGGCAATATTGCCTATCAGCACGGCAGGGACACAAAATGAGGACCAAATTTACTGGGGCTATTGCCCTCTCAGCTGTCTTATGTTATCAGAATATGGCCCCCCGCACGATGGCATCGCCTGGGCGTGTCAGTTTGTCGTCCCCTAAGTTACGCTTCGGTAAAGCTGAGTACTTCTTTCTTAATCGCTTCTAATGGCCATCGATCCTGCCTGTGGCCTCAAGTTGGTAGTGCACGCTGAGTCTGCTCTCTATTAAGCCATCTTGGGCTGAAACGGTTGCCTACATATGTCTGTCGCTTATATTTTAGAGTGAATAGTAGTAGTATAGAAAGCGACAGTACCGAGACAACCGTTCCTCTTCCGCTTTTCGCTGCAGAGGAACGCTTATCTCGATACTGTCGCTTTCTATACTACTGTTATCTTGATTCCCTCGTTTTACTACACTNTACCTAATGTTACCTAACGTTACCTAACATTACCTAACCCAACTTAACCAGCGATACAGCGGGCAGCGCGGCGCACCAACGTGAACGCCGCTCACGCGCACACGATCTGCGCAGAAAAAATATCCAGGGTTCAGACTCCTGCGGACTGGACATGAGGCACCACGGGGCAAAAGCCACCAAGCTTCGCAAACTAAAACCTGTGTGACTGCACTTGTAATGTGTCCGGTGCTTAATGCCCTACCCAAACTCTAACGTCCCGCTTTACAGTAGCTACCTATACTTCTGTGGAGCCTCTTTTTGTTATTTACAAGAAGACTTATCAGGAAGTTTTCCATGATAAGGGCAGGCAATATTGCCTATCAGCACGGCAGGGACACAAAATGTGGACCAAATTTACTGGGGCTATTTCCCTCTCAGCTGTCTAATGTTATCAGAGTGTGGCTCCACGCACGGTGGCATCGCCTGGGCGTGTCAGTTTGTCGTCCCCTAAGTTACGCTTCGGTAAAGCTGTGTAGTTCTTTCTTAATCGCTTCTAATGGCCATCGATCCTGCCTGTGGCCTCAAGTTTGTAGAGCACCCTGAGTCTGCTCTCTATTAAGCCATCTTGCGCTGAAACATTTTCCTACATATGTCTGTCGCTTATATTTTAAAGTGAATAGTCCTGAGGCTGAAGGTCCATTGAGGTGTACTGGCGGTCCTCCATTAACCCTTTAAGGACCAAGTTTCAGTTTCTCTCAGATTTTTGGAGATAGTTTTAAATTGCAGTTCTCCGACTACCGTCTCATCGTCGCGGCGCTCATAGGTCCAAAAGTCACTGATCCCTTCTTTCTTAAGAAACTTAATTTTTACGTAACGGGACTCGTGAAGCCCCGTGGTCCTTAAAGGGTTAATGCGGCCTGTCCAGACCAAGACTAGTCGCTATTAATGGAATTTCCGCCTTGTTGGGTGCTGCTCAGATTTTTATTTGCAGTGCTAGTTGAAATTTTACTTGCACAAGTTTTAATGCGCTTTTTGCTTTATTTACTCTAACTGTGCTTTCAGTAATTGTACAAACTTTGCCACGTCAAACACTTTTTGCCTTCATCACATTTATTTAAACTGCTGATCTTCTTTTTGATACTTCGTTTATTATTGCTCTTTTTAGAATTCACTGCTGTTGGGCCATTTTACCCTCAGACAAAAAGAACACATAATACTTCCGCTGTGAAGTAACCAGTTCAACTTGCACGTTAGAAGTGATGCCGGAACTGAAAAGTTGCGTTATGATACCGCGTACAGGGATTCCGCGCTGCATACGTGGAATAGGCCTTCCTGGAACTAACTTTTTACCGCATTAATGGGCGGTCACAGAAACGGATACGGCATTAATGGAGGATCGCCAGTAAGTATTGGCTGCATCATGGATCTGACGGTTTGGTTGGTTAGTTAAATTCATGCACCAGATCTAATGACTGAAATCACGGCTCAAGAGAACTTTGAGGTAGGCTAACTTTAGTTCTAGTTCAGCTTTGGGGAGATCTCTTTCATGTCCACTTTGCTACGTTTCTTGTATCATACTATAGGTTAATGAATTCGTTCAGTTTTCCTCTAGCAATTGTTTTTCTTACATGAATGAATGAATGAATGTATTCTTGCTCTGCCATGTTACATACTGGAGCCTTTCTTAGGACTTGTTGTATATATAGGTACTCCTTTGAAATATCTGGCTCAGGATGCTGAGGGGAGAGAGGCTCTGATATAGCGATAAGCTGATACTTAGGGAACTATTCTTGTAATTACCTCCGCTATGGAGGGTATGCTGTTTGTCAATTTTGTTGTCTGTCTGCACTAAGATTACTCAAAAAGTTATGGACAGATCTTTATGAAATTCAAAAGGAATAGCATAGGCTAGGTATTTAGGAGGAACAGATGATTAACTTTTGGTGAAGTTCAGTCCATCCGTTTGTTTGGTTGTTAGCTTGCCTAACCTTTGGTAACATAACTCGAACAGCTGTGACAGGATCTTCATGCGAGGATTGTAAGGAATGTTAGGAAGGGCAATGAGCCAAATTTTTGCGATGTTTGTCAGTTTTTCTTTCTTTATATTTGTCAGAACATAACTCAAAAAGTTATTAACGGATCTTCTTGAAAGTTTCAAGTATTGTTCAAAATGTTAGAAGGCACACATGATCATACTTTGGTGATGAATCGCTTGTCCGTTTGTGCATGGGTCTGACTATCTGCTTTAGTGTCTGTCAGAACATAATTCGAAAAGCTACGGATGGAGTTGCAAGAAAACTACAAAAATTGTTAATATCAAGGTGTACAAATGACCAAATTTTGGAAATGCTGAAAGAAATCCTGGTTTCAGGATCAATTTTAGTTTTTCGTTACAGTTACCGTTTTTGGCGACGTGTGCGCTCTCAAAGCGTTTTAGTAGACGACCCGTGACCCGTTGGGTCGTCATCATGATTGGCTTGTGTGTTTCGTGCCCACTTTGCTTCCTTCCCACCTTTTATTCCTACTGATCTTTCGTCCATCTGTTCTTCCTCCTCTTTCTCGACTTGCTGTTCCCATGTGCGTTGATCCTGTGTGGGAACACCCTCGTGCATGGGTTCCACGTGTCTATCGNAGTGTAGTAAAACGAGGGAATCAAGATAACAGTAGTATAGAAAGCGACAGTATCGAGATAAGCGTTCCTCTGCAGCGAAAAGCGGAAGAGGAACGGTTGTCTCGGTACTGTCGCTTTCTATACTACTAATAGTCTTGAGGCTGAAGGTCCATTGAGGTGTACTGGCGATCCTCCATTAATCCATTAAGGACCAAGTTAGTTTCTCTCAGATTTTGGAGATTTTTGCAGTCCTCCGACTAACGTCTCATAATCGCGGCTCTCATAGGTCCAAAAATCACTGATCCCTTCTTTCTTTAGAAACTTAATTTTTGCGTAACGGGACTCGTGAAGCCCCGTGGTCCTTAAAGGGTTAATGCGGCCTGTCCAGACCAAGACTAGTCGCTATTAATGGAAATTCCGCCTTGTTGGGTGCTGCTCAGATTTTTATTTGCTGTGCTAGTTGAATGTTCGCACAAGTTTTAATACACTTTTTGCTTTATTTACTCTGTGTTTTCATTTAAAAAGTTTGCCACGCCAAACACTTTTTGCCTTCATCACATTTATTTAAAATGCTGATCTTCTTTTCTATACTTAGTTTATTATTGCTGTTTTTAGAATTCACTGCTGTAGGGCCATTTTACCCTCAGACAAAAAGAATACATAATACTTCCGCTGTGACGTAACCGGTTTAACTTGCACGGTAAAAGTGATGCCAGAACCGAAAAGTTGCGTTATGGTACCGCGTATAGGGATTCCGCGCTGCATACGTGGAATAGGCCTTCCTGCAACAAAATTTTTACCGCATTAATTGGCGATCACTGAAACGGATACCGCATTAATGGAGGGTCGCCAGTAAGTATTGGATGCACCAAGGATCTGACGGTTTAGTTGGTTATTTAAATTCATGCACCAGATCTAATGACGAAATCACGGCTCAAGAGAACTTTGAGGTAGGCTAACTTTAGTTCTAGTTCAGCTTTGGGAAGATCTATTTCCATGTCCACTTTGCTACTTTTCTTGTATCATACTATAGGTTAATGAATTCGTTCATTTTCCTCTAGCGATTGTTTTTCTTACATGAATAAATGTATGTATTCTTGCTCTGCCATGTTACATACTGGAGCCTTTCTCAGGACTTGTTGTATATATAGGTACTCCTTTGAAATATGTGGCTCAGGATGCTGGGGAGGGGGGGGGGGGCGGCTCTGATATCGCGATAAAGCTGATACTCAGGGAGTTATCGTGTAATTATATTCATCAAACAGGGTATGCTTTTTGTCAATTTTGTTTTCTGTCTGCACCAAGATTACTCAAAAAGTTATGGACAGATCTTTATGAAATTCACAAGGAATAGTATAGGCTAGGTATTTAGGAGGAACAGATGATTAACTTTTGGTGAAATTCTGTCCATCCGTTTGTTTGTTTGTTTGTTTGCTTGCCTAACCTTTGGTAACATAACTCGAAGAGCTGTGACCGGATCTTCATGCGAGGATTGTAAGGAATGTTAGGAAGAGCAATGGGCCAAATTTTTGCGATGATGTTAGTCAATTTGTTTTTAGGAAGAACAGGTGTGTGAAAACTTCAGTGAAAATGTTACCAATCACGCGCAAGCGCTAACGTAGCCGCTTTATACGTAGATGTTTAAATTCCTTTGATCGGTAGTATTATTCATCTAATTCCTAATGAGTTTTGAAAATGATCCTATTTTCATTTGGTTATGGGACAATTTTCTGTTTCTTGATGTCCATTTCTAGCTGTTTCAAGTGGATCAGGTGTTTCGTACCTACTCAGAATATCTAACCGCATTCCAACGGCTTGATTTTTTGCGTGCGAAAAGTATTAATATGTTTCATACTTGCATCCTAGAACCGTGCAAGCCTTATGCAGACACGCATATTACCGCCTCGATTGTCACACTGTGTACGGTGCAGAATTCTTACAAGAATTTGCAGTGTTTTTGTCGTTACGAGAAATTGTCTTATACTTGGTGTCATGAAAGTAGTTCAAACGGTCTATCGGAACCTGAATTATCCGTGTTCATTGCGCTTCTTTGTATATAAAACTTCGTGTTCGGTAAAGCCTAGTATTTATTAACTGCTCTACTTGAGCTCACATTGCTATCCCGCTGCCATTTGGCGTACACGAATTTCATAACTTTCTCGACGGTCTTTTTTATATATTGAAGAAACTTCTATGTGCCGAATATATTACAAACTATCTTCTCGCTATGGGCGCTGAATTATCAGGTTGCCATAAAGTTACTGCAGTGAACTTCTCAAAAGAGCTATAATTCAGTCGTTAAATGGGTGTTGCTTTTGAGCGTGGGGTTGTGAAGGTGCACTGACTTCATTGTAAAAATTCTTGCCACGGTGTCGATCGGTCGGTCCTTAGAAGAGGACCGATCGAGTGTCTCCGTGAATCTGTTGCTAAGATGCCGGTGTGGATGGTGTAAGACTTCTAGTCTTGTCGCTTGCATCCGTACGTCTGAACTGCGTCCCCACGTGGATATCGCAAGTATGAGGCATGATACCACCGCGACGGCTGCTTGGTATAAACACAGAGACTGGGACGGCCGACAGTCTGGTAGGACAACCTCGCAGTAAGAGGAATGATGCCATGAATATTCAATCATCGTAGCGACCCGCAGAGCCCTGCCTCCGGCTTCTGCCTGGTCTCGCCACCCCCGCACGGGTCGGTGATCTTTCGGAAAACCGACCTCGTAGGCCTGCTTGAATTTCTCCCCAGGGTGTGGTTAGGTCCCCAAGCAGCAGGGAGACCCCGGCCGCGTGCGGATCAATAGCGGCCGCTTCGCACCACACAAGGACTGGTGCCCGTGTGTCATACTTCCACGGTGACATCGCATGCATTTGTTTTCTGAGGTCTGACACCCTGCAGGGGGATGCTTGGCATTTGTGCTATCATCGTGGATTGGGTCGTGATGTTACGCGAAGTTTCATTTTATACAGTGTTGTTTATCTTGAGTTTCAGGTATCAGACGTGCTAATGATGCCCAAGTACATTACTGTACATATATCGAGCGCCTGGAGCTGAAAATTACGAATCATAATAAGAAATGTTTCATCATGACCACGTCAGACCTTGCTTAATATTCCGCATTTATTCAGAGAATTGTCGAGCACCGCCGACTGCTGTATTTTGACGCATATAACGTGATACAAAACTGGTGGAGGAGCTCTCTTGATTACAATTCTTGTCCACTACTCTATTCTTATCCTTCCATGCAAGTTACCCCAGTTTGTTGAAAGTTTCGTAAGTCCCCATTGTTGGATGCCGCACTTAGTGCTCCAAGAGCTACTCATACCGAAAATATGCTCATCGAGTGAAATACAGAAAGTATTTTTTTGGGGGATTTGCAATCTTATAATGTAATATTCCAGACCTGAAAGTTTGACTAGAATTTAAGAATGTTATTTTTTAACATTTAACTCAGCTGCATACTAAAGCCAGTACACACTACAAGAAATATGCACATGGATTAGTCGTAGTTTTAGTGAGCTGTGTTATTTTGCCTTAGGGGTTCATTGTCTTATTGTATTCCTACGGGGAAAAAAGTCTTGGTAGCGAGGTACGGTAGTCCAGCGACTCCTGCCTGCGGCACGGACAGGATGAAGGTAAAGAAGATTTGACACTTGTAATATCTTTCATTTGCGCCCTTTGGGGTCTCTGAACTATCATTGAGTTGCTAAAGTATAACTATTTATCACCCGCGAACGAAGTGAGAGAGGTGATAATGTTCTCATTGAAGATTTAAGTACTGTATATATATTTGCATATTCGTCTGTCCCTCCAAAAACAGCTAGGAGTTGAGTAATCTTCGTAATTTTTGGTAGGGAGATTGGTGGGTTGACCTAGATGTGACCCATGCCAGAAAACTAATCGTAGCTGGCCATGAAAAATGACGGCGTTGAGTTTTACTCCACAGGGGGAATTTATCTCCACCGCGGCAGATCGTCTCACGCCACGAGGTACCTATCTCTTGTTTTCTATGTTATTATTGAGAGATCTTGGACGGGGCGGTCAGTGCGGCGCTAGCCTTGTTGGACGCAGCATCCATTGATAAATAAGAATGAGCTGGCCGTCAAAAATGACGGCGTTGAATTTGCCCCACCGCGAGTGATGGCCTTACGCCACGAGGCGTTCTAGTTTTGCAATGAAACTTTGGGGATCGTAGACGGCCAGTTTTATTTCAACTCCTGCAGCGGGTTTCCGACTCAGACCTAACCCTGAACCTGCCAGTCTGCAGCCCTGGTGGGTACAGACCCTTCCATCGCCGCAGCAGCGCCTCATCACAGCGTTACTGCCGTCGGAAGCTTCGCTGCGCGCCGCTGTCATGTCCGCGGAAATGAGCTCCAGCGTAAGTACTGCTGCTAGCGGATGTTGGCCCATTGTTTGGTGCCGCGGCTCTTGGGGTGCCGGTAGCTGGGCTCCGTGGTAATCCTTCTTTTTCTGCTCTGGGCTTTCTCTCGTGTAACGGAAACAGCGATATGTTTTGTTGGAAACTCGCGCGCACCCGCAAATGGTTAACGACTTCAGTTATTGCATTGCACTGCCGTCT
>LQNS02277275.1:8504272-8532431 GCA_001587735.2 Parhyale hawaiensis | reverse complement strand
GTAGCTGGGCTCCGTGGTAATCCTTCTTTTTCTGCTCTGGGCTTTCTCTCGTGTAACGGAAACAGCGATATGTTTTGTTGGAAACTCGCGCGCACCCGCAAATGGTTAACGACTTCAGTTATTGCATTGCACTGCCGTCTGTTTGGCACGTGCCCTGAGCACTGCCCTGTTTCTAACAGGTGTCCTAGATGTTGCAGTTCCGGCGTCACTAAATCCTTGTGCCTGCAGCGCCAGTCTTTTTCCACTGGCTGGGATCTTTTCCATACTCGCAGTTTTTAATGTAATCTCGTTCGTGAGCTAGATCTGTAAATATGTCGTGTAGTACAAACGTCGAGAGAAACGTGGGACCCATGCACAAAGGTGTTTTTACACACTATCAACAGGCGTGGAATTGAGCGAGTCGGGGAAAAAAAGGAAGAATATAAGAAATCATTAAGAGGTGTATGAAAATAGAAGGAAGCAAAGTGAACACGAAAGACAGATGTCCTTAAGGGCTAGCTAAGACCAGGGTCCTATAAGGACTGACTCCCAATTAAAATTTTCGGTGGAACTACCGTGGCTTTTGGTCCACACAGACGCAGGTCGTCTTTTTGAGCGGGGCATCCGTGAGGCTCGGGTGCTGCACGGTCGCTATGCACGTTTTCGGGGTGGTACGGGCGACCTCGTTCCGAATATAAAAAAGTCACCCATACAGGGCGCGCTTGCTCGACCGCGCTCCACGGATATTCCGCGCCTCCGCGGAAGTAGCAGTATACTGCTATTTTGGCCAAGATGTGGAATATCCGTGGAACACGTTCGGGCATAGCGACCGTGCAGCATGTGCACCCGAGCCTCACGGATGCCGCGCTCAAAAAGGCGACCAGGTGCACACCATACGCCGCGCTTGTTCCACCGAAAATTTTAATTGGGCTGGGAATGCTCCTCTCCATAATAAATGATGGACCAACCGAACAAGTTAACCCTATATGAGTCGTATATCGTTCATTCTATGCCCGCTGAGCGGTGCGAAAACGGCTAAACATGTGGAGGAAACCTACTAGGGTACGTGCGTACAGATGCACGTACTCGTATTGGTCTAGCAGCAAACTTTCCCATGTAACTGTTCCAAGTGGCGCTCGCGGTTTAACCATGTCCCCTCTTCTTTCCCTCATTCTAAATCAAAGTAGGGAATACTACTCGGTAAGTAGGGAATATAAATGATAACAACTCACATTTTTTTTAATGAAATTCAAACAAATGCATCCTTCACGATAAAAAAACAAACGTCTATGTTTGTTTCCATTGTCAGTTCTACGCGTAGCAATCGTAATTTCGTAAACTTCTCTTTTACCGTACTGAAGCATTTGTTCGAATTTGGTCGCATAACTAAGTTTTCTCTGCTTTCTGCCTGTCGTACATATTTTTCTTTATTTTTTAAAGCAGAACATATTAAGTGTTCCAAATCTATGCCGGCATACAACCTTTAGTGTTAAGAGTGTATGCTTATGGCTTATGGAATCAACGATGCGCAAAGTTTAGGTCTTGAAAATATTACCCGATTTTTCACTTCTTTAGTATATCCGCTTCCATCAATAGAAATATTCTCTATACATCTGTGATATTCGTACAGTGTGTATATTTGTTGTGCGCGTTTGGTGGATTTGCGCGATCGATCGATCGCGCTGCGCGTTTGGTGGATCGTTCAAATTTTAAAATGGAAAAACAAAAAAACCAGTCCTTGCCTCCCCTAACCTACCCGACATTAAACCCGAATATAGTCCAACTTACGCGAAATTACGGTCTAATACCTACAACATCCACCAAACGCGCAGCGCGATCGATCGATCGCGCAAATCCACCAGACGCGAGCGTCATATTTACCAGGAGCACAAAACTCGAGTCGTTCAGGTATCGTTCAGTTTTCTTAGTGTTCTTGGAAGTGCAAACTTGCAGCGTATAATAGCGCACGTTTTCAGTCTGTTCTCATCTTGTTATATCACAAATGGTCAATTCCAACAGTTGCCTGCCTGTGGCATTTGCAAGCACACTCTAAGTTGTATTTTTCACAGTCTTATCGAAACCTTCTCATTTTTTCCTCTGGCAAAGCCCAAGTGTAAGTTGGGTGTGGCCTGGCTATACGGAGAATCGTGCTGACAGTTTCACTATCTGTGGAGGTGTCCTGGATCTTGACTGTTCATGTATGGCAACACTATGTAGACACCCAGGGCTTGCTGCTAGTGAAGGAGTGAGCTACGAATTAAGTCGTGATGATTGGTCCCAACATGTTGAGTGTGTCCTACTGCTCGCTTCGTATGTAAATATGACCTCGCGTTTCTATGCGAGACTTCCATCTTCTGGAGTCGTTGATTTTTAGGCGGAACACGGCACTTCTAAGGCCATAATGTGGTGTGTGGGTCCGCACTATTGCACCAGCACATTACGACGGCCATGGGACGGTTATAAGTTAGACATCCGTGTTCTTTGCTGTACGCCTTCTTGACCAAAATGAAATCCACTCTATAATAAAACACAGTTGTTGGTCCCTTGCTCCAATGTTGGTCTGTCTCTCTGTCACGCAGTTAAGTGTTTAATAAGTGAAAATTCATGTACTGAAAAACAAGTTGAGATACCATACAATTTCAGCGCTTGGAGTAACGGTGACAAATATAGCTCTGGGTCCCCGCTTTCATTGCTGAATGATATAGTAGTAGTTGAATCTTCACGCTGAGCAGACGCCTTTTTCATATTGAATTTACATCGCAGCCAAAGTTCGACGCTGGAGGTTCAACAATCAGTTGGTATCCACAATACTGTGAGCCCTGGGCATTTCCAGTGAATTCGCTTGACTGAACTATTATTTTCTTAGTGCGGCTTAACGCTTAATCAATTCCAAGCTGACATTCACTCCTTATCTTGCAGGGGGATATTTTACTGTCGCAAAACTCATTTTTGCACAGCTTGCGTTTCACTAATGGAAGATCAGGCCTGCAGGGATGAGACCTATAATACAGTAAAACCTTCACTGGGAACCGGAACAATAAAAAACACAATCACAAAATTTTTGCCGTCATTTTTGACGGCTGGGCCCTCTAGTTCCTTCATATTTAGCCCCTGACGAGTTTTCCGTGCGCAGCGTGCAATCATTTGTGGAATGTGGTACCCACAGACTACCCTCGTACTTGTCTTGCGGCGCAACTTGTGGTGTTGAACGAATGTATCCGCTTGCTTAGTTCTAAGGCAAGTTTTATGATTCGTCAGAAAATTCAGGGTTGCATAGTTGGAGTCGGATATTTTCTGGGAATTGGAGTCAGAGTCAGACATTCACGTGCTTCAGGAGTCGGAATTGGTGGAAACTGGCCTAGTTTGTTGAGAAAAGGAGTAGCAGTCAAACACGGCTGCATGGACCCGTGTGTCGGAGCCGGTTTTTATCCGACTCTGGAGCCTTGATATAAGCAGAATGTGTTAGATTAGTATAATATTTTTGTAATTACAAAAGTCTGCGATATCTGGCCACCTGTAACTTGTAGTGTGATCGTAACATTTGGTATCGAAAACTTGACAAAAAGTAACTGTCATTTCACTGAATTTCTTCATCATATACCACTTCAGATCACCATAGAATAGTTCTTTCATAAACGTCTCAAGTTGCGTAACTTTTGCAGGAATGGCCTGTTATCACGTGGCAACGTACGTATCGGATATTACAATAAGATGCGTTTTGTTTGCAATCACTTGACTTTTGCAACCAGAAAGAGGTGGGTAGATGAATTGCATACATAGAGCACTTATATAATGCTTACTGTTGGACTTCATAATTCATCCTTAACTCAAAAACATGCTGGATTGAAATTGGGTCTTATTATTGGCAGACCCGTTTTATTACCATAAATTTTACACATTTAGGGACATAAGACGTCTGCTCGCAGAAGTCACGAAATGCACGTAAAGAACTCGGTGAGGCCTCGTTTCGAACATGTCTAGTCCAAGCTGCATTGATTTACTGTAGGTCATAAAAGTGTGGTAGTTGGACTTCACTGCAGATAGCTTATCAGCGAACTGGATACACATATTATATTTTTACTCGCTGCGCAAAGGCAGCATGCCTTTTCTTCACTGTACTGAAATGTTCCACTACGCCACTGTATTTCTAGCATCTGCTTTTGAGTGCAACCAGTGAAATAAACAATCCAGTGTAACGTGACATTTTATCTAAAGAACGCCTATATTTTTCCATTTGCTGTGACGAGCTCCTTTGCTTCTCTGCGTAGACATCGTCAGTCAGTTTCTTTCAACAACCACAGCGCTGCAAAGCTAAAAGTCATTGGTGCCTAATAAGGACCAAGACATCGGCACATGGTTGTGCATCCAGTGGTTCCAAGAAGCTCTTATTTTAAGCTTTCCAAGGATACTCCGCGCGGGCCGTCAATGGGTCATGATCTGAATTTTCCCGGCCGCAGCGCCGGCTGCTGATCGCTGCAGTGCTCACGTCAATGCTGCTTGTGGTCAGAAACGATTTGCCCATTCTGAATGCGCTATGCACTTCCTAATCCATTTTACAAATGTGCGAAGTGCTCGCGATAACAATCGATATCTCAATTGTCTACAGGCTAATAGGTTTTGAAAGTGTCCGCAAGACTCCCACGAGTCGCGAAAGTTTCGTCGAAAGTTATGTAAATAGATAGCATTGCTCGACGGTGTCAAATGCCACAACGCAGCAACTACGTGCTACTGGCGGCTATAAATAGGCAAAAAGCGATCGTGATGAGATTTGAAAGTTGTACCGAAAGTTACAGAGCAGATAAGTAACGAAAGCTTTCGATATTAGCGAAATTTGGCGTCCTCAGTCTAGAGGGAGCAGCCTTTGCGTGGGCCGCTCAACCCGTGGGTGTCGGACTAGCAATAATTGTATTCGTGCCTGTTGCTCATGGCACAGATTTTCTCCTTAGGCTCAAGAGCGCACGTCTCTTGCAAGAGAGACAACTTTATGCCGTCCAGTGGAAGTGAAAGCATTGATAACCTAAATGCCTCGTGGTTTATAAAGACGTGCAGTTATTACAGAAATTGCTTGCCAGTAGCTTTGTACGAATAGAGTGGAATACATTTCGTTTTAATGATGGAATTTTACAATTTGTCCAACAATGTTATGCTAATTGTGAGTAGAATGCAACATACTCGATGAATTGTATTTCTGTGTATTGGGAGTTGCTGTCTGAGAGAGTCCACTTTCACTTTCATTGGCAGGGATGATGGCGACCTTAAAACTGGAGCTACCACATATTTCAGTCTCAGAAAGAGCATTGTTTCAAATCCTCCCCCCCTCCTTGTACAGGATTTGTTATGGTTTAACCTTTTTCTACTGTTCAATTATTGAGTCTCACTGCTTGGATAACGTCGTAGGCCGTGAGTGCGGTGGTAAAACCAGGAATATAATAATTTTCGGGCTAGCTCTGTCTCCCAAATTTTACACACCTTCTGCTATTCATAACGTGTTTTGAGTTCTCTTCTTCTTTTACCCCTCTTGCTGTTCCCATTCATGGATATTGTGTTTTCGTGACAAAATACACAGACTTCTTGTTCCTCTCTCTCGCACCGCGTGCGACGTTATGGGCAGGCAGGCACATAGCCTACCTACCATGCACCCGCCCCTTTTTCCTTTCCTTGACTTGAAGCGAACTCGTCGGGTAGGTACATAGTATGAATTATGGTGTAGCACTAGCCGTCCCATACATGGCACTACGTTACTGAGCCGGATAGACCAAGTCCGACTTCGACTCCTGGTGTTAGCCAGATTCCGACTCCACAACCCAGCATGGCGCAGGGTTTGCAGACGCTCGGTATGCAGAACCCGCCTCACCTCGTGGTGCGCTTTGCGGAGGCGTTGAGAGAAAATTTCAAAAGTGGAGAGTTTCTGCTACCGGCCAGGATCCGATTTTCTTTCTAAGATGGAGTGAGGCGACAGTAGTGAGTACTGTTTTGTCTCATTGCTAGTTGAGCTATAAAATTTGGTTTTCCTTGCATTACGCAGTAACTACAGTAACCATATCGAAAGAATTTCTAATTCTTTATTGCTGTCATGATGTGAATTCAAATTGTTGGCGGATTTGGTGGTCAAATATTTGATCAATGACATTGCCTGTCGAGAGACCTGTAGAGCGAGTAATGGCTAATAAGAAGCAGGCTGCTGCTTGCCAGTATTGTCCAGGGAGTCACGCGCCGGGCTGGACCACATGCCCATGACCTGCGCCTCCGTCCGCCCAACGCCGCGCTTGTGACAGCTTCCTGACGGCTTCCTCTCCCCCTCCCTACACCGGGGCGCAGGAGTCTGAACCCTGGACATTTTTCTGCGCAGATTGTGTGCGCGTGAGCGGCGTTCACGTTGGTGCGCCGCGATGCCCGCTGTATCGCTGGTTAAGTTGGGTTAGGTACTGTTAGGTAACGTTAGATAACGTTAGGTAACGTTAGGTAAGGTTAGGTAAAGTTAGAGAGGTTACATTGGGTTAGGTTGGGTTAGGTTAGGTTAGGTTAGGTAAGGTAAGGTAAGGTAAGGTAAGGTTAGGTAAGGTTAGGTTAGGTTAGAAGGTTTGGTAAGGAGGTTAGGTTTGGCTAGGTTAGATTTGCCTAGGTAGTGTTTATTTTAGTGATGGCACGCGCAGGAAAGCTTACGTGAACGCAAAATGTCCAGGGTTCCGGCGAGTGCCACCGGGGCACTGCCGCAAAATCGCCAGTATTTTTCTTCTTGTAGACGGAATTGTTTTACAACTAGAAAAAATGTTCGAGGCCACCGATCATTGGCCTCTTTTGTATTGTGTGGCATTTTGTACAGTGGCCGCATGTGCCTACACTTTGAATAATCAAATGAGCCTCATCCTTTTAGCTCCTGAATCCTGTCTCAAGTTTTTATTAGTGTAGCCAGCCGTCAAAAATGACTGCGAAGAATTCGTGATATTTCTTCACTGCCACACGTTCGTTAACACCTATGCCTGTCAACTTAAAGAAACATGGAGATGAGCGTTCTTTGCTTTATACCTGTTGAGTAGCGAAACCCTTCTTTTTTCTCTGACGGGAAGAAAAATTGATTACTTTTTACAGGCAGTCAATAGCACTCAAAATATTAAACTTAGGCTCGGTATCATGTATTCAGAATATCATGTACATAAAAATTTTTTCGATCAGCGCAAACTTGTTGCTTAGTCAACGAGCGAAATCAAATTGGAAGAATAAAAGTAATGCTAGAAAATTATCTTTGAGAAGAAACTAAGAATTTGGGTGTATGAGAGTGCTAAGGAAAGCTTCACATAGGCCTTTATTCAATGTTTCGATGTCTACGTTGGCAATAATCGAACTTGAAGCGCATTCAAAATTGCAAGTATAAGGTTACCGTATACTATTACCACTGTCTCTAACCAGCACTCTTTTTTTAAAACAGACATGAACACTGATACACAGCGATATTAATTACTCCTATATTGTAGATGTTGTGCTGTTTTTATTCAGCAAGTGTTGGCATGGGCTTTCGCACGATTCTCTTATGTGTGTGTAATGGGCTGCTGCTACTCGTGGCGTGGGGATATTGCTTTTAGAGAGTATGAAATTGTTTTTATTCAACAACTTCGTCATGATATTGCACGTGCTTCAGTACGATCTGGCACCTCGTATGTAGGTCACTGGGCTGTTGCTTCTCATGGCATAGGGAAACTGCAGGGCGTCGGGCGCGTGCGCCTGCAACATTTGCATGCATGTCTGGACGCCCACTTAGCGCCTGCGTGCCATTGTATTGCTGTTCTTACCTCATTGGTGAGCTATTGTGACTGCAAAATTCAGCAGACTTGTTGTGCTTGTAAGATGCAGCAATGCAGCAATCAGGCTATATATAGCGAGTCTGCCACCCAAGGGCCGTGCTAATCAAGCAACGCTCGCTACTGGACGCTGTCACTCATTAATCATTTGCCACTTCCGCTTTGATAGCGTGCAGTGAGGAGCAGCTTTGTCTTACGATTATCAGGCTAGGCTGCCTCGCTACAAAGGCTTACATTCCGTAGGGATACAACAGCACTACGAACCCTTTGTAGCAAAGTCAAACGGTCTGGTTAAAATAGAATTAAACTCCTGCATTCGCTCCCTGTGTAGAGGAGCCCCTTAACACTTACAGCTTAGTTGGAACTTAGGGTCCACTTTCACGCAGTGCTATTCCTCCAGAATTTGATGAGTAATGTAGGCGGCAAACTTTTAACATCTTCCTGTCCACGTGAACTCTCATCTAATGTAGGAATAGCTCTGTCAAAGGGGACCTTCCGCGGTCTTCTTCCGCGGCAACGTTCGGTCAAATATTTTAAACGTTCATTGGCAAATTAATCTAATTTTATTCCATCATTAGTTGAAAATTAGATACGTTTAGGCATTATGCATCTCATAACTACCTAAGAATGGCAGCCGTCTCTTCCAGCCGTATGACAGCACAAGATATCTTACATGAAGTAAATCATTTTAGGAAACTGTGTTAAAGCATTAAAAGTGGTAGGCGCCATGTGAGATGGCTGTCACTCCTTCTTCCACCCATACGAACTATATAATATATATATATAGCTTTTGGTTGTGCTGCTAATATATGCCATGCCAATTGTCTGCCGGCGAAGAGACTTCGTTGCATTATGACATCGGTTGTTACTCTGCAACTAGATTATTTTTCTAATCGGTCATTCTCTCCCCCCCCCCCCCCCCCCCAAAAANCCCCCCACCCAGAAAAAAATGGTCAAGCAGAGTTTGCGTGACGAATCAGAAGGTTACAAAGTCAGAGGTTTTTGGGTGCATGGAATTGGTGCTGGACGCCTGCTTGTTCCAGGCATCAGGGTGGGACGTTTTATAAAAGCTTCCGACTCCGCAGTCTTGGAATGGCCCCTGCCCAACATGGCAGTTCGCATACCTTTATCGGTGCCGCTCTTCACAAAGAAACTTGAAAATACCGGGTCATCCAGTGTCTCAATTAGCTACAATTGTATCATCAGTATCATTGCAATCACATGCAATGTTTGTAGCCATGTTATTTAGCTGCATGTCCGCTTACGTACGGTAATATCCCCGTATAAGAAACCCTTGCCACTAGATGCCTTTCCAGACAAAGCTTGTCTTGCTTTACGCTTTTGACAAAAGTGAGATTATACTCCCCTCTCCCCTTAATTATTGAAGAATTAGCTTTTCGCACATACTACTTGGACATTGGCGTGTACGATGAAAAGGAAAGGTTTGTTGAGTCCATATTAGCCGCAACATGATGCATCATGCTGAGAACGGGACGATAAATCGAACTTTCAGCTAACGAAGAAAGTCCGTGCGGTATTTATGGCTGTCTCACTGAACAAAACAACTCTCTGTGTTACTTGATGCTATCTACAACAATACTCAGAAAACCGCCCGGTCGTGAACAATCCTAATTAATATATTTAAGCCTCTTGATATTTTATTCTACGATCCAAGGAGAGTAAAGCAGAAAGGGCTCGTAGTAAGTTGAGAGAAGTGAAAACCACGCATGTGGGTGAATTGATATGTATGGGTACGCATGGTTTAGGGAAAGCAGAAGTGCAGAATAAAAGATAAGAGAAAGAGAATACAAACTTATCAGAGCGGTAATGGAAGAAAGATGTCTCGAAGGCCTATAGGTAAGAGCAAAGTAACTTATGGAGTTGCCTGGTGATGCAACTCCCTATGAAGTTGGCTGCCAGGCGATGAAGAAAAATTAATTGAAACTTCTGGATCGAGATCGTGTTCCATGTACTTAACATGATTTTGCACATTTCAGTGTGTGCAGGCTTATTTGAATCCTTAATTAGATCGTATTCCGTATAGTTATATCCGTTTAGAATCTAGATCGTGTGCCGGATAATTGTTTGGATTCTATGGACCAATATATGATACCATCTCATTCCTTTCATGTGATTCTAATAAAATTTTCACTACTAGGAGCAGAAATTAAACGATAAATACGTGTATTAACTTTAGATTGCGAATTGCGGGAATAATGTTGCTAATTTCTTGCACCATCCCGGCCTTTCCTGAAATTAATGTGTTATGAACTCTAATCACAGTTATTTGAATGATTATTCTAATCAGTCATTCCCTTCCTCTAACTAAATTTGTCGTGCAGAGTGTGTGTGTGTGTGACGAATTAGAAGGTTACAAAGTCAGAGGTTTTTGGGTGCATGGAATTGGTGCTGGACGCCTGCTTGTTCCAGGCATCAGGGAGGGACGTTTTATGACAGCTTCCGACTCCGCAGTCTTGGAACGGCCCCTGCTGCCCAACGGCCGCAGCAACAGCACGGCCACGGAACCGCTGTCCCGCCACCATCTCGTGATGCGTCGCGCCACTGCCGTCCGACATTTCAAGCGATCTGCTGGAGACATGCCAGCCACCCGACCGTATACGACGGGCATATCTCGTGCATGCTTCATCTAACTTCGCCACTTCACTCTGCCCCTCACTTCACGGGTCTGGAATGCTCTGAATGCTGCGCTATTTATTACCGCCTGTACCGTGATGCCAACTGCATTCCGTGGGCATTAATCTTCCTTCTTTTTATGAATACCTCCAGTAGCTGTGAGCTAAAAATGCTGAGGCTGTTCAGTATAATTACCTAGTTGTCTATTCTATATATTTCTAAAATATGAGGAAAATAGGACACGCCCGTTGGTTAATTTAGTGGAAAATTTGATAACCCGGATGTTCTCAATTGAGAACTGTGCGAAGGCGTCATCACATGGGTGGAGAAACCGATTACCCCCAAAAGCGAACACGTTTTTACTTCATTCAATTAGTAATTTGTCCGCTTTTACTCTCCATGCGAAATTTCACTAGTTAGCAGATGAATTCTTTCTTGCCGAATGCTCGTCTCTCCCACGCTTAACTGTGCCGTAAACTGCGATTATTTGACGATTGGTAAAAGCGTTTTTGCTAAACAACCGTTGCTATGTTGCAGCTCCGCGTACAGCTCATACTGTCATCGGTTTCGTTCAGATTAAGGATATATTGGTGCAAATTTGTTTACCGTCCCTACTTTGCTTCCTACCCTTTCGATACAAACAATTATTTGTTATGGCAGTTCTGTGTACGTTTCTCTTTCTCTACATACTGCATGTGTCCATCCATGCACGGTGTTCTGTCGTACATGATTTCCAATTTTTGACACGCTTCATGTGCCTTCCTTTCCCTCTCTATAGTCCATTGCAGTGGCTGTAGATATTATTTACCGTACTGTGTAGAACAATAATGTCGTTAGTAGGTACTGTACTTCAGTAAAAAAAACTGATGTACTACGTGTGTAGTATGAGAAGAATTTCAGTCGATTCCGCTTCATCGGAAAACTGATTGATAGACCGGCTGCATCATGCGACCAATTCTTTTGGAAGGAAGTCAAACGCTATGTATTCCACAGAAAGTAACTTCGCTTATTACCAGCTCTCACCGGCTATCCGTTTCTACGGACCAACTCATTATCATTGAGCTGCTCACAGTCGAGGTATAAAATACACAGAATGAAGCATTTTTTTTATTGTGTAAAACTGAGGTATAAAATACACAGAATGAAGCATTTTTTTAATTGTGTAAAACTATTTCACAGTTAGAGGTATTTACAAGTTATAGTAAACGTTAGCGTCGCTTCTATTTCACCAGTCATTTAGACTTCGAAGAATGCAATGTCAGCCTATTTAGTGCCCATGAATTATGTTTATTTTATTATCTTTCTCAGCAGTTACAGTCAAGAGAAAGATGAACATTAGCCGAGAAAGCTTACTTAAACTTGTTAACTTTTGATTAATCCGGTGTTAATGACCAGCCGGTTATAGCGGCCAATTCCGTAGGCCCGCTGTGGACGGGTTAGGCGGAATCGACTGCATTTATATGCACTCGTATTTAGACTTCATTTCATGCTGTACAATGGCTTCTTTTAATTTTTTATATAAATATGTATATATACATCATTATGAGTTCCTGCACCTGAACTCATCCAATACGTAGTAGAGAACGGTGGCGGGAGGATGCGGTATGTTATTTCAGTCGAGAAATTAGGACGGAACGTACTGCGTGATTAGTGTGAGCCACATATGGCATTACGAGCTTCCGCTCGTGAACTGAGCCGCCCCAGAGCCGGTCGCACTATCGTCTCTCACGACGATTTGTGTGCGTGTTTGTGTACGCAGATCGTGTGCACATGAGCGGCGTTCAAGTTGGTGCGCCGCGCTGCTCGCTGTATCGCTGATTAACTTGGGTTAGGTTAGGTAATGTTGGGTAACGTTATTTAACGTTAGGTAACATTAGGTAACATTAGATAACGTTAGGTAAGGTTCACCTAAGCTTTCCTGCGCTCGCCACCACTAAAATAAACACTACCTAGGCAAACCTAACCTAGCCTAACCTAACCTTACCGAACCTAACTTAATTAACCGAACCTAATCTGCGATACAGCGAGCAAGCACAGCAGACGTACGTGAACGCCGCCCACACGTACACCGACGCCCGTACACAAGCGTACATAGCCAATGGCGAGTTTGCAGCCAGCGCCGCCGGGTGGCACTATCGTCGTTGAAGACTATTTGCGTTCAAGTAAGCTTTCCTACGCTGCACTGTCGTCGTTCACGACGATTTGTGTGCGTATTAGTGTACGCGGGTCGTGTGCGTGCGGGCAGCGTTCAAGTTCGTGCACGGCGTTTCCCGCTGTGTCGAAGATTAAATAGGTTAGGTAAGGTTAGGTTGGGTTAGGTAGTGTTTATTTCAGTGGTGACGCGCGCAAGAAAGCTTACTTGAACACAAAATCGTCGGGAACGACGACAGTGCGGGCACGTCGGGCGTTTGCATGAGTCACCCGCCGACGCCCCAGGCAGGAAACTGCCGAGTGGCTGCCGGCGGGNGGGGGGGGGGGGGGGGGGGGGGGGTGGAGGTGATCTGATATTGCCAGGCTGCCTCTCGCTGTGCCATAGATCTTGTGATATAAATTTGAGAGTCAGCCTTCGAGACTTCTCTTGTAGAAAATCCTTCACATTTTACTCGCACTCTACATGCGCTGCAAGCCTGTGCGTAGTAAAGTCTATGGCCTGAATCATGCACTCTTTATGGAACTCGAACACTTCAAGAGTTCAACTTGACAGCACTGATGCTATCGTTGAGAATATCGCTTCGGACACACTCCGCCACCAAAAGTGATCAATACGTTCAACAGTTTGGAATTGAGGATTCTTGAGGCTTGCTATTCAAGTTAATACATATAGCTTTTTATGGGTGGACTTCTGTTGTCAGGGATGACTGCTCTCCGTCTGTCGCGATGCTCCTCCCAATATATCGTGGTGCACCTCTTCTTCCGTAAAACTCTACTTTTTTTAATGGTAACCATATTCCTCGTCTATGTAAGACTTCTCTCTTCAACGGACGCCTGGTCCTTCCATGACGTTCCTCATTCGTGATACAGTCTTACGTGTTTTGTAAAACAATTCATTTTTCATTTATAAACTTGTAACAATTCTTGTCCTGTGAGCCTTGATTCTTTCCTTGCTGAAATCATGTCTAACTATGATGGCCTGCCAATGATGAGGGTCGCCATTGGGATCCCTGAACTTGAGACTAGTAACGCGGCGCGCGTAATGACGGGTCTCCCCACTGCATGATCTGCGGTCACAGCACCGCACTCATAATAGCCAATTTTCCTCTTGATTACACGGGCTTTGAACTTCGTAACTGCTCTTGTTCGAACATCGGTGAAAGAAGACGGTGCCCCGCGCTGTGTGTTGGGTCGTTAGCTGCCGTTCTGTTACAGTCGTTCGCTTCGGTTCACTGCGGTTATTTCTTGCAAGAGAAAGGCGCGCAATAATATAATCATTCGTTGCCTAATAACTTCATAGCTGACCCCAGCCTGTTTCTCCCCATTAACTTCTGTTTTGAAATATATCAGTATTTTCTAATTGCCTAACAGCTAAGTATTATTCGCCAGCTACCTGAGCTGAGGTCGCTGCATTGGGTTTTTATGTTTGTGTCCGTTGCCTCCAGTGCTGAGTCGGTTCGCAGTCTGCCAAGTCACAAAATTCCTGAAAAGCGCTTTCTGTCAACGATAATTTCTGTGCACTATTGCATTCGTACTAGTTGCAAGACCCATCAACTAAGGTAGGTACCTATGCTATGCCTGTGACACCTGGTCCTCCGTACTCCAGTAGGTATCGCATTATTGCTGGTGCGTGGCAGGCAGGGATTTCTCGTGAAACTGGAAGAATCATAGACAATTTTCTTTACAAGCGCTATGTGTGGATCACTCGTCCGATGGGTACCCGGTACTCTTTTTGAAGCTCTCCGCTCTAGTTGTACGTCTAATGTGGTTAAAGAGCCTATTTGCTTTTCTGCCTTTTTTGGTAATGTGGGCTCGTCGAAAATTATTTCCACCATCCTGTAGCCTGTTGGCGGCCGTATAATTTTTTTTTTGTTGTTGCGGCCAGCGCAGGCTGAAACTCCAAGCTGCGTTGAGTGTTCCACAAATTTGTAATTTAGGTCATTGTACGGTGACGGTGACCATCCTAGATTGTGTTGAATTTTACGTGGGACGTCCGTCAAATACTCGCGCACGATGTCTGTCGTTCGCTCGAGCTAGTGTTCAAATATTACGAGGATAATGCGTTCGTGCTGCTGCTTCCTTTCTTAGAGATGACTAATAGTGGGATACCCGTGTCTGCTTCTAGCTTTCGGTAATGTATATAATGGCAACAGCAGCGTGGGCTACCAACGCATTTTACTTTTTGTAACGTAAGTATATAATATGTCTTTAACCAGCTAGTTTTATGGTATTTCCCGTCCATCACTGTTTATCTCGCTGCTTGGGGTGTCAATTACCAATGGTCACTGGCCATTTCCTTACAGTTTGCTCATTCTGTTCGATTGTATGGCTGGCACCTTATATAATAACAATTATTTACGTAGACTATAACAAGACAGTCACTTCTTCCCTGCGCTTGCTTGTCAGGCGTTGAGTATACTGTGAGCAGTGTTGTTCTACAGACTCGCGTTGTATACGTTTCTGAGACATACTGTTAGCTTTCTTCGTTCGATCTCATCCTGTCGTACCTTTAGGGTTTGCTCGCACCTCGCTATTCTTGCTCTGCGCCGCACATCTGCCCCTAAGATGTTTACTTCTGAGAGGGTGTCTTCTTAAGCCTCCGGCTGCTGGTTGGTTTTTCCCTAGTCATGGCACTGAGTAGCTGAACTTGTAAAATTTCGGATCATTTTATTGAGAATCTCAACAGACATTCGTTCCCTAGAGGTATAGACCTGATATAAACAGCTCTGCATGTTTGTGATTTAAAATCGTGTGTCTCTCTGCTTCCTTAGATATAGGCCTATACATGTGTTTTACAAATCCCTTCTATTGGAGACATCTCGTGCTGGATCCGTACTTGGCTCACTGGCCGGTAATAGCGAGTGCAACTCCTCAGAGCAACAATCGAGTTAATTGACACTCCTATCTCAGGGGTGCGGCTAGGGAGCGTGTTCGGCCCACTCTTATTCACTATTTATATCAATAATCTAGATGTACACGTCTTTAGTAAGTTCATTAAATTTGCCGATGGTGCTAATCCCTACCTACCATCGTGACTTATATAGGACAGCAACATTGTTGAACTTCAGGTAAACTTCGAACGCCCCATTGAAAGGTCCACAGCTCGGTAGATGAGCTTCAATGTCTACAAATATTCAGGGATCCATATCGGATGAAAAATCAACGCTCGACTGAAGATGAACGGAGCTGAACTTGGATCTGATTCAACAACATAACCTAGCTATAAATATCACATGCAACCTAAAACACCAGAAACAATTTGACGCAGCTAAATAGTTTTAAAGTAAGCCCTGGATTCATTACCGGGAATTTCGACTACAAATCGAAGGATATAATGTTTCTCGTATGAAAAACACTATAGTTCCCACTTTCTTTTTTTTTTCTGGTCAACTTTGATCACTGCATTATATCATAGGATTGAAGGAATCAAAATTAGGTAAGAATGTTATACATCAGATACGCAACAAGCCATAGGAGCGTCACTTCCAGGAGACAGACTTGTATCATGTTAGTAAAGATGGCTGGAGATTCGAGAGACAACTTCTAGAAACGTGCTAGTACCTAAACGGCTTCAATGATCTCCCATTTGCTAGAACCTTTCAAAACGATGTTGGTCGTCTCTGAAAGGATAAACAAAAGTTCAAACATCAACAGAGAATAATAACGCAGTGTCTAATTTTCCCTTACTTTATAGAGTTCACTTGGCATAGATCGTCTAGAAATGACTTGACAGTGGCACCCTTCGCAACTTTGAACATCTGCGTTGCTCGTTATTCAGCTTCTAACCACCCGTAATTCAGAATCAGCTTTGTTCAATTATCTTGTATAACAAATCGGACGGAACGTGTCTGCACCACAACCAGTCAACTACAACTAATAATATTTTCACAGTGATCATATCGCCTGCGGTTTTCCGTTAAACGTACATGAAAGGCTTTACTGGCACTTGTATCTCCTTGTGGCAACAGGATCAGAAATTCTTATTCATAGCACTGAGTTTCCATACTAAAAATTACTGTTGGTGCTATACAGTGACCGTGGCAACTGCATAAATGGAAAGACTTATTCTTTTTTAATCGAGATTGCAGGCTAGCTGGTTAGCTAGCTAGCTATTAATTATATATACACTATCTTAACGTTAGCAAATGCCCTAGGCTGTCGTGTACTCTTGGGTACACACATCCGCTGCTCAGATTATATCAGCAGGTGCACTGGCGGCGCTGCAGGATGTTTATTTCTTCGCAGCAGACTGTCCTACTGCTGCCTCTTCTCCTCTTACTCAGCACTACAATGTCGCATTAAATGTAATTAAGTAGATTTCAAGTATTGGTAATTTCGATGCGCGTTCTTGTAGAACTGTTGCAGGACAGCACTCTTCCTTAATCGAGCGAACAATGTCGCCGTGTCAGCGGGGTCGTCGCACCGGCGTAGAGCTATTTTTTTTTTATTAAAATACGTCTCATATCCTCGTGTAAAGGTCAATTTTTGACAAAAATGACATCAATGTATTTTTATCCCCATACTGCTATTTTCCCTCGTTTCCGTTTATAAAACACAAAAAGAGATTCTCAGTTTTCTCACTATATATGTTTCTTCGCTTGCAATCGATATTACATGAAGAACAATCAGCAGTTGTCTGTTATATATGAAAATGAACACTGAGCAGTACAATTTTTATACAGGAAGCAATTGCTGATACTTTATCGATTGAGATGAAAATTTCTGTCAATAGTTCAATGATGGCATCGATTTGGGACAGAGGCTCTGCGCAGCACCTGTCTCCTGGATACTAACTGATCAATGTGCTAAGGATAAATATTTTAGTTGATGAGGTACGGTAATTGCATAATTAACCTAACTTGCATTATTAATACTTTTTATTAGCGACTATAAGGTTGCTTTTGCTACACTTGAAAGTCATTATCTTTCCATGAACGCCCAGACGTGTAATTTCACTAATATTAATTTCTTGATCTAAGAAACCTGTTCGTTTACACCACATAAGGGGAAGGCTTTTAAGACTATAGACAGCGCAGAGATGCGCACACTGAAGTCAGGTACAGCAAATAAACTTAAGTAGATTCCTATACCAGCCGTGTTAGTGTGAGCGAGTAGTTGCTGTAGTGATGAAAGTTATACTGTGCAGCCTTAAAAAAAACTGCAGTCATATTTGTATTGTCTTGGAAAAAGCGGCCTGTGTGCAAACATGGGTTTTTGAGTGCATTCGGATGTTTTCTTAATACGTTCGAGCGAAGTGAAAAAGGCGACATTGCTGTCGTCTTCCATGTGCCTGCCTACATTGCTCTGTGTATATGATATATGTATGTTTGTATATATGTCTTGCCGGCCAAAAATTGGAGAAAAAATTTAGGTATCGTCGCAATCTCGGTGTGTTGACCTAGATGTGAAAATGCTAAACCTACTGACTGCATAGGTATTCAGCTTCGCCTCCTACCCATCATAGGTGATGGTCTTCCGCCACGTGGCGTTCTAGTTGCGAAATTGATTTTTTCCCAAAACTCCTTACGAAGCGGTGCTAGCGACGTCGATCAATAACTGCATTTAGTTGTTTAATAGATGCCACTTTATTTTATTTTTTTTAGTTTTGGCGCCCTCACGGGCTCTCTCCCTTTCAACATACATAAAGGCCTTCCGAACCCAGGGGCAAACCTGAATACCTTTTTCGCAAGAGATGTTGCAGCTGGCCGCAGTTAATGATGACGACGTTAGTTTTAGTAAACTTTGGTAGGTTCTCTATATTTCCCTTTCTGTTCCGCGAGGTGGGCTTTCGATCGAGATAGCAGACCTCATTCACGGGACACCTCAACTCTTTTTCGTGTGGAAGGCCACGAAAGAGGCCGTTCACTCGAGTGTCGTTCTTCTGTTCTTTGCGCCTGTTTCCCTGCCAGTAGTAGCGCACTGTGCCAAGAGTGAGACAAACAGAACCCACCTAGTGAGTTCACTATCAGACTGAATATCCGGTAGCAATACCGAGTAAAACTGCGTATCACTGCTAACATAGTGCCTTCGTGCCAGGTGCTGCGGTGGTTAAACTAGAACTTTAATCAGCTTCATTACAATTTCGTTTTGGTTATAGTTAATTTCCTTCGTACCGTTACATGTCGCACTTCATAACTTTATAATATTATCGATGGCTATTGATGGAACTAAGCACACACACGCACACAGACATGTGAGCGACTAGGTACTCGTGTAATATAAAACATAGTATACGTAAACTGACGTTAAAGGAATGCTGAGACGTTTTTACACGTGCATGAGTAATTGTTGTACCTCATGTTCACTAGTGCCAAAGAAATTAATACAGATATGCAGAGTGTATGGTCACCACCGGCAGTTCACGCTCCACTAGTCGTGAAGCACGTGACAGTTGAGAAATATTATGACACACTATGCTCATTTTTCAAAGCACAACGTCTCTTCTCTTCAATGAAGTGCAGTACAGCGTAAAAAAGCTTAACTGAACGAAAATCAACGGCATTTTTCAAATGTCGTTCAGGAAGGACTGTGGGTCATAGGGGGTTAATAGTGATTTTTACTGTCAATGAGCACTACTGCACAGAAGCATTCGTGTCGGTTCACATGGACGCAACTTTTGGTCTCTCATAAGATCTTGATATACTTACGAATTTTTCACTACCTACTAGTGGAGCTCTTCACTAATGTCCACCAATATAAACATGTACGAGTAAGTTGCACTACAACTGCCATGCGTTGNAGTGCCCCTGACTCTCTCCACAAAGCTGCGGCTGTACTGTATTTGACCAAAAGTTAATTCAGTGATCGCTCCTTCCCGTTTATAAAAACAGAAAAATATAAGAAATAATATAGTATAAAAATAGCATTTTTATACAGTTGATCTTTACCTACAATGTATATCATACTGGTAATAGGGAGTGCTAATAGTGCATAGCCTAGGCTACGGACGAATCCAGAGCGAGGTCCCGATCGGCATTCTCTTGACATGGTCCTTTTTTCTCTAACCTAGTGATAGCTTGCAATANTGATCTTTACCTACAATGTATATCATACTGGTAATAGGGAGTGCTAATAGTGCATAGCCTAGGCTACGGACGAATCCAGAGCGAGGTCCCGATCGGCATTCTCTTGACATGGTCCTTTTTTCTCTAACCTAGTGATAGCTTGCAATATTCCTCTGCTGCGTGCGGCTGCAGCCGTATACTCCTCTGGGACCAATCGATTAGGCTTCTGTATATCCGCCGCACGAACCAGTGCGTTTGTATTTCTCAGCAGAGCGTGCGGTCAAATTGACGTTGCCTTCACTTTTATACCAACTAAACTCAGTCATCCGGTCACTGCTTGTAGGGAAGTGCAGATCGCTTTATAATTATCTCCTCCAAGGAGGTTAGATTTTGTTTCAGTTTGTCTGTTAGCACAACCACTTGTATTTCCGTTTGTTTACCTGTCACCAAAATAACTCCTAAAGTTAGAGACGGATTTTTTTATGAAAATTGCAGAGCTTGTTACGTATGCTAGGAGGAACGGATCATTAACTATTGGTAAAGATCCGTGCAATCCTTTGTTAGTTTGTCTACCAGTTTATTTTTGAAAACAACTCCAAAAGTTTCCAGATTTTTTATGAAATTTACAGGAAATGTTAGAAATTCTGCAAGGAGCAAATTTACATTTTCATTAACACTACATTCTCTGGCGGAAGTATGTGCGCGCCGAGCACTACCGTAGTTTGCATTGAAAATTTGAAAGTGTAGTGCAGCAGCCTATCTCGGGCCCCGTGTTGCGGCTCTGGATGGGCATTCGTTTAGCATGAGCCTCGCTGACCTGACTGTCGAAGTAGTTGGTGAAGCACCGCTATTTTCAGGCTCAATCTTTCTGTCTTGGTGTAAACTGTTGCCAACAAGCCTTCGAAGGCGACCATGTCTCCCAATCTTAACTGCTGCAGGCCGATGGCCAGAAGCACGACCATTTAGCAGCTTTGGATCGATTCGCGTGCATAAAAAAAGATCATTTATTATCTCGCGTACAGTGGATGCCCCCTACGAGGTTTTCTTTAGCCTTCATCTAGAATTTTGAAGAGCTGGCATTGTGACGAGCAGAGGAAGCAGTCAATGTGGGGATACCTCGCCGTACATACTTCGTCACATTAGATTTTAAAAAGCGACATTTACAAATACTGGACTATGCTACTTGACAGTAGCATATTACCATTGGGGTGTGATTTGCAGATTCCGTTTTGGGTAACCATTCATCAGTTCATAAAGGACTGAAGTCCGTTAGTTAGATACCGTAACCCATGAACTCATCTATCCATTTCTCCGGACGTTATTAGTTGTGCTGTTCTTACGAGGAGTTAAAGAGATTTTATCTATGTGTTAACGGGATAATTTAGTTCATCCTGAAATAAAGTGCTATGTAGAGTGTCCAACACACGTATAATTATTACTATTCAGCACTACATAGACAGGCCTTCATTTCACTGATCATTGTACGGGGTGTATGTCTCGCTCTTCTGCCGATGGCGGACCACGAGTTCTTTTTTTTTAGACTTGGTGCGTATTTCTTTTTTTCGAAATTATGGCTAATAATTTCTTGCCTTCTAACAAAACTTTCGTTTTGTGCCGTGCGGGCGATAATAATGTTCGTTGGGACCGTGTGCCAAAATTGGCGATGAATGCCAATGAACGTAATACAGAAGCTGTGCCCTAACATGTTCTTTCAGTCTCCCTCCAAATGTTTTCTTTGATTAAAGAAAACAATTTAAGACAGTAACCGTTCTATATTTTAGCTGTGTCTCTCGGGGGGGGGGGGCGGCATAGGATGGGCCTCCAGGTTAGGGTAGCTGGGTTCAGCCATCCTATGATTTGGGGAGGAAAGACCCCCGGGGGATTGTGTAGGTCACCTTAGCCATTAGCCAGGCCGTCGGGTCGTCTGTCTTTCGTGCCCACTTGGCTTTCCTCTGATTTCTTACTCAGACTGATGATGCATTGCTTTTTGTTTTTCTTCTTCTTTCCTGACTGGCTGTTCCCATGCGCGTTGATCCACCTTCGTGCATTGTTTCAGGTTTTGTTGATATACATGCCCCTTTTCTTTTTTTCAAATCCATATTTGTGGCTCTGGAGGCTTAAACAAGTAGTTTAATAATAACAATAATGTAGCTTTGTAACTATGACATTTAACTCGAGCGTCGCGAATCAGCAGCCTTAGGCTATGGCTCGCAGCCAGATCTAGGGCTCTTTTAACAACTGCATTTACATTTCTAATTTTTTATACCCCTTAAAAATAATACACATTCTATTGTATACAACGTTTTAAAATATGAAGTTACTTTCACTAAAATAAAAAAGTCATACATTTAATAATGATATCTTTCATGGCTCTTTCAGTCGAGAAGTTTGAAGAAGGTTCCCAAGGACTCTAGTAGTAGTTAAAGAAAAGGCAGAAAGAACAGTTATCCTTGCTACTTCACGGTGACTTCTTCTATTATTGGCACCCGGGTGACCTGGATATAGGAACAATGCAATGATTGATTGGCTTCTTTGAACTCGTGTGTTCTGCACTCGAATCTGTCCAGCCGTTAGTGGGCTGACCATGATGCTGAGTTTCTACAGAAAATGAAATTTAATAGGAATATAGAACTAAAATCACTCATTTTCAATGTTGTTCACTGTTCTATCATTTTCACTTCCTTTTGAAACTAGAGTCTAATGTTGTGACGCAGTCTTGTTTATCAAAGATTTTTTTATCAAAGGCAGGCAAAATATCATTACTAATGTTGACCTGAAATACATATTATGTAATGGTAAAAGATAAGACTATCAGCTGTAGTTGGTATCGGTAATGGCTGTAGTCGAAGGAAATTGGAGGATGAATCCTAAATTTCCTACGCCAGATCCATAATTTATAGCTAGCTGCTCTCTACAATGGTCAATTGACTATTAGTGATTTTTTTTACATTGCCGTAACAGCTGTCCTGCCACCCCTGTATTGTGAAGCTTCATATAACAGCTGTGGCGTTTCCAGCACGCACTCGTATCGCCATGTTACTTAATTGTTAACGTATGAGCATTTTATTCTTTTCATTTTAAACATCTGCGAAACATCGTTAGGCTGAAATGAGATGTTTCTCTTGTTCATTCTAGTTCAGGTAGTTGACGCGAATATTCGGCAAAATTTGCGTGGCAGATGTAAATTTGCTTACTGAGGGCCTATTTCATTGGTGTCCGCCTTCCTTGGCGAACAACAAGAACGCCTCGTGGTATAAGACCATAACCCGCGATAGGGGCTAATTCAACGCCGTCATTTTTTATGTCCAGCATACTGTAGAGTTTTGAAATTTTTCACATCTCAGTCAACTTATCCGACTGCTAAAAAATTATTATTATGATCAACTCATACCTGTTATTGGGTCGACAGACAACAATAATCATCGCCGTCATTTTGATGGCCAGGTAATTCTAGTTTTTTTTTTTTTTGCATGGGTCACATCTAGGTCAACCCACCAGACTCTATGCAAAAAATTATGAACATTTTTCGACTCCTCCTACCACTTTTTGGGCGGACAGACAAATATACCTAAATCTTCCACAGAAACATTATCACCTCTCTCACTTCGTTCGCGGGTGATGAACGCGTTTCGGTCAGAAGTCAATTTTGTTAGCTGTTTGGCGAATTTAGTTCGCTGGTGCAGAACAGCTTCGTTTGATATACCAATGGAGGTGTAAACTAGCCTACTATCTTGTATCAGAGAATGAGCGCATACTTAGTTGAGCGTGGGGCAGTGGTAAGTGGCCCCTAGAAGACGCACTGGCGCGGTAACTATACGGTGTAAGGAATGTTCAATACCTGCAAAAAAGCTTGATATATCTCTCATAAAAAATGATGTATGATTGGATATTTCTTACAACGTCTAGTTACCGCACAGTTTGTTTTACCTCAAATGCGTATCCATTGGGCCAGTGCGTCTCCTTTGGCTCCTTACCCTAATGTATTTTCTGATTCTCTCGGAGGCATAGGATAGGCCATGACGTTAGGTTAGTTATAGTAGGTTCGTCTTTCTTATGTTATGGGGAGTAGCATCCCCCAGGGAGTCCTCATACGGTACCTTAGCCTTTGCTAAAGGCATTCGGGACATCTCACCTTCGTGTCCACTTCACTTCTGTCATACTCCCAATGCAGATGCTTTGCTCTGTTCTTTCCCTTTTTCCTAACTTGCTGTACCCATGAGCTTTTACCCTGTAGGGGGGGGGGTTCCATGTATCTCTTGGTAAACTAACTTTGTCTCTTCCCTTTCCTCTCTTAAAAGTTAAAACAGCTAATTTGATTTAGACTATATAAGGTGAGTTGAACTAACTTTCATCATAACATACCTGCTTTAGGCACAGGTGATAAACGTTTGGAGAAGATCTGTCCATCCGTTTGTTTGTCTGCCTCATTTTCCTCAAGGGCATAACTCAAAACGTTGTGGACGGATATTTTATGAAATTTTCGAGTTTTTAGGTACCTATATCACGAAAACTGAATTACCAAATTTTTGAAATGATCCGTTTGTTCGTGACTGTTTTTTATTTTATGCTTGTTAGCACAATAACTCAAAAAATAATGAATGGATCTTTATGAAATATATAGGAGTTGTTAGTAATTTAAAAGACAAAAACGATTAAATTTTGGTGCAGATCGGTTGGTTCGATTGTATGTTTGACTCTTTTATTTGTCATAATGTTTGTTAGCAGCATAACTCAATAAGTTATGAACGGATCTCCAAAAAAAAATTACTGAAGCTGTTAACACTGTTGAAGGGCACAAATGATTAGATTTTGGTGTTGATACAAAGAAAATCATGGTCTCAGAACCAAGTTTATTTTTTCGCTACCGTTGCCTTGCTTGGCGGAGGTATGTGCTCTCAGAGTGCTTTAGTCTTGTTTTTAGTATCGCAGACTATAGGTAACCGGTACACATGTTCATTATATTGTGCAGCCCTCACGGGTATAATATGACGGGCCCTATCCCTGTCATAATATATATGGGCCTTACGACCCCAGTGGTATACCAGAGTACCTTTTCCGCAAGAGATGTTGCATCTGGCTGCAGTTCCTGCTGACGAGGTTAGCTTTGTAAAGTTAGGAAGGTTCTCTATTTCCGTTTCTGTTCCGCGAGGTGGGCTGTCGATCGAGATAGCGCACCTATTTAGTCCGCGGGATTTCTCTCATCTCACTCGTGTGGAAGGCCGTGAAAGAGGCCGACCACTCGATTGTCTCCATTATAATTATGCTTTGCGCCTCGTTTCCTGCCCGTAGTAGCGCACGTAGGCCACGCGACAAATTATACGGTATTTGAATACTACACACTCATCTCTGTTGGAACGCCTGAGTTGCGGAGGTTAAACGAAGTATATAATGATAATAATTATATTGTGCTACAATTATATTGATTTTTTCACCGTTATATTTTATCGCTGTTCAGTTTGTTAGTGCTCAAGTTGTCGTTTAGCATTGCAATATATCTGAGATGTAAAATATAAATTGATTAGTGTATTACTTCAGTAGTTGGGCCACTGGGCAGAGTATACAGAAGGTCTGTGGTTCTTCGTAAACCGTCTCTATCTTCTTGTGGACTACAGTAAAGGACTGCAGCAGGAAAAGTTTTTGTTACTGCTATGCCATATGTCTTCCTTTTCTTAATCTGAAGAGGGAGGGAGAAAGGGGGCGATATTTGACAACTTTTCACTGAGGTGCCAGAGCTCAAATCATTACTTTTTAGGGCTTAAAACTTAAAAAGAATGTGTAGTTTAGCTCTAGGCTGGTCACTGCTCTCTCGGCTGGTAACGAGCGCTGCCCTATTTGCCTAACGCGGCGCTTTAATTTGCATAAGCATTTTTGCTGAGACGCTCGCGTTCATATTTATTCTCTCGGATTCTGCGTGCGCTGTTCCCCTCTTAAGCTTTTTAAAAATGAAATAAAATAATTGGATTCAATTTTGCATTGTACCACGTGTTGGTACGCGCGCTCTCTTGGCTAAGATGTATATGATAAATAATGAAATTATACAAGTTACAGATACGGACCAAATTTCCAGTACTGTTAGTTTGTGGCTGTCTTATATTGGTCAACTGTTAATGTATGGATGAAGTCTCATACTTCATTGTTGGGGTCGGCAATAACAAGATTAGTTTTCCAGTCCTTTTGTTACAACCCTCCTGGTGGAAGTTAAGCTGGTTCCTTACAGTTACTGAGGCATTGAGTACCTATTGCAATTGAATTTCCGACTAACGTTTAGTTACAAAGCAACGATGCCGAAACTTGTAACTAGTGTTTGTTTGGTAAAAGTCCTGGAAAATTTGAGCGATACCCGCTTCGGTTCACACAGGATGTTACTCGTGAACGTTGCTTAACAAAACATGGTTAATTTTAGATTGAAGAGAAAAGCTGTCGCATGTTCAGATACGAATTAATGCATCATAACATTCTAAAAAACGTCAGGAATCTCGGAATCTCTTGAGAAGATCAAAACATTTATGGATTAAACTTCGAGACATGCCAGGATGCAGCACAGAAGTTGGCGCACACCCGTGACCCAGCGATACGGATATTCCCTACGGCCACCGTAACTTCAGAGCCACACATAGCGCTCTGTCAAGTCAGGCGCTATCAGCTGCTGTACGTATGAAACAAAGCGCCGCGCTGTAATGCAGTCTTTCGTTCGTTGCGCCAGCCCTGCACGGGTCGCACTGCACTGCTATTGTGCAATTGTAATATATGTAATTGTCTCTTGTTCTTTGGACGTGATAGCGCCTTGGTATTGCTAATCAGCTGTGGACGTGTTAACTCAATCATAAAATGTCACGCTAATAACCGGTGACACAATTAGTGGGACCTCGGGGACGTGCGTCGGGGCTGTTATTCTGAACTTCTTAGCTATTTTGCTGTTTGGAGTTGTGCTTTGTGCATAGAACATTTACTGTGTTGTACGGCTATTTCTGGATTTCTTCGTGTTATTATTTTATCGTTAACTTGCGCTCTTGGGCGTCAGTGGGCAGGTAATAGCTAACTCAAGTGGAGCTTAATTATAAAGAGAACATAGGCCATGTTCTACGTTATCTCGACGTTCTAGATTTTGACATGCGTGTCCTGGTAGATGAGGGTAAAGGCCGGTACTCAGTCGAGCCAAGGGAAAGCGTTTCGTCATCTCCGCGTCCGAATGCGTTGATGTGTCCATTTAAATAGCTCACCCTTGCAATCAATTTTGAGTTATAATTCCCTCCAAGTGTGAAGAAATGTCCAAAACTTAACTAACGGCATTTGCTGAACAAACTAAACTGACGGCTAACAAATTCATCCCTTTCTGGTAAACTCGAAGCTGTGTTTACGAAGGCTTAATATGAAACACGTCCGGACAATTAGCTGGGAAATTCGTTCTTTTGACAATGAGCTCATCGTGGTAATTGGGGGCACTGCGCCGACTAGAAAGACACCGCGTCGCATCAAGTGAGACGTTTGCCCTGCTGCAGTATCTGGCCATAGGCATGTCAGGAATGGTTGACATGTGCTGCCGTGAGTCCTCTCTTGATATGACCGGGCTGGGAGGGTTTTAAAATGAAATTAAGTGGGTAGTGGTCTGATGTGAGGAGAAGCAAAGTGCAGAAAATACAGAATGTACCAATATTTCACAGGCACTGAAATCCCGACAAAAAATTTGAGAAAAGCTTAAAAAATGGAAGCAGTTTTGTACACAAAGACTTGAATCTCCGCTCAATATCAGGCATTTTTCAAAAGACTTCCTCCTAAAGCTGATTCACATCGTCATTGCTAAACTGTTGTTTTTAATTGGGTTATCAAGCAATGAACAAAATCTTCATTCACACCTAACTGTATACATTGAAGCTAGAAACATCATGAGCAACAGTTGTAAAAGTTTTAGATGGCAGAATTGTAATAAATCAATATAATAATACTGTTTAATGGGGTTAGCCTATACACCAATAGTATGCTTTGTCAGTTGTGCGTTTTGCTGATGAATGCAATTCGTAAATTACTGTGAAGTTCTTAGTTTTTTGTTCAAATGCTCTACGATAAGTTTATTGTAAAATATAAATTAGCAGTGAAGGTTAAACTATATATTTGATGTTTAAACTGGTATTCTTACGTATCCAGATTTTATTTAGAAAAAATCTTTTGTTAAAAAAGACAAAAAAAGTAGGTAGGCTTTCTGAACTCCGCAACAGCACAAGATCTATCTTACAATTAGCTACTACTTTATCCGTATGTAAGCAGAGTGTAATGTAGGTATGTGAGGCTAACTCACCTTGACATGATTATTACCTCCGCCAAGTAGGTCATGTTATAATCGGGTTTGTCTCTCCTTCTGTCTGTCACTAAGATAACTCAAAGAGTTATGGACGGATTTCAACGAAATTTACAGGCTTGTTAAGAGAAACAGATGATTAACTTTTGGTGAAGATCCACCCATCCGTT
Source organism: Parhyale hawaiensis (assembly GCA_001587735.2). Lineage (NCBI taxonomy): Eukaryota > Metazoa > Arthropoda > Malacostraca > Amphipoda > Hyalidae > Parhyale > Parhyale hawaiensis. The sequence continues at coordinate 8,504,404 of LQNS02277275.1, read as the reverse complement.
TGTTTGTCTGCCTCATTTTTCTTATTGCAATAACTCAAAAAGTTATGATCGGACTTTTATGAAATTTACATGAGTTGTTAGGTATATATATATATATGTATATGTATATATATATATATATATATATATATA